>VZRS01016410.1:0-14880 GCA_013398055.1 Ifrita kowaldi
ACAATTTTTTGGCACTAACAAGGAGCAGGAAAGTCTGCAGGTAAAGCTGAGGAACACAGGCTGAGTCCTGCTGGAAAACGGTGTAGAGTTGTGCTGAAGAACTCTATGAAGTCACCAACAGGAATTTACTGTACCTACCGAGTACTTAAACAGTTCTACACAGTCTGGAGCACCCGTGTGTTGCCTCTCTATTTGCATATCTATAGGCAGGGCAGGGCATTGTCAGTCTAGAACAACATGTCAGAGCAAATTTGAAACGTACACAATCTGATTCTTAAAACAATATCCTCCGAAACTAGAGATCAGACCATCCTCCACAAGAAAAAATGTGATGACCACTGACGTCAATTTAAGGTTATCAGTAGTAAGACTCAACAAAATGGTATAAAAAGGGCTATAAATATCAGAACAATTTTGATAGTTATTAAATGGTATAAAACACACCATTCCAATTTAAATAGAGATGACATAAATTGGATTTTTCTACATCTAACATTCTTGGTTTATTTGGGCTGCTAAGTCAGAAAAAACATTGCAATATGTCACTTGCTATGTTTTAATTCTGCTGAAAAATCTATTCAGTTCTCCTTTAAGACTGAGATTCTCTGTCAGCAGTGAAAAGCATTGCTATTCAAAAGAAAAACGCAGCATGTCTCTCTGATAAATATCAGAAAAGTCCCTTGGTGACACTGATATACTTCAATTAATTATTTATTTATCACAGGAATGCATTCAAAAAACTCGTCGCATAAAACAAAACATGGGAACAATCTATGGATATTCCCCTTGCTGGGTCATTCCTCCCACCGCTTGGGTCTGATGCCCTGTAAAACTGTCATTTCCAAATCAGTTCATACCTCAAAAATCCAAGCCCTTGTAGCAGGTAAGGTCTGGCCATGTAACTCCATGCTCCTCATCTTGGTAAAATTTAGATTTCAGCTGTCAGCTCAATGGCAAACTTCTCATTGAAATGTCATTTCACACATTGCTAAGTTTCCTCCTCTCCCCCGCCCTCTCCCTTTCACTAGAAGAGCTGTTTTGAATCTGGCTAGTTCTGATCTGTACGACAAAAGGGTGACAAGACCTAACTAAAGTTGCATTTCATCAGGTGCACCAGGGACTTTCAGGTAGACAAATGCTGGATCTTATCTGAAACCCAGATTGTTTCTCTGAACAATGGGGGCACCTGCTTCTACTCTTACACATCTTCAATAGCAGATGTAGCTCCACGGGCTGCAGGATAGTCATTCACAATCTTGGACTCATCCCGACCCTCTACTTCAGGGAAAGTGCTGCCACAGAGCAAAAATCCATCCCATGTGGACCAAAATAAGCATGTAGGAAGAAAGTACCTGTCCAAGAAATTGTAGCTGGGAAACCCCAGAATATTCCCATGTAGAATCTGCTAGATTTTATGTAAACTCTTAGATATACCTCTCATTCGTCTGACCACAGAAGGGACACTGGTACCTGGGTTCTTAACCCTGTCTTAAAGGACTAAATTTACGGTGGATTCATTTGGGTTTAAGCAGCATAGCTTTGTGAAGCAGATGCTTTAATGGATCACTGAAGCTTTTAAACCATACTTCTTGATCAAGCTCAATTTGATTTAGGAGTTTTTCTTCAGTTGGTGGTGCTGTCACTGAAATAGCCATGCATTGGAGTCTAGAGCTGTTTCCAGCACCCTCAGACAATTCCAAGCAGCATTTCCTGCTTGTTCTGCACAAACAGAAACACTCATTTAAAACAGCAGTTGAGACCTGGTGGGGTCCCCTAGATGCTTATGTTTAGGCCCCTTAATCCTGCTCAAACTATGTGGAGAATTAGTCTGTCACAATACTGTTTATCTGATCGTGTTGCAGCATCCCTGATGTGAGCGTGCATTTTCAAGGCTCTTTCTTGCACAGTCTAAATGAGAGCTCAGCACTTAAAAGCTGGCCACATGCTGGACCTGGTCAGACCCTGGAAGTCTGGCCTGAGTGTCAGTATTGCATTATTATTCCCCAGGGCTTCCAGATGTCTGTAAGCAAAATTTTAGCTCTACCTAAAAGCTTGTCCTGTCCAAATAGTCCTGCCTTGTGAGCATGGCACCAACAGGAATTGTGAAGAGGTGCCTTGGTACCTGGGATGAGAAGCCACAAGCTGGTCAGTGGAACTGCTCAATACAGTTCCCCTCTGACTGACGACTCAGGCTGCAGGAACTGATAATCAGCATATTCAATTAAACTGCATTGGGATCCAGACTCTCACATCCAACAAGCTTAGGTATTGCTGTATTGCTGAGGTAGTGGCATCTGTGAGTCAGAAATTAAATCCTGTTTCCTCTATTGTATTCTTTATGTAATGATATTATAGAGAGAAAATACATATGTAAACTCCAGGCTTTGTGCTTCCTCAAGAACACCACAGTTTCTTTGGTATGAATAGTAATTAACCAGGGGAATGACAACTGAGGGCTGCAGCGTTACTGGGCATGTTAAAGTTTAGACATGTTTACAGGAGTTTTACTCAAAAACATAGCAAAGTTTAAAGAAAAATTCATTCAGGGAAATCCTACAGGAGCAGGAAACACTCGCTGAAAGCACAGTATCTGTGCAGATTTACAAACCTGCGAAACTCCCTGGCTTTGGACCATTCTCAAATGACTTGTCCAACGCCACACAGGGGATGTGTGACAGGCAGCCAACATCCCCCAGAGACAGCACACTGCTGGTGCTTCCCAGGCCCTGATCCCAGGTTGCTACAAGAGGAGCTCCTCCCTGTTTTGACGGAAAGACTCATTATGGCAGATGTCAAAATTTTGTGTTCAGGAATGCACTGAAATGCATTTGCAATTGAAAATGTCCCCCAGAAACTTACAGCTAATGATATCCAATTTCAAAAGAATAAAATTAATTTAAAAATACTCTGTTCTCAAACTCCAACCCTTAGAATGAAGCATCTTGCTAAAGTAACTGAAGAAGGAGAGATGAAAAAGAAAAGCCATAACTCCAGTAGATAGATATTTTTTCTTTGACGAGTGCTTTCTTATTTGCCCCAAAGAAGAAAAATCCAGGAATAATTTTTTCCCTGACATGTTGGCAAAATTACTGAACGTTACATAAAGTAGGGCTGCAGGTTAAAGACTGAGGTTGTTTGTGTCAAAAGTACTCTGACTATGTGCTGCTGCTGCATTGGAAACCAAAACAAGTCTTAAAGAGTACCTTTTCCCCATGGATATTTGATATGTTTCCTGGTGTTTCAGGTGAGGGAGCAAAGACATTAGGAGGTCAAAATACCCAAGCCAAAGAAAACACGGGAGAAGAGAAAAATGAAAATAACACATGCAGTGTTAGAGTCTTGATGCCCTCTGACCTGTGTTTATCGCAAAGGTGTTCAGTAAACACAACAAATACTTAGAAGAAAACTGTCATTTGTAAACAGATAAGTTGCCCCAAGAACTCTTTTTAAATGGAATATGTCAATTCTTACTGCAGTTCCCCCAAAAATAAGCAGTTTCCTGCTCCTAAAATATATAATTAAATTGGAAAATACTCTATTTGTGGGGGTTTTTTTCATGCTGGTTTTCCATGGTCCCATTGTTTGGCTTCATTCATAGGTGATGAAAATGCAGACGTTGCAACATTTCTTCATACCAGTGTCTTTAATTTAATCTTTAATCCTCATAGAGTTCTTTAAACAAGGCTTTAAATCTAAAATTTGGGAACAACTATATATTGGTCCTTTCCTGCAAGTGAAGTCAAATTCCTCCTTTAAATGCTGTGCTATGAAAGTAAATCAGTCTGTCAGCAAATGGCTACTCCTGATTTCAGACCTTTACTCCTTGAACGGAGCACACAGAGAGCTTCTGGCTTCCTGCCATGCTCTTGTACATTTGGCAGGAGCCTTTTGGGAAGGGGGAGCCACTCTGTGCTCTTTGGGGCAGTAGCACAGCATTATTTGAGTGACAAATTTATTTATGACATTGTTCCTGTGACAGGAATATTAAAATGTCCCAACAGATCTATGGCAGGTTTTACACCTACTGGTGTCTGAACAAACCATGAAGGAAAGGACAGACTTAGAGCCTGGCCAAAGTCAAGCCCACAGGATGATGCCAAATCTTACAAGCTTTTCCTGTTTGCAGGCTTCAGGTTTCATCTTTTTTATTATTTTTTTTTAACTGGTTATTTCTGGGGCATGTGGACTAACATCACCAATACTGTGGCAGAACCTTTAATGCCAAGTGCCTGGACCTTACAACATGGAGGGATCCCACCCAATAATGATACATCTTCCCAGCCAGAACACAGAAATTACCCTTCCTAATTTCTCATTTCAGTTTTGTCATTTTTGACCAGGACAACAGCTCATTCAATCATAAAACAGTTAGGATTCAAGGGACCCTTAAAGCCCATCTGGTTCAACCCTCCTAAAATGTGCAGGGACATCTTCAACTAGATCAGGTGCCTCAGAGTCCTACCCCATCTGACCTTGAATGTTACGAGGGATGGGACATCTCCCACCTCTCTGAGCAACCTGTTCTATTGTTTCACTCATTGTAAATGTAAATGATAAGATTGAAGAGGGGCTGTTAAGCCCTTGAAAGTTACATGTGTTCAGTGTAGGGGTACAAGGAGCAGAGTATGAAGGAAAAATGTAACATTGGGACAACTGCATTTAGGACTAGAAATTTTAGGTGTATTCTTCTGGAAGTAAACGGCTCTGAGATTGGAAACAGCATTGATTAACGTTCTGAGTGGCTCCTGCTGCTGTGAATGGCAGATAATATCACCTTGAGCCCTGAGTATTGTTGTTTTTATGATTATTCTTCCATGGGGTCAGAAGGAATTGGCAATATTACAGTGCTGTTAGATTTTCAGTCATTAAAAGGCAAATCAGAGGCTATGTGTTTCTTTAGCCTCAACAATTACAAACAGACTTAATATGCTCTGCAAGTATAAGAAAACCCCAACCAAAAGAACCCGTTCATTATTGTTTGTTATATAATGGATTTATTACTTGTTTGTGAATATCCATTTTGTGCTTGCTTATCAATCTGCTGTTTGAAGAAATGACAGAAGAGCAAGAATCATAATCCAATTTCCTATTCCTGCTCTCAAGCTGGGTGTACAAGATGAAGATGTGTGGGTACTTGACAGTCACACTACCTGGGACCATGCATCATGAAAAGATGGCTTTGACAGTTTCTTTCCCTCCTGTACAGAAGACTTCAGTTTACCAAACCTAATGCTATAAGGAAATCAGTCATCTGAAACAACTATCTAATCCATGTTACTCACATCAGCTTGCACTGGAGCCAACAGAGAATGATTATCACCTGAGATGATTCATCTCAGCCTGAGAAAGGTGTCTGAAACTGGAGGGACTTATTAACCTCTCCACCAAGTACAGAGGGAGCTTGGACAAGGCAGTCAGATCAGAGCTCTATCTCGTAGATAGCCAGGGTGGGCGAGATGAATGTTTGCCTACTCACTCTTTACAGCCATGGACTCTCATTAGATGCACTTGGAGCAGTGCAGGTCTATCCCTACTGCTGCACAGGCAGCAAACATTGGTAGCATTAATCAGAAACATCCCTAGGCCCTTATCTCAGACGTGTATCTGGGCAACCTCGAAATACAAAGTGCAGTTTAACCAGCACCACTTCACCTCTCTCTGAAACACGATGACGTTTGCAGAGAAACACTGTAGCCATTTAACCACACATAGGAACTGCTGGTGAAAGAGCAAGTCACAAGCCTTCACTTGCCTCAGGCTGAAATGGGAATAGATGGGGAACTAAAAAGATGCAGGAAAAAGAGGATGGCTCATACTAAAATCTCCCCTTGAAAGTCATCTGAACAACCTCCTTTATTTAGTCAAAACTTGTTGGGAATTAGATTTGCGCTGGGATGAGAACAGGTAAAACAACAATATAATTACACAAGGTTGTCATCTATAACACAGTTATTGGACCTTACACACGTCTCAAATGAAGGTTGACATTTTTATAGAATATTTTTTTCCATTAATTTGTGGGGTTCCTCCTGAGAAATACAGTGCTTATATTTATGCAAGCTTTGTGTGCTTAAAAACTGAGGAGCTGCTGGTGAGGGTAAAAGAGGCAAGCCAAAATTATAAACGTCAAGCTACTCCCCAGAAATCCTTGAAGTCTGTTGCACTATGCCTCTTTCCTCTTTCAGGCAGGAAAAAGCTGTTCATAAAACAGCTCTGGAGCTGACGTCATGTTCCTGAGCACAGGCCGAGGACATGGCCAGGCTGCAAAGTGTATTGAGCTAAGAGATCATATGGAAAATCAGCTTTTTAGTCCTTAAGGATCTCCTTCCTCCACCTTCTCCTCCCTGGACACTGTCACACAGCATTCCATATAGTCCCAGCTGGAGAATGTGAGTAGCAGCTGTTCAGTTTGGTGAAATCCTGCTTGTGCAAGGCTGGGATAGTGGGACTCCAGCTTGGCCTGGCAGTGGGATTTCTAATTGTCCAATATAAAAAAAAAAAATTAAAAAACCAACAAACAAAACCAAAACACAAGTGACTGAAAACATGAATTCATGTATTATCTGGACTTTGTCCAACCCCTGGCCATGGCTACTTTGAGCTTTGTCTTTCAAAATCTCTTCTACGTTGTAGGAATATGTCTCAGTAGCTCCCAGACTGGCTGTGAATGTTTCCAATAAATTATACTGGTGGGAATCAAAAGCAGTTTTGAGCAAATCATGCCTCGGGCTCTTCTGGGTCTCCCTCAGGTGTGGATTTTAGTGTGAGACAGCCTGAAAGCCATATGGAAATGATAACCAGCTCCTGCATGCACAGTGAACTTGAAATTCCTGTCAGTTCTTTCCCAGGCTTAGTGTTGAAGCAAGAATATCAATGTCTTTAATTGGTTTTCATGTCCTCAGGGCTCCTGGTATGCAAGAAATACCTTGAGGACATGAGTACTGATTTTTACAAAAGGTAAGCAACAAACAAAAATGAAATATTAAGAACTGAAGTGCACTGAGGGGTTTGCAGCCATCTTCACTGCTGGAATCAGGCTATGGCATTTAGCAACATTCTGCATTTCAGAAGGCTTCTAATGCACATATCCATTGTCCTGCAACAAGCTGAGTGTCTTGCCTACCTGCTTATTACATCTGTCAATCATGTGTGAAAACTGATACCAGAAAGTAATCTGAAAATGCTGTTATATCCAATAGCAGTGATAAGGATGAACTCTAAGGCTCAAAGGACTTTGGTGGTAGCAAACCATCCCCAGCTTGGATCACAGCATTTTATGTCAGGTTACCTTTCATTAAGTCTTTACCAGCAAAAGACAATGAGAAAACCCAAACAAAACAGAAAGAAACTAATATTAAAATGTGCACTTCTGGCAAGAGTTAAAGCAAGTCTCTACTTGCACACAAGATTCTTTTATAACCTCGAAGGAAGAGAGGAAGGGAGAGAAATTTAAGCAGAGGATGTAATTCTCCACTATGCTCTCTTGACTCCTGTTCATATTCCTAGAAAAACAAGCTGCCTTTGTACCTACATGAAGAGTTTTGTGTGCAGAGAGTTGAGCAATGCAGGTGCCTTTAAAATCTCCTGTCAAACTGGGAAAACTGCACCTTAGTGGGAAGGGATTTTTGGAAAAAACCTTTGCTCAGGTGAGGGAAAGGGGTGGCTTTACAGAATCACAGAATCAATTAATTCAGAAAAGACCTCTGAGATCATTGAATTCAACCTATGACCAAACACCACCCTGTCAACACCATGGCACTGAGCCTTTCCATGGCACCCAGGTTTTCCTTAGACACCTTCAGGGATGGTGACTCCACCACCTCCCTGGGCAGCCCATTCCAATGTCTCATCATCCTTTCTGTGAAGAAATACTTCCTGATGTCCAACCTAAGCCTCCCCCGGTGCAGCATGACTGTGTCCTGAGGACCCTGGCTGTGTCCTCTCATCCTGTCCCTGGTTGCCTGGGAGAAGAGCCCTACCTCCACTAACTACAATCTCCCTCCTTGTCGAGAGTGATAAAGTCTCCCCTGAGCCTCCTTTTCTCCAGGCTAAACACCCCCAGCTCCCTCAGATTCTCCTCACAGGATTTATGCTCCAGACCCTTCACCAGCCTTGTTTCCCTTCTCTGGACTCACTCCAACACCTCAATGACCTTCCTGAGTTGAGGGGCCCAGAAATGGACACAGCACTCGAGGTGTGGCCTCACCAGTGCTGAGTACAGGGGCACAATCACTGTCCTGGTCCTGCTGGACACACTGCTGCTGATCCAGGTCCACCGGCCTCCTTGGAAAATTTTTGTAGGCTCTTATTTTTATTTATACCTGAGCCACTGTGAAAACGTTGATACCACAGAATAGGGAAACAAATGGAAAAGATTTGCGTGTTCTAAAATGCTATTTTACCCACCTAACTACTATCACAATACCTTCCATCAGCTATACCTAAGGTCATCTCAACAAATGGATGACAACTTCAGCTGGAAACAAACCAATCAAACTTATCCTATGCAGGGAAAATGATTTGGGTTGGTGATCCTTGTAGGTCCCTTCTCACTCAGCATATTCTATGATTCTATGAACAGCATTAAAATCAGTGGAGTCATTCTTGGTTTAAACCTGTGAAGAGAATTTCCCAATACAATTCTTCCCTTACCTTGTGAGGAAGGAAGAACATTCTTGCAGTAGCAGTATTAATAGAAACATATAGGTGGAGAAATGGGGAGACGGGGAAGAGAGCCCAGGACACACCGAGATGCTGAGCACTGGACTGACACTGGGCATGTTCACATTTCAGCCTGCTCCACACTGGAGGCCAGGGCTGCAGTTGTGATCAGACAAGCAAGATCAGAGTGATGTGCATACACGTCCTGCTGACAGCTGGATTGGCCTCGTTGCTTTAGAGTCTCCAAATTCAGAGTAACGCATCCTTCCAGTCATCAGATTTCCTGTGCTATTAAAAGAAGAGAAGCATCTGAATCTCCCTCATCCTTCCGATAAACCTGCACATCCAGGCTCTCTGATGCCAGCTTAGAGGCTGTGAACGCTCTGGTTAATGCAGTTACCTCTCTGGGGACTCACAGTGGCTCACTCAGAACTGACTGCCGCACTTCTCTGCAGGGTGACATAGGCTTTACACTCACCCTTATTTTCCAATGTCTTACATGCAATTAGGACTGACACTAAATTAAATGATTGGATTAAATTTATACAGAAATTTCTTTTCCCTCCCTCTAACCCAAGGAACAGATATGTTTAAAAAGGTGGCCAGAAATTGTTTCAGCACAGATACACCGCAGATTTTGACAGTAGTTTCAGCACCAGCAACTGGTTTCAGGGTTTTTTTTCCCTAATTGGTTAACATATTGTCATCACGCATTGGTTTCCTGAACTTTCTACCTGCAGGGGGAAATGCAGGAGAAAAGCTTTAATTTGAAAAAAAAGAAAAATAAAAATCTTAAATAATGGGTTTGTGGGCACTGACACGACATACTTAAATTTTAATTAATATTGGATATGTGTCCCCAGAAATTCTGCATGAAATATTATAAGCACATACATATAAATAAGTATATTTTTTCTTACCTAAGGGCAAAGCTCTCATTTACCTAAATCAATGCCTATTGATATATGGATGTTGTTTGTGTCTTTACGTATTACATCAGCTTGGACAGATCCCTTGACTTTTCTTACTGGGTTCACTGCTTTGCCTTGGGAGGTAAAAACTTTGTTCAGATACATGCCAAAGGCAACAGCAACACTGCTCAAACTTACACGTCACTCGCTCTTCCCACTTGGTATTTAAAACAATACCCCTGCTTTAGATGCTCACGCAATTTAAATCAGACACATAGGTAAGTTCAGAAATACTGACCTGGATGGAAGGATGGACCACATGGTAAATCCAGGCATGTTTGTAACCCAGACAAAGGTTTTGCCTTGGGTTTCATGGAAAGGTTAGCAGAATGTCAGCCTGTCACGTCTAATTAACGCTATTAACAACTCACACTTCTGAATGTAAATTCCATCTGCTTATCCTAAAGGTCTCAGGAAAGGTTAGCACACCAGCCTTAGAAAGACAAACCATGGCACTTTCCTTTAAGCATGGGGAGAAACTGAGGCAGGAGGAGCAGCGAGAATGGAGAAGGACTCCAGACAGGACCCAGAGGTGCAGACAGGTGAGAAAAGGGAGGTAGTACAAGGGCAGCCTTGGGGCAGCCAAGGCAGCATCAAGTGCCTTTGGGGAAGGATGTCTTGCTATTTTGATGGGGTTTATTCTTAAATCAGAACCAGATCTTGTGTAATGCAATACTAAATTTAATGGTACTACACTGATATGCACAGTCCAGTCCAGTCATCCAGTAAATATCAGCAGAGATTGGCAGAGTGGGTTTTTGATCTGCTTCATTCATTCCAAATGCTACAGATGTCCTTTACTTTAAAAAAAAAGGTGCGACCAAAAGCAAATCCAGCAATAACTTTCACTAACTTGACTCTAATTGAACTGTCGTGTGTGTAACCATTCTAGAGAAATGGTGATTCCTGCAATCAACTGAAAAGAAAGAGGCTGCAGGAAAAATAAGCCAGAGACACAGATAAGAAGATTTTATTCAGCTTTATTTGACAAGTTTTATTACACTGAGAAAACATAACGTATCTAATCTCTTTGCAGCTGTTGCAGCCCTTCAGCCTTTATTACTTAAACCCTATTAGATATAAAATTGTTTCTATTTGTCAATGGCATGATATCTTCTTTTATTATTATTATTATTACCATCAGAGTCTTGCAAGTATGGCCATGAACATAATTTCTGGTCTATCTTCTTACCAATAGTTAAGGTTACCCTGTGATATTCGCCTGTTTAAATGGCCTACTTTTTCAAAAGTCCTGGAGAGCTGTGTGTATTGTTAGGATACAGTGGCACTAAATAAAGCTCAGCAGATAATGAAAACCTGTGCAATAATGAACCAGTATAGCTAATTATTTCTATAATGGATACTGAAATTCCAGTCAGGTTGAGCTCAGCTTTATGCTTACCCATATGAAGACCTTGAAGCAAAGCCTTTTATCACTGTACAGAGGTTTTTCAATTTGTCACTTGTGAAACTTTAATTCTTCATTTGTCACAGAAGGATGAAGGACATTCTTTTTGCAACAGGAATTCCTATTATTGCAGACAAATATCACTTGCAATGCTTCTTTCTTCCCCTGTCCCTAGGATAACCCAATCTTATGATTCACCAAGTAGGAGGATCCAAGGGACATCCCCAACACGATGTCTCACGGAAGTCTAGTGGCTCACGGATAGCCATGGCAGGACATCACCTGGCTGCACTTCCCATGAGGAATGCACATGTAATTTCCACAAGGACACCATTTCATTTTTGAGGCAAAAAACTTTTTCTTTTTGAAAAAGTGATTTTTTAGCCTGCCAATGAAAATTGTAACATGTTGATATCAAAATTAATTTACAGCTGTTTTAATAGGTGGGTTTTGACCAGTTGTTCTTGCAGTATCAGCAGGTTAGGGTAGAAAAACAGTAGGAGAAAAAAAAAGGCAAAGGTGTTTTGTCCAGAAACTTCCAGCAGAGTAGAACATACAATTAGCATCCCTCAGATGCCTGCTCTTGCCCGCACTGGAAGCATCATATTCATCCCATTAAAAAGGGCACTTTCATGCTGAACAAAATTAGTATTTGAGACTGCCAGTGCCATAAAAGTTTAACAAATGAGTAAGACACTGATTCTGAATGCATAACAATAAGGAGGGAGAGTTGTTTTCCCTTTTGCCAATTGTTTTTTATTGTTATTGTAATCTCTCTCTTTTTATTAGTTTAATTTTCTTTTGTGTAATTTTGTTTTTATGGAGCAGATTCATCCCTGCTGTACCTCTGGTGGAATTTCAGGAGAGACAAAGACGTACTATTCTGTTGTAAAAAGATAAAGAAAATGTTAATTTCTTTCTCAAAGCTTTCATATTTAGATACTATGGGCAATTTTTCTGTAGTTTCTATCTATCTAACTATAATAGTGATGACCAAAAAGTGGCTCACAAGCAGCTCATGATCTGCTTGCTTATCAAATGTGCTGATTTTCTGACTGCATATTTTAGCATGCTGAAATGTGAAAAGCATTAATTTTGGACAGCAATATGTATGGAAATGAACTGAAAAGTTCAAGGTCTGGGAGTTGCTGCCTCAAGCAGGAACAAGTCATTGCATGGCAGCTGATCTTTGGGAGGTAAAAGCATCTGTGTCTTGCAGCTTTTCTACTGCATAATGGGTAGCATCTTGCAAAGGAACTCTGTCAAGCCAGTGACCGACTGGTTAGAAAGCTGGACAGCAGACGACTGGGAACTGGATGAGATCCCAGACAGCAGACTGAAATACATCCAGAACCAATTACATATTCCAAGAGGTTAAAAAAAAAAGATGGAGCCAAGGGTAGTTGGGCATAAGTTTTGGAGAAGTGAAAGCGTATCACAGAAAGTGAGAAAGAAAAATGCTTTGTTAGCCTGTATTTGGAAAGATGTGGGTATACAGTGCTGGATTTAAAAGTCTGGGGTGCTGGTTTTTGGGGATGCAGGTTCTGAATGTGAAGTGTGAGGTAGGTCTCATCCAAGAGGAGGTTTCCATAAGTGGTGGGTTGTGAAGTCTGTCTCTCCATGAAAGTGAGACTCTTTATCTCAGAGAATGTAGGTAAATACATGGCAAATATATCTCACACCTGAAGACTCCTATTTTAAGGATCACTGTCTGCAGGCTGCATTTCTGAAATTCATCTGTGATTCAGCTTTGGCAACAGGAAGTCCTAGGACTGACTACAGAAAGCCAGGAAAATGCAGATATAACCTGAACTGAACTGTTGAAGAAGATAAATCTCTTCACAGCTCACAGACCAGGTCTAATGAAAAAACTTGGTCATCTAAAACTGGACTTGCAGGATGTCTTAATTTCTAAGTGTTACACTATAGTATAACTTTAGCAATCCAGTCTAGCAGCATCTGATCTCATCAGGCATTTGTAATTTTGATCCAAAAATTCCTAGAACAGGTTTTTAATGAGCCATGACCATAGAGGCTACTTGTTTGCTTTCCACTCTGTGTGCAAGCAAAGACTGGGGTATCCCTGAAATACAAGGTAAGACCCATCTTTACCACGAAGCCATCTGCCACAGCAAGTCAGGCCCCTTCCCCTGCAGGGCATCCCACCACTGAGAGGGAAGGAGAGAAAGTCGTCCAACACCCAGGGACAAGTTCAGCAGCACAAGATCCTTCAATGTACTGAAGGAAGAACATGACTGTCTAGTGCCATAGTCAGAGCACAACATGTAGGAGGGTATCTCAAAGGCAACTGAGTTATACAGGCATTTTTTGAATTATTTCTGTTTATTTATATCTCTTTTATAAATCCAGCAAATATGAATGTGAAGTATATTCACAATTTCTAGACCACTCTGATGTCCTCTTGCTTGCTTTGCTTTCCATCCACTTGCAGCTGGGGTGTTTGGTGTTGGACTGGTGCTGAGAACCCAGCAAGTGAAATCAGATAAATGTAACCCCCCTCAAAACAACAGTGCACTTTACAAGTGGCTGCCACAACCAGAGAGTGAGTGATGTTGAGTCCTGAGGCTCTCAACTCGTTACAAAAAGCAGACTTTCTTCTACCAGCACTTTTAGTGACTCAGTCTTGCTATTTTTTGTGCTCAGCTGCACATACTAAAACTAGTTTCCAATTAATAAGTGATGAGCTTTTATTAGACTCCTCAACGTTGCACTCATGTTTTTGAGCACACCTAAAATTTGATCATATAAATAGCTCTATCCTCTAAAGGTGAGTGCTGCAATGAAACCGTGTCACAATCTAGGCCACAGGAAGAAGAAAATATCTAAGAGCCTTCTTGAGATTAAAAAGAAGTACAGCAAGAATTTTTTGCCCGTTTTGTATAAAATGATAGAAACTTATTGGGTATTAGGAGAAAACAGAAAAATTCCTGCATTGGAGTATTCTTCTTAGCATTGTTAAAAAACACCACATTTGTTCTTTGATGTTTGAAACATTACACTCATTTATACTTACAATTTATCATTCAGACTTTCAGAGTCTTGAAAAATAAAATAAGTGAGCAATACTCCAAGGATACAACACAGTGTCAACCATCTGTAACTGGGACACTAAATAATTGTATGGTATTTAGCACAGATAAAATGCAGTCCAAGCATTAACCAACAAATCTTTGTAACACTTCTCCAAGACAGAAGCTCTATCCCCACTTTGCAGATAGAACATTAAAAAGAAAGCAAAATCTTTATTGTTCTATAACAACTATGACCAAATGATTATGTTGTGAATCATTTATTCTAGTTTCCTTACACAAAGCAAAATACAAGAATTAGAAATGGTTTATGCTAAAAAAACAAAACCTAAAAAACTTCATTTCTGAACAAAAACTGCTTTTCTCCCAGTGCTGGATTTAGGCTAGAAAAGTCTGCACAAAAGGAACATATGTTGTCAAAGATTATGCACTCAGAATGGTGATGTGGTTTGCAGACACCGGAGTGCTGTTTCCGAAATGAACCAAATGCAGCCCATCAAAATAACCTAATTAATTTAGTAAGATTTAATAGCAAATAATTTTGCTCATCTCTGGAGGATTTGCAAAGCTAGCAGGTGAGACATAATTATACTGAACCAAGACTTGCAGGAAAGGACCAGAGACTTCTCCATCCTGGGCATCTTAATCTGTTCATGAAGTATTTCTGGGCTCTGGTTCCCATTAATGCTCCGTCTAACACTGAGCATTTTTATACAGACACTACCAAGGTGGGTGATTTATGTATTAATATGAGTTTTGGATAACTGAGGACTCTTCAAATCTATGCTCT
>VZRS01016531.1:0-11705 GCA_013398055.1 Ifrita kowaldi
CAGTTCAGCGGGCTTGGCTCCGCGCCCGAGCAGCGCCAGTGACCCCCTCGGCCCCTGCAATTCGCACCGCGGCCCGCCTCGCGCCTCGACAGAAGACAACAACCCAGCCTCGGGGCAGAGCTGGGAAGGGCTCAGTCCGCTCAGAAAACCCGTGCAGAATGGCGGGATCCTGTGTCCAAATGGTCCGGCCAGGACGGTGCGGAGCAGGCAGGGACCCTCACAAGGGGACGGCCCCGGGCTCAGGGCCACCCCCGCTGTGTCCCAGCGCCGAGGGAAGCGGGGAGAGGTGATGCATTTGACCTGCAGCCCCTGCAGTGCCCGTGCCCCCGCCGTGCGTCAGCGCGGCCGCGTGGGCCTGGGCCGGGGCCGGCCCGCACCCCGGGCACACTGAGCGCTTTGTCCCGGGGCCCGCGGAGCCTTGGGCCACGATGGAAAAAAAGCTGTGGGAGAGAAACGCTCTGAGACCGGGGGCAGCGCCGTGCGAGGCCCGGGAGGAAACAGATCGTAATCTCCCTAACGAACTCAGCTCGTCTGCGAGCAAGTACGCAGAGATGGAGTTGATGCAGAGCTTGCTCCCAGGGCCTGTTCCAGAGGCGACCCTGGCTCTGTGTCCCAGACGAGAAAAACCCCAAAGGCACAGCTGACTGGGACTGTATTTATACAGAGGTGCTTGAAAAACTAACCCAAATGATGGTGTGTTATTGGGGCTTTTTTGTTTAGTTCTGTGTCCCTCTTGGCCCTCCACACACCAACCCAAAATCTGCTGGTGGAGCCACTTTCCGCAGGTTGTGGCTGATTTCCTTGCAAAGGGTTCTTTCACACGGGGAATCCAAACCCTGCACTGCCAAGGAAAGAGGGCTGGTGCCTGCAGGGCCACTGGTGTGTGGGGCAGGAGGTCTGTGGCCAGTGGCTCAAAAGCTTTATTGCTCGTTAGTTTCTGCTAACTGAATCCAGTACTAACAACCACCGCCAGGAAACACAGGGGTAGCTGTAGTTAGGGACACCCTGGCGTGGTGTGAGGGTGACAAGAAGGCCCTTCTTGGTCAGTCCAGGTGTCCTTGGATGGTGGCAAGGCCACACACCTTGGAGCACAGTGGGTATTGCAGAAGGGTTATTGTAGAAACCAAGGGGGAACTGCAGCCCTGGGCCACAGGGTCCTGACCCACCAGCAGCTCCTTTTCAGTACAGGGTGTAAAACAGAGCGCAAGGAGTTGAGTCCACGAGTCCAGAGAAGGTCCCACTGCCCCCTCCCCAGCACTGGGCTGCCTGAGAGCCTCCTTTACTGATGGAAATGGGAGCACCCCTGCCTTATTCAGTCCCCTGTAGGCTCTGTGCTGGTCCCCACTTTGGCTCCATCCAGAGATGGTCACACTGACCGTCCACTCGGAGGGACAAGCTGAGCCCTGCCATTCCCAGCTGGGCTCTGCCATCCTGGTGGGCTAATTGGTGGGCTCTGTGGCCATGGTGTCCACATCTGGAGATGGCAGCACACTGCTGTTCCCACCGTTGCTCACGTTTTTCTTGCTGTTTTCTCTCGTGGGGTCACTGCCTTTATCCTCCACCTTCTGCTTGAGTTTGAGGGAAGAATCTCTCCGGGAAAGAAGGGGCTGGTAGCCAGCGAAGACTCCTCCACTCACATTTGTTCGCTTGTCTGGGGGTGGACAGAAAAAGAGAGTTGTTTACCTGGGGTCCAAACTGACTGTTCAGCTGTGAAAAAGGTTTGTAGAGTCCCTCCTTGCAAGAGGCATTGGGGTATCTTCTGTGGGAGTCCTTCCAGCCACCGGGTGCCCCCAAAGGAGAAGGTGGGTGGGGGTGTGGGCTCTGCCCCAGCATGGCTGTGCTCAGGAGGTCCAGGGAAGGGTGGTCAGCTGGGTCAGCTGGTCTCCTACCTCCTGGCCCGATGGGGTGCATCAGCCGGTTCATCTGGACGTTCCAGTGCTTGACGTTGGTGCTGGCCTGTCGCAGCTTCCGCTGGGCCGCCTGGCAGGGAACGGAGGAAAGGGGTGAGCTGGTGCCCCACTGCCCCTAATCCGGGACCGTGGGCACGGGTTTCCCTTCCCTGAGTAAGCCTGGATTGGAGGTTCCCTCTGGGATGGAGACCCAGTTCACCCTCCTCTATAGACCTTCTGCTCCCCCTCCAAACCTCCCCCCTTCACAAATTCCCACTGTCAACATCGCTTTGGACACCAGCGCTGTGTCCCCAGGGCAGGACACACTTGTCCTGTCTCAGCCACTGCATCACCCCCTGCCTACACATGGCACAGCTCAGAAACCCCCAGGGCAATTCCAGCTTGGTCTTCCCCAGGATGGAGGTGACCCTGGGAGGGCTGGGAAGTCCCCTGGGTTCACCGTGTGAAGAGATGTGGCACTGACGTGATGCTCACCATGACATCTTGGTCCACCCGCTGCCTGTTCACTCTCACTTCTTCCAGCTGCTTCTGTGCCTCTTCCAGGCACTTGTTCTTGTTCTCCATCTCCTGCTTGAGGACTTGCTTCTCCCTCTGAGTTTTGATGATATATTCTTCTTGCTCCTCCTTCAGCTTCATCAGCTGTTTCAGCTTCTCCTCTTCCTCAGCCAGTAGCCTGACAATGAAGAAGAAGAGGTGAGGATGTCCCACTTCTTCCACCAGCTTTCCCTGTCCCAGCCTGCATACTGGGAAGTCACCAGCACATCCCAGTACCTGGGAGCACTGAGCTGCCCTGGAGAGCACATCCCCATGCCCAGCTGCTGCCCTGGGAGCGGGGCTGCTCAAGGAGGGGGAGGGATGCCCTGGTCCTACCTGGCCTGCGCATATCTCACAGCCTCCTCGTCCTGCCGCGCTTTCACCTCCTGCTGCAGGGCCTCCTGGAGCCTCTCCTGCATGTCCTCCAGCTCCAGGATGCGCTTGCGCTGCCGCTCTGCCTCTGCCTCCTTCAGGACCATCTCAGCCTGCATGGAGGCACGAGCCTGCGGCGGGGACAGGAGCCATCAGCTGGCCAGGCCACCACCAGTGTCCCCAGAACCCACTTAGGCCCACTGAGCGGAGCGGGCCAGACCAGGGACAGCCCATAGTAACAGGTCCAAAGCAAAGCTGTTTCCCTGCTCAGGACACAGGCTGTGTCATTCGGAGCCAGTGCTGGCTGTGAAGTCAGAAATGGGCTCCCTGTCCAGCCTGGCACCAGCACTCGCCTCTCACTGTCCCCCAGCTAAAGACCCTCGAGGCAGGTTGTCCTCATGTCCTGCTCAAAGGGATCTCAGGCACAACAGAGCCCAGAGGTGATGGGTAGCAGCAGCACTGCACATCCAAACCCCTGGGCTGCCCCGGGCAAGGGAAGGAGAAGGAAGCACCCACTCTGCAAGCACCACAGCCCACGGCAGACACACCATGGGAAGCACCCACCTGCTCAGCCTCCCGCAGCTGGATCTCCAGAGTCCTCTGCATCTCCTCGTGCTGCTGCCTCCGCCGCTGCTCCTCCTCCTGCAGCAGGATCTCTGCCTGCCTCTGGGCCTCCTTGAGCAGCTCCAGCTCCTGCAGCTTCCTCTCCTTCTCCTCCTGCAGCTGCTTGAGCCGCTGCGTCTCCTCCTCCTTGGCCGCCTTGCGCTGCTCCCGCTGCTCCCGCTGCTCCCGTCGCTTCTGCTTCAGATCCTTGTGCAGAGACTTCTTTCCCTCAGCCTGCAGCCGGATGGCCGTCTGGATGGCTGGAGAGGGAGGGCACGGTCAGTGGGGACATGCAGGGGGCATGGGGAAGCTGGGGAAGGGGCGTGGGGTGGGCACAGACCAAGCGTCCACTCCTGGCGCTGCCGGGTGTCAGAGGCACTCATCTCGTAGGTGCGGGACGAAGTCTTCACACAGAACATGCACCTCTTCCCGTCCCTGTCAGGCAACACCTGCAGGGCGAGGACACAGCACAGCGTTACCCCCCATACCCCACCTTATTCCCCCGTCTTCAGGCACGGGGCTGGCTGTCCCATGCTCATGGATGTCAAACTGTGTGTTCTTGGGTCTCCCTTCCTGGAGTCTGAAGGGTCTGCTGTCCCCAAGCTGAGCGTGGCCTGGGCTGTACCTCCACGCAGCAGTGCTTGTCCAACGCGATGCTCCCCTTCTTCTCCTTCCGTTCCTCGCTCATGTAGTAGGACAGGACACTGGGCTTCAGCATGAACCACCGCTCCGACCAGTTCCTCCTCAGCTGGCCCTTCTTCCAGAGGTAGCCCTGCGCCCGAGAGACACGGAGATCAAAACCGTGCTGGGGGCAGGACGGAGCTTGTACCTCAGGATATGTGGGCTCCTTGCCTGTTTGAGCACATCCTCAATGACCTCCTGGTACACCTCCTCCACGGCCATGCTGACGGCCTCCTGCTCGATGCCTCTCAGGAACCGCCCCGAGTTCACCATGTCCAGGAACTGCCAGACCGTGAGCCCGCCCTGCCCCTGCGGCTCCTGGGACAGGTAATCATCCAGCTCACAGCAGTTCAGCTCCACGTTCATGGCTGTGCAGATCTTCTTCAGCAGGTACTCCACCTGTGGAGATGGGGACACTCAGTGACAGGAAGAGGCTGTCCCCACCCCATCGACCCATTTTGGAAAGCCCAAAGCCACATCTCTCTCCAGCTTGGAGATGCAGGACCCTGATCCCAGAGGGATCACCCCTTGTGATGGTTGAGGCATTCCAGGCAGCAGGCTGGCTCAGGAGGCTGAAACTGGGTTAGAGTTCGACCACTACTGGGAGGTTTTTCCTTTTAACCCCAAGGCTGGGATGTTTTGGCTGGTTTGTCTGCAGAGTAAGAAAATTCTGTAGCAGTCAAGAGCCTGAGGGCATACAGGCCAGCACTGCTAAACCCCATTCAGGACTGTTGTCTCAGAGCCACGGTGAGCTCAGCACCACTCTGCTTTCCAAAACTCACCGGGGAGGAGCAGGGGGACAGGTCCCTATGGAGATGAGCATCGTTTTAAAACCGCAAATGAAGTGCTTTTAGAAGAGTCAAGGTGGTTGACATGATGTGGGGAAGACTTATTCCAGCTCAAGTTTTGCTGCCAGCTCTCCTCTGCCCACGATCTGGGGACTGAGACTGGTGGGTGACTGCAGGGAGCCACGCAGGAAGGTGACACACAGCAGGGTCCCCGCACCCAGATGGATTTTTTATGCCATTTAATTGTGAGAAGGGCAAGATTTGAATGCAGTTGCTCAGGATGATTCAGTTTTTCATGGTCTGGGGAACAGGAAACATCTCTCCCAAGGCACAGGAAGTGCGGTTGCCCTCCTACGTCTGCGCAACATGGGGCTTCTGGTCTTTTTTCTCTCCCCCCCCCTTTTTTTTTTTTGTTTTGACTTTTCTGCTGATCTCAGGAGGTTGAAGGGGTAGAAGGCAACAGCAGCCATTTGCCCAGCCAAGTTCCTTCTGCTGAGGCCACTCTTGGCTTCTGCGCTTGTGCGCTCTCCCCAGATCTGCTCCCGTTCTCATGGGGGTTTAATCTGACCCCAGAGAAAGGGAGAACCTTCCCCCCTAAACACTGTGGAATTTGGAGATTTGGAGATTACTGCCAGAGGCTTTTCTTTGGCTGGCACCTCACCCTTAACACTCTGCACACTGGGCAGGGGCTGAGCCCACAGAGACAGACAGCCAGGTCTGCTCTGCCACTGCCCTCTAGGCAGGAGAGGCTGCAGCATTCTGAAAGGGTCTCTCCTCTAAAGTCCCCCTCTTCTCCCTGGGCAGTGGGGGTGGCTGTGGGCACAGCGGGCGTGCCCAGGGCAGACAGCCCCCTTGTCCCACCCCCAGCCTCCCCTCTCATCCCCTGGAGCACCACATCTTG
This sequence comes from Ifrita kowaldi, assembly GCA_013398055.1. Lineage (NCBI taxonomy): Eukaryota > Metazoa > Chordata > Aves > Passeriformes > Cinclosomatidae > Ifrita > Ifrita kowaldi. The sequence goes on from VZRS01016531.1 coordinate 5,790, forward strand.
CAGGATGCAGTGGGACATGCCAGGAAGCGATAGTGGGATATGTCACCCACAAATGGGGCTCTGCCAGCACATGGAGCCCTGGGAGGACAGAGATGGGGGGAGAGGCAGGTCTTACCTCATCTGGCACCATGACAAGAGGGTATTTGTCTTCAGACAGAAAGTTGAAGAGACACCAGAGCTTGAAAGCGTCCTGGTGGGACACAACGCTATTCCCATTCCGGTCGGGTTTGTAGTTCTTCTTTGCCGTCAGGGTCCAGCAAAGCTCATCGAAGTTTTGTTTGACAAAAGCGCCTTCCTCCACCTGCAGGCAGGAGTCAGGGGGTGAGTGGGGAGCTGAAGAGCTACAGAAAGGAGTTCTGGGGAAGGAAGTGCTGGAGAGAAGAAACCCTCACTCCTAAAATCTGTCCAGTGAGAAGCACAGGGTGATTGGCAGCACCAGCAGGAACCCTGGGGCGCAGCACATGCAGGACGGTGTGGAGTTTTCCAAGCCCACCTCCCCAGTTTTGGGTTTCTTGTTATCCCATTCAGCCACAAAGAGGAACTGAGGAGTGAAGGGAAGTGCTGGCCTGAGGGCAGTCAGCAGGAATGCTGCCTCCACCAGCCTCGTCCCTGCTGCTGTCACGGTTCTGTAATCATGTCCTGGCACCATGAGCTGCCCCAGGCAGCAAGTTTGCTGCAGAAGGGTGAACTGTGATGGGGATCAGAGGAGCTCTGGCTGTCCCTGGGTGCTCCATCCCAGCTGTGTGAGCCATGCACTGCCAGCACAGGAGCAAACTGCAGCCTGTAGCAGCAGAGCTAGAGGAAAACCTTCGGGTGGTAAAAGCTAAAAGCTTTTCTTGCTAGGAAAACCCACTTCCCCCTTTTCAGGCTGCCTCTGGGATTCTATTAACCATTGTGAAACCAGAAGAGGTGTTTAAAGATCACCTCCAAAAGAACCACGTGGGCAACTGGAAGGATTTTGGCCACTCTGTGATGACTGGGCTGGGCTGACCTCAGGCAGCTCCTGCTCTGGGCTGAGGGAGCTGGGGAAAGCTTTGTCCTTGCTTGCTGCAGACCAGATCCCTGCAGCCAAGATCTGCATTGCTGGACCAGGCTGGGCAGCTGCTGGACCAGCTCTGGGCAAAGCAGAGATGGGCACAGGGATGGGGACTGGCACAGGGGCTGGCGTGGGGACTGGCACAGGGACAAGAACACTGGGAGAGCCGGGGGAGTGAAGCATTACTGCACCCAGCTCTGGCCCCTTTCTGTGAGCACACAGTGGAAGAAAGCTGTCAGTCATTCTTTCTCTCCTCACATGCCTGGAGGAAACAGCACCCATAGAGCAACCTCTGGCTGTGCCAGACAAAGGTGTCTTTGAACCGCAGAAAAAAGGGAGAAAGCCCGAAAGCCCCTGCCCACCCCAACTCCTGCTCCTGCCCTGGCACCTCATCCTCTTCCCTCTCCTCTTTGCCAATGAGGTCACACCTCAAATTTGAACATGGCTGGAGAGGAAAAAAGAGGCTGATTTCTCTCTCTGAGCCCTTCAGGAAACGTGGGCAGAGATGCTGCTCCATCCAGAGCTGTGACGTAACGGGATGACTTCATCCTTGCCAGGGAGACGCTGAGTATTAAGCATTTCTCACCCATTCTGGCATTCACCTGAGCAGTCCTCATCTCTCTGCACCCTCTTTCCACCCACCAAGACATGTGATTTCCAAGAGCTAAGGGGACCTCCCCTCAGTGTCCTCACTTGAGGACTAGCAGGTCTGGGGGATGACCAAGGGACTCACCTTGTCCAGGATGTACTTGTTGAGGTAGGGCATGTAGCCCTGGCTGGACACTGGCCCGTCATCGTCATCGCGGAAATGCTCTTCCAGTGCCACGGGGTCGTGGGGGATGCACAGCACCGTGTACAGGTTGTGAGACAGCACCTGGCCAAGCACAAGGGCTGGTGAGAAGGTGAACAACCTCCAGCCCTGCCCCAGCACATCCCCAAGGTGCCACCCTCTCACTCAACCGCTTGGGGACTGTGCCCTGCATGGCATCACCTCCCGGCAGCCACAGCATCGAGTCAAGGTTGGGTTTGGCATAATTTCCAAATGTAAACCTAAGAGAATCATTTAGAAACAGGCAAAAATCGAGGTTTTTTCCACATTAGTTTCTTTTCTTGGCACATGCGGAACTTCTTTTTTTTAAAGGGCTGTTTCAAACCTCTCAGACCAAACAGGAGTTGCTCTGATCTAGAAAAGCTGATAAGCCACCCCAAGCTGTGCATTTGGCACAAGCACGGCCCAGCCTGGCAGCAGCCACTGTCTGCCTGGGGCACAGAAAGATGGAAGCATTAAAATAGGAAAGACTGGTGAGAAACTAAGCAAAGGTTTTGTCTGGAATGGAAGCAGACAATGGAGATCTGGAGACACACCATCCCCAGAAATATTCAGCAAGACTTGCCAACAGCCTGTTTTGTTCAAATCCCCCCCAAATAAAGCATGTTTAGAAGCTCATGGGTTTCCCACATGCTGAAAAGCCTGGAACAAGGCTGCCCATGAGCACCACCAGCACCTCTAGCTTGTGATGCTGGGCAGGGGGTGCTCTCCTTGCCTTTACATCCCAGAAGCAGGAGATGGTTAAACAAGTGTCCCAGACTGACACCTCCCCACTGCACCAGGATCTGCCAATGCAGCTTGCCAAGGGTTCCAGAGAGGGGCTGGAGGAGATGGAACAGCATCCCTGCTCCTCTGTGCAGGGCTGGAAATTTCCTCCCAGCAGGAGAGGAGCCGCCAGAGGCCATGATGGCTGCTGCAGCTGGAGACGGTTCTTGCTCGACCAGATTTTCTTTCTCTTTTCCACCCCCTGAACCAATGGGATCAGCAGGACTCCACCCTGTGCTCACACAACAGGGCTGTAGCCCCGAGCACTGTTGCTGCGGTTGTGCCTTTTGGGGCTCGTTGCAGCCCCAGGGTCCACACAAGGGTGGAAAGGCCTAGGAACATCATGGACATCCTCCAGGATGGTAACAAATCCACCAGGATGAAGTCTGGGAATCGTATCCCATTCCATGTTTCCAATGTGGGCCCTCATCTCCATCCTTTACCCATCCTCCCAGAGCACCCCTAAAAATCTCTGTGAGGTCTCACTTGTGACCCTGGCCGTGGGGGACACCCTGAGCCCTTCCACTCATCCCGGCACCCTGCGACCTGCAGCCCCTCCTCTTGCAGGGCTGTCACTGACAAATGGGGAGGAAAGCCCTGGCCTGGTTGATGGTGGGGTGACTGGAGACAGGAGAGGTGGGAAACCCTTGCAGGCTCTGAAACAGTGACAGGAGGAGGAGAATAACAGCAGGATAAAGGGATGCTACGAAAGCAGTTTGCTGGTACAACCTTTCCCCTGTGGCATGCCGGGGATGGCCAGGGGGGCAGGGGTCTGCCTGACTCCTCCTTGTGCCCTGGATTCCTCTGAGCACCAACCTTGTTTCTGTTCTCCACCCTCTCCCACTGCTGTCACACCCATCACCCATGGGCAGAGGTGCCCAAAAGCACCAGGGCAGTGCTCGGTATTTCCTGCCTCCTGCCCCAGCCACGCATGGCCACACTGAAGGACCACACCCCATACCCCATCCCACATCCACAGCTCCTCCAGCTTAGCCAGGGAGGGGGATGCAATGGCACTGAGAGGACAAACGCTCTTCCAAGAGCATGGCTGGCTGGGAACAAAACTACCCGACATCGCTGGGTGCGCAGCACACAACCGCAAACTGTCCTTCCTTCCTGTGCACACACACACCTACACTCACAGCGGCATCTGCACGCGCCTGCCTGCGCACAAATGCCCCTGCAAGGAGCCCAATGGCTTCCCACAGCTGGGCCTCCACGCTGGAAACCCTGACACGTTCACAGAGACCGCCTGGCGCGCGGCCGGAGCTCAGCCCCAGCTCCCACTCTGCCAGGACGCTCCCACCCCGCTCTGGGGCTGGTTCTGTCCTGTAGGTGCAAACCCGGTGTCTCTCCCACCCCTGTTCAAGACCCTTCGTGCAGCAACACGCCCGGGTGAGGGAGCAGAGCACAGCCCGGCTCAGGGCTCAGAGCCCTGGAGGAGTTTGGAGTGGGCTCGGCCACCGTGGCTTTAACACTTTATTGCTCAGAGCCGCGAGACCCCGGATTCCCTCCACGCTGAACCATGGCTGGCCTGTGTAGGCTGGGGCAAACCTGAGTGTTTTGGGGGGTGGAAACAAGCTCTCCCTGGCCTGGAGGTAGGTGGAAGGTCATCCAGCACTGAGCTTTGCTGTTCAATGACCTGTCATCAACCCATCCCGTCACTGAAGGTGCGTGGGAGAACATCCCTTCCCCTCTGGAATGTCCTCCTGGATAAAGCCGCTGTGGAGGTGCCATCCCCAGCATCACCACAGCCCCTACACCACGGTTTGCAGACCCTGCATGAACTCTCCATGAAACTGCCATTAAAATCAGATTCTCTGTGGCCTCAGCACCGTCACTGGTGACAAAGATCTCTCCAGACAAGCACTGCACGTGTTTAGGCCGGTGCTTTTGGGTCCATCACATGCCTGGGCCAGGCTCTGGATCCCGAGCATGGGTGCAGGGGATGCTGTGAAGGGGGCACAGCAGCCCCTCTCAGGGATTAGCAAACCAAATTAATCTCTGGCCTACTTTAGGATTTTCCTTAATTCCTTCAGCTATTTCTACAGCTTTAGCGGGTGAGCATGGCTTGCAGGGCACATGCCATGAGTTCTGGGGGGCAGCCGAAGGCTCTCAGCCACAAAGGCTGAGCAGGAAGAATCTGCCTCCCGCGGCTTCTCCTCCAGATCCCTGCAAACAAAACTCTTATTTTGGGGGCAAAACACACCCCCCCCGCAAAGCCCAGCACCTTCCCTGCAGTCTGTCCTGGGGAAGCCCTACAAAACAGAGGGAGTAGAAGAAAAGTGGGTCTTCTTGCAGTGGTTCAAAACTGGTCTCGCAGACTGGCAGCAGCTGCCAAGTCCTGACGCAACACCTCTCCATGCTCAGCACGTTTCCTGCTCAGGTCTCTTCTCTCATCTCAGACCCTGGTACCAACCAACATTTTCAGCTGCAGTGCCAGCCTAAGAACCAAAACGGATGAAAAAGAAAGATTCCCACCATGTGCAAAGGTTAAAAAATCAATTATTCTCGGAGCCAAGGGGCTCCTTGGTGGGTTCCAGCAGCCCTGGCCTGGGGGCAGACAAAAAGGTTTTTAAAGCTATGATGGGTTTGATGAAGGGCTGAGGGCATGAGGCCTCTGAAAGCTGCTAAGAGAGGGGAGAGGGGAAAGCTGAGAGTTTTTAAAATGCTGTGTTATTTCTGGCCACATCACTGAGGAGTTTTTGTTTAAAAACAACCTGCCCCTGCCTCCCGACCCACTGGCTCAGCAAGAAGGAGAAACACAGGTGCTCCAGCAAGCAAGAAAATGTAAACAGAGTTTGGGCTCTTAGTTGGCCATAAAAAGCGTAAGAAATTGATAACAACTAAAAATGAGATTTCTTATCATTTTCACCTAGAAAACACATTTGAGCATTAATTTCCACCCCCCGCCCCATCTTTTTTTTTAAAGGGAGATGCCACAGAGCCTGAGAACTTCACCAGAGCTAGCGTGGAGGCAACAACAAGGTCCTATTGATCTTAATATTTAACAATTTCTCCGTAGAAACCCGCGGGAATGCAAAGCAGCCCCGGGCTTGCTCTGCCCCTCGCTGCCCACCCTCCATCCGTGCGCCGGAGCCGCCCGAGCTCCCCGGGGACTCACTTTGAGCTGAGATTTGGAGACCTTGCCGCTCTTCTCCACGTCCAGGGCGGTGAAGGCGTACCAGATGGACTTGAGCAGCTCCGCTCGCAGGTCCATGGCTGGCGGCGGCGGCGGCGGCTCTGCCGAGCCCGCGGATCCGGTTCCTGGAGCCGCCCGGGCGGG
>VZRS01016553.1:0-10535 GCA_013398055.1 Ifrita kowaldi
CCCACCGCCCCGAGCCGATGATGCTCCTGCCACGGCAGCGCCCGGCTTCTGGCTCAGATTTCAAGATGGCGGCGGAGCCCAGCCTCCCGCGCATACGCATACCCGCAAAGACTGCCGGGATATGTAGTTGCCACGCCCGCCTTACGCATGCGCAGTGGCGGATCACGCCACGCCCAGACGCATGGGCAGCGCCGGGGGTCGCGACTGAGACGCCGAATGCGATCGATCGCGACGCGACAGCGCAAGGGTCCGGTCTCAGTGCCAGAGCCACCCACCCACACACAACAGTGCTTGGCTCCAATGCCACTGCCTGTCCCAATGCCAGATTCCCACTCCGGTGCTTGTGCCACGTCCCTGTCCCAGTGCCAGCACCTGTCCCAGTGCCGGATCCTCACTCCAGAGCCATATCCCCGTTGCAATGCCAGTGCCTGTCCCAGTGCCAGGCCTCCACCACAGTGCCAGTGCCACATCCCAGTGCCAGCCTGCCCCAGTGCCCAGCCCCGGCAGGCAGTGTGGGTGGGCATGTCCCCATAGCACAGTGCCACCAGCACCGGCACAGCAGCCCATGCCGCTCCATGGGCAAACAGCAGGGTGCCCTCAGGACCACCGCACAGGCAGCTCACTCATGCACTGATGGCCCACGGCTGCTGGGGACAGCACCGTGCCACCAACATGCAGCATGGCCAGAGCTGTGCAGCTGCCAGGAACATGCCGCTCTGATCTCTCACAGCCCTGAAATCCTGCCTGGCACCATGCCAGGCTGCCGGGAGTATTTAAACACTTGGGATTTAAATGGCAGACGGGAGCAAGCGGCACCAACACCCGCAGAAGGACTGCACAGGCTGGTGGCCTGTCCCCTGACAGCTCACACCGTGTCCTCTGAGCCCCCCCCTGCCAGGCTGAACATGGCACAGCCCTGGCCACAGCCCCACAAGAGAACAGGGATGACAACAACCAGCCAAGCCCTGAGTGGATGTCCTTCTCCCTGGGGTCCCCCCACCCTTGCCCATTTACCTGCCCCTCCATGACTGGAGACCCCTCCAGGCGCTGCTGCAGGTCATGCTTCTCTGCTGACAGCATTTCCACGAGCTGGTTGCTGGCAGCCAGCTCTTGGGTCAGCTCTTCGATCCTCCTGAAAGGGACAAAAGGGCATGGGATGCTGAGGGATTGGGTTGGCCCTGGGATGGCACTGGGGACAGCTGACAGAGGCCAATCTCTGGGGCAAAGCAGAGCAGCCTCAGGACTGCTCCCCCTTCCCCACAGCTCAGCTCTCCCCACTTGGGGTGACCCCTGCACTCCACCAGATATGCACAGCGCCTCAGTTGTGCACAGCACAAGCGCCCCGGTAGTCCCCAAGGATCGGCACAGGGCACGGGCTGACAGCATAGAGGGGACATGTCCTGGACACCTACCTCTGGGCCATGGCACCGCAGCCATCATCACTCCTGTCCTCCTGCTTTGTCCTTGCCACTTCCTTCAGCTTCCCTGTCAGCTCCCGGCATTTCTCCGCCTCAGCTCTGGCCAGCGCTGTGGCCTGCTCGGCCTCACTCCGTGCCAGCCTGGCCTCCTGCATGGCAGCAGGGTGAGCCCCCAGGCACCTGCCCCCAGCTCCTCCCTGGCCCCCACCATCCCTTGACTCACTTCCTGCAGGAGCTGGATCTTGTTCTCCAGGAGCTCGTAGACGTGCTCTGACTCCCGCTGCCGCTCCTCATACTGCTGCTGGAGCGCGGCCTGGCTGCGGGTCGTCTGGTTCTCCGCGGCCACCCTGCCAGGCACAGCATGGCGTGCCACTGTGTGGCATGGCATCTCCCATGACATGGCATGGGTTGGCACAGCATGGCATAGCACAGCATGGCACAGCCTTTGTGGAAGTCTCCACCCCAAACCAGCTGGGCTGGGTGATCCGTACCACTCCAGGTGCCCTCAGCCCGGCTGCCCCCATGTCCTGCACACTCCCAGCACTGCTGCCCTGGGGACACGGCTCCTGTGGCAGCACCAGAACATGTTTAGGCTCTGACCCACCAGAGCACTCCCCAGACACTCCCAAAACCAGGGGCTCCCCAGCTGCTGTGCCACTGGCCTCCCTGCCATCAATGCCCCACGGTGAGACACCCATGCCATGGCCTCTGGGCACGGCACTGCCCTCCCCCACCAAACAGGTGCTGTCCTTTATTTTTGGCTGGCGCCAGGGCTGTAAGAGGAGCCCTGCAGGTGCCCAGCCCCATTGCAAACCCCTCCAGCCGCACTGCAGGCCCCTCTACAGCCTGCTATGGGCAGAGTGCAGGCAGACATCCTCCGTCCCCGTGCCCCCGGAGCCACTGCAGGCGACGCGTGGGCACCATGTCTGCCCCAGGGTGTGGGGCTTGGCCAGCCCCACTCACCATGTGTTGTCCAGAGCTTGTTGCTTCTCCTGCAGCTCTCGCTTCAGGCTCTCCACCTCCACCTTCAGCTCAATGTTCTATGGAGCAGGAAGGAGGTGGGTAGGATGTTCTCATGCTTGCCTGGACCCCCCAGTCCCACTGCCCACGGGAATGAAGCAGAAGTGGCATGGGGGGCCCCCACCCCACGGCAGGGCTTTGGGTGCTCCTGTCAGTGAGTGGCACAGGTGGTATTTTAGCCTGTCGGCGCTGGGATGGGGTGTACCCACTCTATCTGTCTGTCCCCAAACTTGCACTGTCACCTACCCCAGGCACCCCACCAGGCTGGGGACGCCCTTTGCAACCTTCTCCCCACTCCTGTCAAAGGAAACGAGGGGCAAACTCCCACACAGCAGCTCCCCCAGCCCCAGTGCCCGATGCCCTCCCTGGTGTCCCCCCGGCTACAGTCCCCGGACCCCATTCCCTCCCAGAAAAGAGAGGAAACCTCCTCACCCCCGTCCCCTACAGGCACTCACCCGCCGGTAGACATCATCCCGGCTGTCCTCGCCCTTCTGCTGGACGCGCTCCTCCAGAAAGTAGATGCGGAGCTTGAGGCTGAAATTCTCCTTTTTGAGGTCATTGAGGTGCTGGGAGAGCGTGCGGTACCCGTTAGCCATGGCCGGCGCTCCATGGGGCGGGCATCCCGGCACCCCTCACATGGCGCCGCCGGGACACAGCCTAGGCTCCCTGCCCGCCCGCAGCTCCCGTCGCTGGCCCCGCTGCTCTCCCTTTCCTCTTTTTTTTCGCCTCCCAGAGCTATTTGAGGAATCGCTGGAGCAGGGACAGCGGGTGGTGAAACCCGAGCCCCGGAGGCCCCCACGCGCCGCAGCCGTGAGGGCGGTGAGGGGAGCGTGGCGCCCGGCCGAGCTCAGCCCCCTCTCCCTTTGCCGTCACCACCTGCCCGCGACCCCTCCTGCGCTCCACACCCCTCTGCTGTGTCCAGGGGACCCGGCATGGATCCTGCAAGCACCCGGCAGTGCCGGGAGGGCCCTGGCGATGCCACGGCGGGTCCCAGCGCCCCGCGGTCTCACCTGCTCGAAGTCCCGCAGGGTCTGTGTCTGGGCGAGGGGACCCATCTCCAGATCCCGGAGGAGACACGTTTGCACCAAGGGGCCAGGCCGGGGCTGGGCACCCGGGGGGCCACTGGGCTCCCTCGGCTCGGCTGGCACAGGGTCCTCATCTCCTTCACCCCACAGCCCTTCTTGGGAAGCTGGAAGGGAGCAAGGGCGAGCAGCAGTCAGATGAGCCAAGTGGCTGCTCCACACCTCGTCGGCCTCCGAGGAGAGACATGGGGATGCCTCGGGGCCCAGACAGCCACCGGCCATCCCTGTGGCGACGCACGGGTGCATCCCCCTCGGCGGGGCACGGGAACGGGGCATGCGGGGTACCGGGGGCTCTCGAGGTGCCTTACCCGCCATGTGTCCGGCTCCGGGGACCACGGCTGGCCCGTCACTGCTGCAGGGGTCCCTGCGGAGAGCAGCACACGGCCGTGTCACGCACAGCATCGGGGGTCCGGGCCTGGGCCCCCCCTGCGCCACCCCGCGCTGTGCCAGAGGGACCAGGGAGGGTGGCGGGGGGGCCCACTGGTGTCTATGCACACGTGGGGATGCACGTGTGTGCTCCCACTGCCGCCGGGCAGCGGCTCTGAGTGCAAAGACACGAGGCCCTGGGGGCTGTGCAGATGGCAGTGTCCCCTTAGTAGCACTTTAGCTCCATTAGCAGCCCCGTCAGGGCCACCTGAGCCCCCACAGCAGACCACCACAGCCCCCAGGGAGGATCTGGGGGAACGAGGCAGGGCTGGCCCTGGCTGTTCTTTGGAGGACCCTGTGCCTCTGAGCTGTCATGGTTCACCAGCTCCCCACCGCAGCTGTAATCGGGTTTATTTTCAGCTCAGAAGTGTGAGTCATTTCATGATTTAAAAGAAAGAGACAAAGACAAACCCCAACAAAGAAAAAAAACCTGGACTGTTGGTGTTTTTTCCTTTTAAAGAAATCAGAATGTTTATTTTCTAATCTCAGCCTGACAGCTTTTTGGTGGGGCCCCATGAGCAGGGAGGTGGGCGCTTGCCCCAGCACCAGTGTGGGCACAGTGCCCTGTGCACATGCACAAGGCTGAGCCCCAACAGCCAAGCAGGGACAGCATGTTCCTGTGGCACAGGCCATGGTAGGGGCCACGGGACCATGTCCCCAGAGCCTTGCACACCACACCAGCACCTTGCAGCAGGGGACACAGCACTGCCAGCCTGGCAGGGAGCAGGGGAGGCAGACACAGGCTGCCACGACCCCCGCAGCAACAGCCTGTCATGGAGGGAAACTGAGGCATGATGGCTTTAAACGCACTGGCACTGGCCAGGTGTGGCTGTGGGCCCTGCTGGGCACCATAACTGCATGATACCCAGAGACAAAGGAGCCAGAGGCGTTGTACCTGGAGGCACAGCGCCCAGAGGTGCAGTGCCTGGGGGAATCTTATCCAGGGGAAACTTATCCAAGTTTCAATAACCGTAAGTGTGATGCCTGAGGAGACCTGATACCAAGAGGTACAATATGCAGGGAGGTGTCACCTCTGGAAGCACAATATCCAGGGAGCTGTGACACCCCAGGAGGACCAGTACCCAGGGTGTGATACCCAGAGACAAAACATCCGAGGAGCCACGATACACAGACTCAAGATGCACAAGGATGCACAACACTTAAGGAAGCACAGTACCCAGTGGCATGATATCCTAAGGCATGATATCCCTGGAGGCAAAATACCCAAAAAGGCACATTAACCAGTGCCATAATATGCAAGGCTCGACACCCAGAAGGGTAATACCCAGAGACACAACAAACAAGGAGCCTAACACTTGATGCACAAGGAGACACAATACCCAGAGGCAGAATACCCATAGGGACAGTACAATACCCAAGGAACTGCAAATCCTGGGGATGCTGTGGCTTGATGACCAAGGAGCCAGGCAAGGGCTAAGGCTTACTATCTACAGCCTACACTATGCACCCTCCACATTAACGTCGCAGATGGAGATGTGCATAGTTGATATCAAGAAAGGATGAGCTGGGCAAAGGAGGAGGTTCTGTGAGATGGGATTGTCCTGCTTTGGCTCTGAAAAACTGCACAGAACAGAACAAAGTCCTGTGACTGGAACTTTGAAGGACACCATGGCCAAAAAAGTAACTTTTTCCTGATTAAGGCTTATTTAAATAATGAAACACACACCGCTGCACAGGCTAATAAGCTTAATGAAATGCTGCTGCCACATATATGGCTCTACTACTCAAGTCTCCACCTAGATCATGCCATATGTAATATGTGAGGAGGGGGATAAGATTGGGCTATACATAAAGAGGGTAAAAATTTCACCTAATTAGGAGGAAGACCCAAAAATACCTTGGAGACAGTCAATGTGCTGCTCTTCTCTCCCTTCTCCCAAGCCAGGGACACCTTGCTAGATTTCTGCATGTTGTTGTTATTATTACTTGGGTTAACACAAGCGTGCACCATCCTGAGAAGGAATAGAATGGGCTGAAAAATGTTGCAAAAACAACAAAAAAGCAATTGTTGGTGCAGTATTGAGGGCTAACTTATTTTGTGTGCAAAGGGAAATCAGAGCACCCTCTCTCCTAAAAAATGGCAGACGTAGAATATACTGCTTTGAAATCAGAAAAGGGGCAACTTAAAATGCATTTGGTCACAGCTGAAAAATTGGGAAAAGCAACTGCAGAAACATTTAGAGGAAGAGAAGGAGATAAAATTAAAAATTGGAAGAAAAGGTAGAGATGATGCTTGTGTGAGCTCCTGATCCCCCTGACATCATACAGATTAGAAAACTAATTATATTCCCTGAGGAACAGGATGGAGACATATGGGGTGACCCCAATGACAGAAAAGTGGGGAAAGATGATTCTTTGTCTCCTTCAAATCCCCCTGAGTATGAAGCCAGATGCATTATAGAAACAGAAGAGACAGCTGAACCTTGAGGAGGGGTGGGAAATCATAGCTGAAAAACAATCCCATTCAATCTGATTCAGTTTGAAAAGTGCCGTGGCCGTACGCCAGGCTGGACTGAAATTCAGCAGGAGGAATCCTATCAATGCATACATAATGACAGCCCATACATTCTGATTCCAGGTGGGCCTCCTCAACTATTAATGACATTTGTAATAGATAAGGGAACACAGATTCCAGTGTTAACACAGCAGGACACTGAAAAACTGGGCAGAGTTGAAATCACTGGAGTGAACAGAGCAAGTGCTATGTGCCAAACCACCAAGGCTAATTTATGGCTCCCAGGTGATAAGCACATGTCCTCCCCTCACTTTGCAGTAAAAGATCACAATGAAAACATTTTTGGTTTCGATGTTCTGAGCAGCCAAACCTGGCAGCTGATGCAGAGCAACGTTTGGTCCTCCCGTTCAACCCTGACCCTAAAAGAAATCCAGGTACTACAGTGCATTCACCCCACACTGCACTTACACTCCCTCATTCAAAAGCTACTAATATACCACGATACAAGTCTCTGCTGCAGCACGAAATTGAACTCCTGAAGTTACAGCTGATTTGGAAACAAGACAAATCAGTGCCAAAGCCTCCTCCCCACATAATGCACCAATTAATAACTCACCTAACTTTTGCTCCATACAATTCACCAGCCTGGCTAATCAAAAAACTGGAATGGAGATGGCAATTAACTGTTGATTACTGATGCATAGACACGGTGGGACCAGATTTGGAGAAAAGATGCCAATACTGGGCCTTTAACCACAGCTGTGCCAAACACTGGTAACTCAACTTCAGGGAGTGCCCCAATCATGGATGGCAATCCCGGATGTAAAAGATATGGTTTTTGTGATTCCCCTCCAGGAACACAACGAGGCTTGATTCAGGTTCACCGGGAAGGGAGTGTAGCATATTTTTAATAGGCTGCCCCAGGGATATAAACACTCTCCCACTATTGCTCATAAAGCTCTGGCAAAGTCTTAGACACAATCTTGCCCCACCAAAGGTTACAATGTATCAGTAGATCAATGATACCATCATCATCATCATCACCATCATCATCATAGAATGATCCCAGAATGGCCTGGTTTGGAAGGAATCTTAAAGATCTTCTTGTTCCACCCTCCATGGGCAGGGACACCTCCCACTAGCCCAGGTTGTTCAGGGCCACATCAAGCCTGACCTTGAACACTTCTGTCAATGGGACATCCACAGCTTCTCTGGGTAACCTGTGCCAGTGTCTCACCACCCTCAGAGTAAAGAATTTTTTCCTACTATCCAATCCAAACCTACCCCCTTGTCCTGTCACTACATGCTCCTGTAAAAAGTCTCCCTCCATCTTTCTTGTGGGCTCCCTTCAGGTACTGGAAGGCCACAATTAGGTCCCCCTGAAGCCTTCTCTTTTCCAGGCTGAACAAAACAAATTGTCTCATAGAGTAAATTCTCTCAAATTCCCTCACAGAGGTGCTCCATCCCTCTAATCGGCTTGGTTGGATAACACCCTATGGTGGTTTTGCCTGCAAAGAAAAATGTGAGCCTTAAGCAGTCCTACATCCCAGCATCAGGGGCCCAAGCAGGAGGTTAAGTTCCTGGGAGTCTATTGGATTAAAAAAGCCACTTCTGTTCTCCTGTAAACCCTGGAAAAAACAGAGCGTGGGCAGAATCTACCTAACATAAAGTAGAGACAGCAGGTTCTGGGGACTTTAGAGTTATTAAGAGAACTGAGGTTGTCCCAACAGCTTGGTCCCATGTACCTGACCGACTCTATCCATGGGGAATGGGGGTACAGTGAACACGGTTCCCATTTTAGTCTGTGCCAAAAGGGGCTGGAAGAGCCAGAGAGAGCACTAGACAGTAGCTGCCACTCTTTCAATGACACTGGAACAAGATATTCCTATCTAGAGAAGGGCTTGCTGTCCCTGCTGGGGAGGTGACACAAACAGAACAGATAAGGAAAGAACAAAGGAAAGGACAGGGCCAGAGTTTTCGGGGGAATACCCAACTGCCTGATACCAGGCCATCCTGTGCTGGTTACAATACTTCAGACTGAGACCATGGCAATGGTGTTAACAACCCAAAAATAACCTTATGCCTGGGAAACAAAGTATTACTGCTCAGGGCCGCCTTGAGGCGGGGCCAGCCCAGTGCAGCGGCTGCCTGCGGGCTCTGGGGTGAATGAGCACAGTACCCACTTTCCCGAAGTCCAGCTGCCCAGCCAGCACCCCACACAGCCAGAGTGGCAGCCCCATGCCTGGCCATGGGAATGCTGGGCCAGCAGGAGTCCAGGGCTCTGCCACGGTCATGGCTGGCTGGGCTGAGTGGGGGGTCCCCCCTCCCTGTCCCTGTGCCCAACACTGGGAATTTGTTTGCTGTGGAGGGGAGGTCACTGCAGTGCTGCTGGGGCTGCAGGAGGACAAGAGCCCTTTCATGCTGGCTGTGCCAGCCTGGAGCACGGAGCAGAGCTGCCGGCACAGCACAGAACGAGGGGGACACAGCCCTGGGGCCCCCCACTCAGCGGGCAGCACTGCCCACCCCCATGGACCTCCAAGCCCTGGCACGAGGGGCACCACGCGGCCCTGACTCAGAGCACTCACTGACTCACAGCATCTCCATGGCATCACACCAGGGCCACTGCAGCCACTTGCCAGCACCCGCACCCTGGGGTGCCATCGGAGAGAGGGGAGAGCGCAGGGCTGGCAGCCAGGGCCAGGGCACATGGGCTGCGTGAGAGTGGCTGCCGCCCACGGGGAAAGCATCCTGGGGTAAAGCATCCCCAAAGCACCAGACACTAGAACCCAGCAACAGCAACTCACCTCCTTCTGCTGCTGGATCACCTCCCGCGGGGAGACAGATGGACAGAGGGATGGATGGAGGGATGGACGGCAGGCCCCAGCTCCGTGCTCAGCCACAGCCACTCTGTGTGCCAGTGGCTCCAGGCTGGCAGAGGGGTTGTGGCAAGGGCCAGGCAAGGCCAGGGAGAGTGTGGCAGCTCAGATGCCGAGCGTGGCACATCCCAGCTCCCTGCTGACTCGTTGGCACAAATGTCTCAGCGGGGGCGGAGTGCCACCACGGAGAAGGTGGAGCGGGGACTGCCGTCCGCAAACACGGTGGCTGCCTGAGTGTGTGAGCACAGCACAGAGCGCACGGTTCGGCCACCCACCGGCCTGCACACGGGGCACGGCAACAAGGTCTCCATTGAGCACAGCAGGACGGGGGGAGCCGGGGGCTGGCGTTACCCACGCTCCCGGCGCTGCACCGCAGGCGTGGCAGTCGGCACAGCTCCCGAGGCCCAGCAGCCCTGGATAGGTGCCGGGACAAACGGTCTGGCCAGCGGCTCAGCGTGGAATCGGGGATGGGCAGAGCCAGGGGAAGAGCAGGCAGGATGAAAACGGGGCTGCGGAGACGGGGCAAGCCAAGCTCCCTGCACCAACACCCCGAATCCTTCCTTCAGGGGCCATGCTTGACCCAGCACCTCCCAGCAAACCTCACATGCCCAGTGCACCGAGGAGAGCTTAGTGATGGTGCAGGCACCAGCCGAGGATCCTACAGGACCGTACAGCTCCTGCCCTCTCATCTGGCACACACACATTGCCCTGACACCCACAGGTCTCCATGGCACAGGGCAACGACCACCAGTGTGCCCTCGGTGCTGGACAAGGGACCCGCGACCCTTTCATGCACATCAGTGACTCCCGAGTTCTCTTGGGCTTGCAGGGCCCAGAGAGCCACCAGCCTACCGGGGTCCCAAAGCCCCGTCACCAGCCCCAACCCACGGGACCCCAGCAGCAGGAAGGGGCACCCACGGCCCAAGGGAATGGGGCTTGGGACAGGGGGTGTTCCGCCCTGCACAGCCCCGAGGGAGCACACTCTGATCCCGGCCGCATCCCAGCCGCATCCCGGCGGCACCAATGCCGGGGGGTACCTGGGCCTCAAGCTGCCGCGGCGTAACCACAGCCCAGCGTGGGCACACGCGGCCCCCGCGGGTGTCCCGGGCACAGGCAGCCCCCCGCGTGCCCGGACACACGGACATCCCGACCCGCATCACCCCGGACACGCGCACCCGGGGATGTCACACGCGCGCACGGACACGCTCCTCACCTCCGCCTCGGGGCTCGCATCCTG
>VZRS01016587.1:0-10481 GCA_013398055.1 Ifrita kowaldi
GGAGCTGCCCTGCTCCCTCCTCCTCCTCTCCTACTTCTCCTCCCGCGGGCACAGCCCTGTCTAATCCCACGGGTGTCAAATCCACGCTGCGGCTTTCGCCGCGGCGGGGCCGGAGCGGATCCGATGGGGCCGGAGGGGAGGACGAGGGAGGAAGGCGCGGGATGCTCCGGCGGGGGCACCCGGCCGAGCCCCCCCTCCCGCACACCGCAGCCATGGCAACGGCGATGGGCTGTCCCAGCCCGGCCGCAGCGCAGTGAAGGCGAGAGGGACGCAGGGAGGGAAGGAGCCGCCGGGCGATTCCTGAGGGGCTGGCACACACACAGCCGCTGGAAGCGACCGGAGCCAATCCCCCGGCTCCCTTTGTGATGCTTCCTGACACAGATTCCCTCTCCATGGCTGACTTTGCAAGTTTCCCCATCCTCTTCTCCTCCTCGCGCGGTTCCTTTTCATGCGACTAAATTATACACGAGAGGAGGGACATGCTGGAAATTCTAGTGACAAAATAGAAATGAGCAGATTTGCGCAGGCGGCTGCAGCCCGGCCGCCTCCGGGACTCCTGCGAGCCGAGAGGGACCGGACCTAGTCCCAGGGCAGCAGCATTAAAGCCCGTGAATTTTGAAACCACCAAGGAAAAGGCTTTTCCTGCGGCAGCAGGAAAGTGCGGGCGTGTGGAACAGGATCGCGGTGGGTGCCGGGACCGCGGCCCCTCCACGCACAGCGGCTGCTGTCCCAGCACACAGCACCCTCGGGGACGGCAGGCGATGCATTCACTTCCCCGGAGAAATGTCTTGTTTGGGAGCCAGTAAAAAATATGCAAATCTGGGAGGGTTGGGCCTCAGCCTCCGAGCAGTCTTTCTCCCCTGCCTCCCCTTCCTCCCCATCCCAGAGCTCTGTGGGGCGAGCTGAGCCCTGGGCAACCGAGGGAAGGGAAAGGCAGAGCCGGGGGAGCGCGGGGGCGGCAGGCGGCAGTGGGATTGAGATTTGGTGTGTCACGGAGCAGGACGGGGAGATGTGCGCGGGATAGCGGCTCCTCCAGACCGCGGGCATGCGGAGAAGGCTCCTGCTCCCGCAAGCCGGGGTGGGTGGAGCATGCTGTCACTTTTTGGTGCTGGGCAAGCCCGGCATCGCTGTCGCAGGATTGCTGCCTGTGCAATGAGTCAGGAGCAGCGCTGCCACGTTTTCCTCCTACAGGCAGCGTCCCGTGGCGGGTCGGTCGTGCTCCGCACCGGGACGCGCCCGCACACGCGGTGCTGCTTCAGCTCCGACGCCACGTGGGTGGGTGAATCTCCGGCAGCGACTCTCCGGGGAAACCCCTCTCTTGGGAAGGATAAGGACACCGACCTGCAGCTCGGACGAGATGTGGAGCGCCTGGCTCAGGCAGTGATCCCACGGGACACGGGCATATTCCTGTGCCTGCGTCCCACCTCCTCTGCCAGACAATGAAACACTGCCCTCCTTCCCAAGTCGCAGCAGAACAAATAAAGCAAGCGCCATATGGTGCCAAGACACGTTGGAAATGGGGCCAAGCCCAGGAGGTAGGGGAGGTGGCAAGCCTCCATCCCCACACCAGTCCCCATCGCCAGCTCCAAGCCAGGGCTGTCCTTGGGGGAGCCCTGTGCCTGCTCCTCCTCCTTCCCCCCGCAGCCACTGCCCCGCTGCCAGGCACAGCTCTGCATTTCAGCCAGGGCTTTGCCTGCAATCCTGGGGGAGCACAGAAACCAAAGACGTCCCCGAGAGCACTTTTTCCTCTAAGGGCTGGCCGAGGGACACAGGTGTCACCGCTGGACTGACACTGGGGCGTTGTCAGGAGATAATGCCCTGCACCCTGTCACGGGACAGGGCACCCTGTACCTCTCCCCCACAATTACAAACAGGAGTGGGCACCACAGACAGCTTGTCCCCTAAAGCCCCTGCAGATCAGGGGCTGGAGGAGAAGCCTTGCAGCTGCTCCAGGCCACCACAAGATACAGGACCCCACTGCAAGAAGAAAGTGGCACCATGTTTCTGCCTGTCACAGCAATCCTCCTGCCTGGATCCTCCCACAGCCCTGCAGCTCCTGGATACCCTGTGTGTTTTCAGGCGAGTCACCTCCAAGCACAGGCACCCAGCAGTGAGGTACCTCCCAGGGGACTTGGGCACCCTGTAGCAGGGCTTTCAGAGGTGCTGAGCGCCTGCAATTCCCTGCAGCCTGCTCTGTGGAGCAGAGCACATCCCTCCGAGAACCCAGCCTGCCCTGGCTGCCCAAGGCCTGACTCAGTACAGCAGATCCCGGAGCTTCCTTGAGGGCAGGATATGATGAGCTCCTGGGGGAAGAGGGGGACTCCAGGAGCCCCTCACACTCTAACAGACCTTCTGCATGTGTGGCAAGCAGATGCCAGCCTCGTCTGTGCCTGGGAGCCAGGTCACAGAGCTCATGTGGCACCTACCCACCTGCCACCCCCATTCACCCCGTTCCCTGCGCAAGGGCCTCCGAAATGGAAGCACCTGGCTCTGTCCTCCAGGTTGAATCAAAGTGAGAATCTCCTGCAGGTTTTGTAGCCACAGGGCTCAACTCTCTCACTGCAAATGTGAGCAGATCATTTGCACCTGAGTCACAGAGATGAGAATCAAGTAAGTTGTGCAAGCAAAGGACTTTGTTGAATCATACACAAAAATGTTGGGATGATAAGGATCAGACAGGACCCAGGAGTAGCCCACAGATCTCTCCATCTCTGTGCCATCCTCCTTCCTACTTTAAAGAGGCAGCACTGCCTGATGGAGTGTCTCATGACCTGGCTCCATCCCTCCCTATCTGTGCTCCCATGACCTGGCTTCATCTTCCCTCTCCTACCTGTGGAGCCTCTGGGAATGCTCCACACCAGTGAGTGCTTGGCAGCTGCTCTGCAGATCCAAAGCACTGTGTGAAAATAGTATTTTTTATTGACAATGCTACAGGTAATGAGAAAAGCACGAGGCAGCCTTGTCCTGCACAGCCTACCTGGATTCCTGCAGAGCGAAAGCCGACGGGGCAGAGGGTCCCAGCTGTGGTGCTGTTTGCTGACCAGTGGCTGTGGAGGTCTGCCCTCATCCTGGTCCCAGCTCCACTTGGGCTTCTTACCCACCACGTGTTGATAAACAGAAAAAAATGTACAATGGCTGCATTGAAGTTCCCAGTTAAACAGAACAGCAGTGCCTGCTCAGAGGGGGAACTTCTGCATTATCTTTTGCTCTGTTAATTCAGAGGTGGAACTTGCTGAAACAGGGACAATCCACAGGGCAAGATCTGGATTTTTGAACACCCCCAAGGTGAGATCTCGGGCAGGGTTAAATGCCAGCAGGCAAAAGAACAGCAGCAACCCCAGGAACAAAGGGGACACGGGTATTTTGGGGCAGGCTGCCTGCTAGGAGCAGGGGAAGGTGTTACTGGGAGGTGTGGGGTTAGGGCATACCATGTTCCAGCACATGCAGCTGCAAGGTGAGGCTGGGGATCCCAGGTGGATCACCAGGTACTGACTGGCACTGGGCTGCACGAGAGGCCAGGGACCCTGTCTGGATCACCAGGCAGCGACTGGCTGCAGGCTCTGCTGGAGGCTGAGGATCCAGCACTGGCACCGCAGCCACACACACAGGACAGTGCCCGGCTGCTGCAGGGTGAGCAGTGGGCACAGCTGAACCCAGCGAGTCACCGAGCTGCAGGCAGCACCAGCACAGGCAGGGAGAGCAGGAAGGAAGCCCAGGCAGGGAGCACAACCGGGGAACACAGGCAGGGTGTGCAGGCAGGGAAGGGAATGCAGGCAACAGAGCTGGCAGCAGCAGCAGCCTACCTAGGGGAGAACCAGGGAAAGCCTTGGGTCCACGCTGTGACCCAGGACCTTGCTGCTTCCCCAAGCCCCTGATGGCGTGGCAGTCCCGGGGGTCTGCAGCCTGGTTTGTGCTGAGTTGGCAGGGTCCTGCTCAGCAGCAGCCAGGTGGGATCCTGTGCCTGGAGGAGACACGGCAGGATGAGCCCAGAGCAATCTGTTCGGTTAGAAGTGGGTGGTAAATTAACGGCAATGGAAGAACGACTCCCCGGTAGCTCCAAAGTGGGGCTTCAGCAACGAGCTGAGCTCTAACGAGCCTCGAGAAGGCTGGAGCCCTCCGTGCCATTTCATCTCTGCTGCTCTGCGTCGGATTTCCCAGGAGCCCTGCAGCCTCGGCCACATTAATTATGCAAATGAAAAGGTGATGCCAACTCACCATCCCTCGGTAGGGTCCCTGCGAGTGAAGTTGGGCCCGAGCACTGGCCGCTGCCCTGGCTGGGGCAGGGAGGGTCCGGGAGCACACCAGGCAGGATGGATGTTTGCAATAATTATCCAGTCATCCCCTTCAAGTGTACTGCAGCCATAGCAACAGACAGATGTTCTGTCCCAGCCAGAGTCTGCATCGAGCTGGGGAGGGAAGCACAAAAATTAACCCGTTCAGCCCTAGGATGGCACAGAATCCACTTTGTTCTGGGACCAGCCCACACCTGGACATCCCTGAGGAAATCAGGCAAAAACCCAATCACACAGTCCCCAAATTAATCCAGGAGAAATTGCCCCACTGCTCCCTTGGCCACTGTCTGACACAGAAAGTTGAATGAGAATCAGTAGCATCCCATGGGACGGGGTCTGGCTCTGGGAGGGCTCTGTTGTCTCCTGTCCCACATGGAAGTAGCCTGGCTGAAGCACAGTATCTCCTAGGGGTGATGTTGCAGGTGAGGTTTTTCAGCTCTGCTGATACCCAGCCTTTGGAGAGGGATGGATGGCACTGGGAACTTGCTCAGGGACAGCCACGAGCAGCTCTGCTATCAACACCCTCACAGTGCCCTCACCACAGACCCTGCTGGGCACCCAGCTAGGCAGGAGGGGATGGAATGAGCCACACGAACCAGTGTCCACTTCTGAGTTAACAGCTGGGTCAAAGCCTTTAAAGTATTCAGAAATGGGATGCAGCCAGACCAAGGAATAGCTGGCATTTCGTTATCCTGCTGCTGTACAAGTTCCCAGGATTCAGCCTGAGTCCATTAAATCTCACCCAGAAATATCGACACAGGGGCCCTTGTGCCCCCCAACACACCGAAAATGTAAACCCAGCTTTTCCTGGGGCCTGCTGAGCAGGCAGCACTCCCCAGGCACAAGGTGTCTTCTCCACCTGCCAGGAATTCCTTCCAGCATTGGCATTTAAATGTTGTAAGGTAAAGGCCAGACCCCTATGGACCTCACAGTTCCCTTCTGGAAGGATCATAGCTGCCCACCCCAGCTCTCCCCTCCAGTGCCAACTGTGCCCAGGGGTCCTGCAGAAGCAGCAGGGTTCCTCAGAAAGCAGAGCAATCCCCTGACCTCAGAGCAGGCTCATTGGAAAGCCCCATCCAGATGTTTGCAGCTGCAGATGCTGCTGGAGCGTACCCATGGTGAGGATTTCAAAGGAGGGCAAAGGGGCTGGGTAGGACAGCCTGAGCAGATGTGCCTGGAATAACAGATCACGCCTGGAAAAATGGAGAGGACCCTTCTCTGGACCGGTAGAGGAACACAGAACCCCCAGCACAGAATCAGAGAACCATGGAATCACAGAACTGCAAAGGATGGAAAAGACCTCTAAGATCATCGAGTCCAACTGTTAACCCAACACAACTGTGAGAGGTCACAGGAACACTCTTACTTCTTAAACTGTAAGACTATTTTTGGTTCATATTCCTTCCCTCTTGTCCTCTGCCACACAGACAATGAGATCTCCAGCTTGCAGAGGGCACCCCAGCTCCTCCCGGCTGCTCCCGGCGCGCCTGCTGACAGCTTGTGCCGCCTTAGCACAGCCTAGCCTGGAAATCTGTGGTCTCCCGGTTGGGTTTTTTTTTCCCCTGCTTTCTCCTGAAGAGAAAAAGCAGGGAAGGGTGAATTTGCTGGTCTCGAAACTGAGGGAGACGTGGCATCATGTGCAGTCACAGAGGATGTGGGCAGGTGCCATCAGCCTTCCCCACGCAGCTCTGGGAATGGAGCTCAGCCCTGCTCTGCAGCTCCCTGGCTGTTCCTGCCCGGGCTCCCACACAGCTCTGGCAGCTGCTGGGTATTTCGGTTCTTCCCCACAGCGCCAGGCTACCCCACTCCTTCTGTGGCTCTTCCCCCAAGCACATCAATCCCGTGGCCACATGGTTTGATTCCCAGCCCGCTGAAGACACGCTGGAGACAGAATAGGAAGGTGGGAAAAATGTCTATTATTTCCACAAATCCCCTCTCAATTTGTGACTCCGGCTGCTCTGCTTCTCTTAGTCCCAGGCCTCTCCCAAGCAGAACCCCCACCAAATGATGCTTGGTGCTGCGATATGGACAGCAATCCAAGAGGCTCCAGAAGGAATTCACACTCCTTGCTGACTTCCCTGAGCCGCTTTGACTTATTATCTGACCTGGATCTAAATTGGGTTTTCATTAAAGTCAAGAATAATTCTACTTGGGAAAACCTCATTGTTTAGGCTCAGAGTTAGCAAAAGCTACAGGAGAATTAAATCTGATTTCTCACTTTGGGGACAGAGACCCCGATGGGATCCCTGACAGTGCCCAGTGCCCGCTGCAAGAGGCAGCCACGCTGGGCCATGTCACCCAGAACCTGACCAAGCTCCTTTTTGCTGCCACCAGGTTCTCTTCCCAATTCTTCTCTGAGGCACTCCTGTAGACCCTGATGGCTCCAATGCTTTGTCAGCATCTCCTCATGTCAGACACAGGGACATCCATGGTCTGTTCATTCTTTCTCATCTTGTCCCAAGGTGGTGCCAGGGTTTAGCCCATGTCCCTCCCTGGTGTCTATCTCCAGTTGTCCACAAACATGTCTTCTCTCAGCATCCATTTCTCAGAGATCAGGGAGCTGAGTCATCTCTGTAAGGCACTCTCCTCTCTTCTGAACAATCCAGCAAACTCTCTCTGGACTACTTTCAGGCTAAATTCTCTCAGTGTGGCTCACCAGAACCAGCCCGAAGCGTCGCCAGAGCCCTCATACTTCTCTATGCCTCCCTTGAAATAAATCTCTCAAGACAGCTTGGGATCATTCCCCTTTTCCGTTCTGCTGATGGATCACAACTACCCAGATGGTGGATCACAGTTCTCCCTTGGTGGATCACAGGTCTCTCCATGGATCACAGGTCTCCCATCCAGCCTCAGGCAGGTGAACATCTCAGATGCAGACTGAGACACACAGGCTCCCTTTGTGTTTGATGGGAAGAATAAGGCAGTTCCAGGGAGCAATTCATCTCACTCCACAGGGAGTGTTCAGAGGATGGGGATGAACGGTTTCTGTAGGTGCTCATTGTCTCACGCTGACAGTTGAGACACGCAGGTATCACTGGCTGTCCGGCTGGGAATGTAAAGTTACAAGAGCCAAACAGCATCCATAGTGATCCCATAAGTACCTCAACATTCTCTGTCCCTCCCCAAGGAAGCACTCCTGGATGCCAGCAGGATGGTTATTAACTCCTGAGTTCACTTGGTGTTGCATAGCACCAAACAATGCCTATGGGTGGGTTGGATGCTCCCTCTGTCTGGCTCTGATCGCACCCAGCAACACTCGGGGGCAGTCAGTAGACAGTTCCAGTTTTGGCTCTACTCGAGTGCAAGTGCAGATGCTGACCAACAAGACCAGGTGTTCAAGGCCAGATTGGACAGAGCTTGGAGCAACCCAGTCTAGTGGAAGGTGCCCCTGCCCAGGGCAGGGGGGTTGGTACAAGATGGTCTTTAAGGACCCCTCCAACCCAAACCATTCCATGTTTCTATGATCTCTGGAGTATTTGATGGGATGTCTCTGGCAGCATGGCAGGATTTCTTCCCATCCTGTATGTTGTTCACACCTCGGTAGGTCCCACCTGCTTTGCCCTTGCATATCCAATCCCTGGTCCACCTGAGCACTTTTGTCAGAAGACCAAAAATTTCTATAGAACAATACACAACTTGTAGGAAATTAGAAAGGCACCTCAAAGAGGAAAGAGCAGCAGAGTGCTCAGATAAAACCCAAATCCAACCTTTTTTTTTAACACAGTATAAATAGCAATGGACCTGGAGTCACCAGGTTTGTCTATAAAAAAGCCATCAGCAGACACCCTGTGCTGAACACACCCAGTACGTGACAGCCTGGGCCAATAGCTGAAGGTCCAGTGCCACCAAACAATTCCAATTTCTTTTTTCCCTACCTTTAAGGACAAGAGTGTCTCAACATCATGCATTCTAATCTGGAGTGTCATGAGATTGCTCGCGCAGTGCAAGTTAAACCCTCATTGAATCCATGCTGGACTGGCCCTAAAATATTGATTTGAACCTTCAGGCCAAGTGTGGATGGCCTGCCCAGAATCCTCACTCAGAGGACATCAGTTCTTGGTGTGACTGGCCTTGCATCCACAAACTGGGGAAACTCGTGTCCATGCTCACCAGAGAGGGACCCTCTGCATTGCTTTATAAGTGGACCCCAAACCTTCCAATCGTTGGGCTGAGGTAGGAGAAGACTTCTGCCCCTGCCTATGGTGCTGCAAGAGCACATTCCCTTTGCACTGGCCCCTCAGTAGCTCAACTGCAAGGTGGGGAATTCAGTGGTGACCTCAGTGAGGAAGTCTGATCATGGTAAAAAATGCAACATTGCTCCTGGGTGGAGCAACTCCTCAGCAGAAGCAAAATATACTTTAACTCCCTTCCTTGCTCAGCATCTCCTGCAAAGTGGCTGGACTCCAGAAATGGGATCTACCCTGGCTCTCCTGGACATCCAGTAGTCCCCACCTCTCTCACAATGCTGATTCACCAAATTCTCATAGGATCCCCCATAGGCTCCCCCTGAACAACAGCTCAGCCAGTCACTGCATTGTTTGGGACAAGTGTATGCCCAGGGGCTGGAGCAGGCTGAGAGCTGAGCCTGGCTTTATCCATAAAGGCACTGTGAGAAAGTTACCCACTGAACCCAAATTCTGCAGAACATCCTTTTCTTTTCTGCCATTTCCATCCACTCACTGCTCCTCACAGCCATCCCCGGAAAAAGCCATGCTTCCATGGCTGGCTGAGGCTTCAGAGGATGTCCATCCTGTTCGTAGTGGTCATCAGAAATACTGCAGCACACCAGCGAGTTCCTGTAGACATCCTGCACAGCATGCCTTGGGGTGAAATTCCACAACGGGGAAGACCCTCTGTGCTCCCCAAGTTCCTCTCCAATGGCGTCACATTGGGCCCAGAGCAAACTGCACGGTGACACTGAGAATTTTTTGAGAGTTGCCCACATGTCCAGTGGGATAGGGAGGGTCGACGTGATCTACAGTGGCATATTGCAATAAACAATGCCAATGCTGCAGTGTCACAGACATCCCCTGGCTCCACCATACCCCCTCTGGCATGGCTAACCCATGGCTCAGCTCCTGCACCATTCCGTTCCCACCTCAAAATCTTTTGGATGGGCACCATGTGACTGGCACAGGGCAAGGGACAGTGAAGGAAACTGCCCTTCAGCCATCAAGTGCCCTCACCTTCCCCCGTCTCCAGCCTTGGCGCGTGGCACTGCTGCTGGCTGTGCCCTGGCTGCTCTGATGCCACACCCAGCATCCCCAGCACCGTCCTCACAACTCCCTGACACATCGAATTCCTCTTCCAGGTTCCCACAGTCTCCCGGCTCCTGCACCTACATCCTCATGCCAGACATACCACTGCTGACCATGCAGGCAGCCCTCATATGGACCACTACTGTGCCCCTGACTTGGGATGGAGCAAGTGGCACTGCTGGGTGGGCACGGAGCACACGTGTGGCACTGCTGGGTGGGCATGGAGCTCGTGTGGCACTGGTGGACAGAGCAGGAGCACACGCGTGGCACTGCTGGGTGGGCATGGAGCACATATGTGACACCAATGGGCAGACTGCATGCATGCATGGCATTGATGGACAGGCAGAAAACACACGTATGGCACTGATGGGCAGACTGGGAGCATGCAGGTCACTGACAGACAGGGAGCACAGGTATGGGACCGATGGACAGATGGAGCACTCGTGTGGCACTCATGGACAGACTGGGATCACATGCGTGGCAGTGATGGACTGACAGGGAACGTGTGGTGGCACCAACAGACAGACCAGAAGCAGAAACGTGGCACTGCTGGGTGAGCACGGAGCACACATGTGGCACTAATGGACAGACCATGAGCACGTATGTGGCATTGATGGACAGACAGGGAACACATATGACACCAACAGACAGAAGAAGAGCACACACGTGACACTGCTGAGTGGGCATGGAACATGCATGTGGCACTGATGGACAGACCAGGAGCACACGTATGGCACTGATGGACAAGCAACACATGCGTAGGACCAAGGAACAGACCGGGAGCATATGTGTCGCATTGATGGGAAGACCAGGAGCACACGCATGGCACTGCCGGGTGGGCACGGAGCACACATGTGACACCGATGGACAGACCGGGAGCACGCGTGTGGCACCACCAGCATCTCGGCACATGCGTGTGAGCGCCGGGCAG
>VZRS01016607.1:0-17652 GCA_013398055.1 Ifrita kowaldi
CTTATCTGTCCCCGGCAGAAGGGAGGGCTCGGGATAGCCACGGCGAATGCAAATGAGGGGCTGCCGAGCCGGAATACCTGGGGTGACGATAAGGCAGAGGAGGAGCCGCCTCCTGCCCATGTGCCCCCCAAAGCACCCACCCGGGAGCAGCCCAGGCGGGCTGTGGGCTGGTCTCAGCCCCCCCCCCGGTCAGATCTCAGCAGCCCCTGCAGCCAGGGCAGGGTCCCCCGGCACACGGGGCTCGTGCCGGATGCCGTGGGGAAGCCCATCCTGGGATGATACGAGCTCTTCCCACCTCCTCTTTCATCCTACGCCACCACCGGCCACATCAGAGGTCCCGGCCTTGCTCATCCCCCTGCTTGTGCCCCCCGGCCGGTGTTCCCCAGAGCTGCGTGCAGGGACACTCCAGGGGAGCTGACCAGGCTCAGACTCATCCCGTACTGGAGACTGAACCCTCTAAAAAGACCGGGGGGAACCACTGGCGCACCCCAGCTCTGCCCTGGCTCTCCACAGCCCCTCCAGCACCAGGGCGGTGTTTGGTGTCCCCCAAAAGCTGCCCCCCCTGCAGCAGCCCAGGACAGGGACAAGGATGCCCAGGGAGGTGCCGTGATCTCCTCCCCTCAGTCCCAAAATCCTGGCATGACCTTAAAGCCTGGAGAGGCAAACACAAAGCTGAGGGGCAAGTCTTGACCTCCCTCAGGACATGGCCCCGAGGGACATGGGCTGAGATGTCCCCATCCCCAGGGCCGTGTCCAGAGCCTCACACAGGGATGGGACAGGCAGGGGACAGACCTGTTTTCCTTTGCAGGAGGGGTCTGGCCCTCAGTGTTGCCCCGTTTCAGGGCCACGCTCCCTGACACCCTCATTAGCAGCACGGATCAACGTTTCACTCTTCCTACTTCATTATTTATGAGCTGGAGTCCTCCCTCCGCTGCGGGAACGCGTGGCCCCACCGGCTCCCTGCTCGCGCTTCCTCCCCACACCGTGAGGTTCCCCTGGAGCCTCGCACATCCACAGGGATCTGCGCCTCACCCAGCAAGGGGAAGGCCCACAAGTCCTGTCTCTGGGCTCTAAACCCCAGGAATTTTCTCTTCATCCCAGGGAAAAAAGGAGAAACACAGAGAGGATGAGCTTCCTCTCCACACCCCGGTATGGGAATTGTGGCCGCAGGAAACCTTGGGAAGGTGCCCCGTGCTTGGGAAGCCCCTTTTGGGTGGTTGGTGCAGCCAGGGGGGACAGGAGCGGCCGTGCCTGGGGCAGCACGATGTGCATTTGCAGCTTTTCCTTCTGACACCCAGTGAGCCCATCCCAGGGAGAGCCCCATCCCGAGCTCCCTGTTGCCATCCTGCTCCGGGGCACGGTGGCTGAGCCTGGAGCCCTGGGCAGTGTGCACGGGACAGCCTCGATGAGCTGGAGAGGATTAAGACCTCTGGACCGTTTCCATGAGGCTCCAGGGCTGAGCTGGCACTAGGGAGAATTGAGTTTGACGTGGAGATCATGCCGCTGCCTTTTGCATTGGATTCTGCATCCTCTGCCCTGGAAACATCGGGTGCACAGAGAGACAGAGCCAGGGAGGGAGCGGGAAGGGTCTGCAGCAGTCCCAGCAAACCCCAACCATGCTCTCCTCTCCTCCTTCCTCCCATCTCTGGAGCAGTTCAGGAGCTCCTGTGATGGAGAACAGATCCTGTTCCTCACAGCACCTCACTGCTCCCTGCTGAGCCTCCCCACCCTCCTTCTGTCCCCACTGCAGCTTGGTGAACCCCACTAGACACCGCCAGATCCTGCTGTGCCACTCAGACCCTGCTAAACCCCAATGTGTGCCCCTCTGCACCCCCAAAACCTCTCTGCACCCCTGAGTTCCCTGCTCAGCCCACAGCCCACCTCGCTCCAGCCAGGGGATGTTAGAGCTCTGCTCCTGCCACCCCGGGCACAATCCTGAAAAAAAACCCTTGTGTGGTCCAAACCTGCCTCGTTGGAGGGTGCTGGGGTGTCCTGCAGCACCCGTGGGAGCTCGGAGGGACGGGCACAGTAGGACACGCTCGGGAGTGCTCAGCCCTGGGGTGCTGCTGGTGCCCTGCTCTCCCTGGCTTTCAGCCCCACGGGATCCAGGCCCCAGCCCCTTCCAGGGGACCCCAAATCCAGCCACGGCCCCCCGTGGCCCCACACGGCCCCGCGGCAGTCACAAGCCCCGGAGCCCCGTGGCGAGCAGAGCTCCCCTGCGGCGCAGCGTTAGTGGATAATCACGGAGCCGGAGTGAGAAGCATCTCCAACACAGCTGGAGAGACCGGGCGCGGGAATTACTGATACCCAGACATTTCCTGGAGCTTTTGACAGTTAATAAACAAACCGCATGGGTCCATCTGGCTCCGGAAAAACAACTTGGGGACAGCGTGTGGGCACCAGGCACGGCCACTGGCCCCAGATAGTCCCGTCCTGGTTTGGGGCTGGTTCCCAGCAGCATTCTGAGCCCCAGCAGCTCCCACCACGGTCCCCAGCGGAGCCGGTTCGTTTACAAATCCTGTAAGACATTCGAGTGATTTATGCAAATCACTTTTTAAAGCGGCACACAGGCTCCTAAATAACTTATAAGCGTTGGAAACTGCTGGCATGTATCCGTTGCTTCCGAGCACTGATTCACCTCGGGCATCCCGGTGGTGCTCCCGGGGGCCCGGCCAAGCATCCCCACCTGGATCATCGGCAAACTCCGCCCGGGCTCATCCCCCGCATCGGCCTCTCTCTGCAGCCGAACGGCAGCAGAGTTTGACCCCAGAGGCTGCCCGGATTTCCAGACGAATGAAGCAAACCCAGCGGGACGTGGGATGCCTGGCGCGAGATAATCGGAGGTGACGGAGCAGAGGAGCCGCCACGCACGGGACCGCAGCCGTTTGCTGGTGGTGACTCGGCTCTCCCGGGAAGTGCAGCGGGTTGGGAGTGCCCCGGCTCTGTTCTGAGCTCGGCAGCTCGGAGATTTTCCAGTATCACTGTATTCTGCTCAAAGCAAATCATCCAGAAAGCAGCCGTGAGCCGTTTCGCCCTCGGGCACGGAGCAGAGACACTCACGCGTTGCTCCTCGGCTGCCTCCTTGCCCCAGCTTCACCCGAGCATTCCCAGACCCGGCCAGGCGGGAGGGCTGGGGAGCCCTCGGCTGTTTGTGGCTTTGCTCACCCCACACCGACACGAACGTGGACGGGAACTCTTGTGGAAAGCCGGCTGCACTTCACTCTCCCTCTGCTGCAGGACAGCGATGCTGTGGCACGGCCCCGGCGCCGTGGCTGTGTGGGACCAGCACCACTGAGCCCACCACGACTGATCTTGGCCAAGACGGTGCAGAAGAGGATCAGGAACAAGAGAGATGAGAACACAGCCCTGGCATGGCACAGTGAGAGGCCACCACGTGCCTGCACCTCGCAGCCACTTCGTTAGAGCTGTGAATGGTGCGTCCAGCACCAGAGTTCTGGACATCGGTGGGATTAGAGGAGAAGGACTTGGGGGATCAAGATCAGGCCCAGCCAGTGTCATTTAGTCGCTGGCTCTGCCCAGGGGCCGCACCCAGCCCCAGCAGCTCCCCCTGCACAGCAGCACCGTGCACACCCGGACGCATCACACACCCCCAAAGCTCTGTGCACACCCAGAGGGGTCCCACACACAAAAAACGCCTTGCACAGCTGGAGATGCCACACCCCGAAGCACTTTGCACACCCAGAGGTGTCACAACACACCCCCAAAGCACTTGGCACACCCAGAGGCACCACGCACACCCAGAGGTGTCATGCCCAGAGCTCAGAGCATCTCAGCTTCACCTCTGGCCATTGCTGTTCTTCTTGCAACGCCTTTGCACATAGAGACTCATTAACAAATGAATTATTAATGATTATTAATAAGCTGTAGTGGCATCTGTGGCTGCTGGAAAAGATGAAGAGGCTTTCAAGTGGTATCCAACCGCAGTGGAGGTGAGGATTTCACAGCTGACGACAGGGCACCCTGGGCACATGTGTCCCAAGGGATCCATGGCTGGAAGCACAGCCCTGGACAACACCAGCATGGGAGGGGCTCCAAGTTGTTCCCCTCAGCCTCCCTTTGGTGTTTTCCCAGCCCCAGGCCGGGCAATAGCAAGGTGCCCTCTGAGGATTCCAAAGGACCTGTCCAGGAGCCTCCTGGTGCCATTTTCCCCTCTGTCCCTGATATCAAGTGGGGAGAAGCCAGGCTGGAGGGGGCAGATCCCCTGAGCCTCTGGAGCCACAGATCTCCACAGGGAGACCAGGAAATTAACTGTCTCATGGCCTTTTGCCTCAGTTTAATTTCTCTGGCTGTTTAGAGCTGCCTGTGTTTTATCGCCTGTGGAGCTTGGCCAGGGCTCCCAAGGCAGCGCTGCAATTCCTGCTCCAGCCAGGGCTCAAGGAGCTCCTCACCGGCTCTTATTTATTTATACAGCCCCCACACTTGGATATTATAACCAGTTATTTATTTTTGGAGGGTTTTTTTCTGTATGGAGGGTTTGATGTGTTTGCATCCAGGCTCTTACTCCAAGGACGGAGCTGGGGCAGGCTGTTCCCACCCACTCTGTGATTTATCAGGGATTTTAAACCCCTGCTCTGCTGGCAGGGACAGGGAGACCCTTCCAGAGCCACGGCGTGCCGGGGCTGTGCGACTGCTCTGCTTGGATTAGATTAGATTTGAAAAGCGTGATACGTGAGGAGCCGGAGCCGGAGCGAGCACAGCAAGGAAACCAGACCGGAACACCGTGGGTTTTCCCCCCTCCAATAAAACCGCCGGCTCGAATCTGCCTGCATGAACTGTCTGAGTGATTGTGAAGGATGTCGGAAAAAATTGCAACCTGCTTACGGGGAACTCGTGATCGGCAGGAAACACGGGAAAGCGTTGGGATAAGGGTCCACAGGAATAATCCCGGATGCACGGGAATTAGTGACACCTCGGCAGCATCCTCCGCGTCCTGGCAGAGTCCTGGTGACCCCTCCACGGCACAAAGGGACACTGCCAGCGGGTAAAGCTCTCAGCAGTACAAACTGGTTCAATTATAGGAGCGTAAACAGATCCTGGAGAGGAGGATGCGGCGGCTGCGGAGCCGTCACGGCGGATCAAAGCCAAGGCTCCGGGGACACACTCGGCTGCCCACGGAGCTGCGGGGGGGTCCCAGTTGAGGCCCCCCAAGACTCCGGGCCAGCGTGGCTGCAGGTGGCCTCAGTGCCCGGGGCAGCAGCACCGACACCCGGCAGGGCTGACTGGGAAGAGCTTGCCCAGGAAAGCTTTCAAAGATTAATAGAGTTTAAATGGAAGCGTTTGGAGAGGAGATAAGGCTCATCTGATATGAAATCATATGGAACAACGGGATCCAGGGAGGTCCTGGCTCTATAATGAAGTCCACTTAGCACATTACTCACCATAATGTGCTTTTTATTAAAGTCCTGTGCTGCAGGTGCTGAGTCTGCAGCCGGGGCTGGAATGGCACAGGCACCTCGAGTACCGGACCCCGCCACCAGAAGCAGCCGGGATGCGCCGTGAAAAAGGCACCTTTGGCTTCCTGTTTCCCATCCCGTTTGATCCAGGGATGCGACTCCGGCATCCCCAGCGCCGCGGCATCACCGGTCCCCGCGGCTGGGGCTGGTGGGCCCGCGGGGACGGGGTGGAGAGAAGGCGGAGGTGGGGAATAATATAGAGGAAAAACTCCTTTTTAATCATCAATTTTTCTGCATTAGAATGTGACATGCTAATCCACTGTGAAGCGTCTAATCTGGGGGATAAAGGGCCGGATAACACAAGCTGCGCCCGGCTTGGCTGGCGGAGCGAGCCGAGGCAAGGTGGCAGCATCTGATAAGGGGTGCAGGATTAGTCCAGGCACATATCCCGCCTGCCCGGGCAATCCCACCTTGCTTGGCTGCCTCTGCTCTGTCTCTCGCCAGGGTCAGGGAGGGATCTGCAGCCCTGGAGCCGTCCCAGAGCGGCTCATCCCGCCCGGAGGGGCGGTGGCAGCACTGCCGGTCCCTCCACCACCATCTTGGCAGCTCTGGGAGCTGCAAAGCACATCCCTGGGCCAAGACACGTGGAAAACCTCATTTTTCTCCTTTTCGATTCGCACAGCCGGGTGCGTGGTGGGAGCAGGACAGCCCAGCCGTGGGGTCTCCATCTGTCCCAAATGCCCACCCCCACGAGCTGCTCTGACTGCCGCGGGGCTGCACCTCACCCCCGTCCCTTCCCAGCAGCCAGCTCCGACCTCCGGGCACCCCCAGGGCTGACGTGGGCAGCTCAGCCCCGGCTCAGCCAGTCTTTGGCAGGGACGGGCAGTGCCCGTCACAAAACCGAGCGGGTCCAGCTCCCGGGGCGCTTTCTGCGACAGCCTCCCTGGGGCTCGGAGACCTGGGATAACAGAGCTTGCAATGTTGTTTTCTCCTCGCCTCCTCGGGGATTGGTTTATCTCTATGAATAACTCCATCCCGGCTTTGATCTCCTCTGCCATTAAAGCGTGACAGGCTGTGAAATGTGCTGTTGCTGCCGTCAAATCCCGCTCCCGCTTCCCCCCCGCCGCCTCCGTGCTCCCCCGCTCCGGGGAACCTCCTTCCCCAGGCCCATGAGGAGCTGCAGAGCAGCGAGTGGGGCCGAACCGCCCCGGGACAGTGGCCAAACGCGATGCTGGAGGCAGGAAAAACCCACCTCCTTCTCCCATCCCACATCTCTCACTGGGGCGGGGAGGAGGGCACGGAGCTTCCCCGGCCTCAGCGCCGGGTCGGGTGTGGCGGCATCATCGCAGCACCCGCCACGGGGGCTGATGTCACGGCTAATTATAGCATCCCCCGTCCCTCGCCCCCGCCAAAGCTTTACCTGAGAGAGGGTAAAAATAACTCCTGGCGAGGGAGGAGCTGGAACGAGCCCAAGGACTCCTCCAGCATCTCCAAAACTTGCACAAACCAGGACCGCACCCCCCTGCCTGCAACACGCGGCCTCGGTTTGTCCCCAGTCTGGGGGTCAGGACACCGTCCCCTTGGCGCTGGTGGCACCGCGCTCCGGGCTGCGGCGGTCCCCGGTCTCCTTCACCCCGGCTCGGGTGTCGCCGCTGGGACAGGTGCTGGAAACCGGAGCCGGGCCGCGCTCGTCCTCCCGCCCCGCGCGGCTGCTGGGAACCGGCCCTGGCGCTCCCCGCGAGCTGTTTAAGCCGAGCGAGGCAGGTTAATGGCCCCAGTCGATGATGGAATGTTTTCATTACAGCATCTTTCTCGCTCTCTCCCTGCTGCAATTGCTCCCAGGAAGACACATTAAACCTCCCCGCGCCGAGGGAGCGGATCCGCCCCTCGCTCGCACTGTCAGGGACTGGCTGATGGCCCCGGGCAGCACCGCTCGCCTGCCGGGGCTAAACAACCCCCTCAACCTGCAGTTCCTTCACCCCCTTTCCCTTCTCCTCTCCCCGCTACAGCCATGGCACAGGAACTCAGTCCCAGAGCTGGGAGCACCAGAAATCCCACCCCAACCCCAGACAGCTCCTACCTGCTCCTCCCTGTCAAGAGCATCCTCCAGTGCCAGTCTGTGTGGGATCAGCCCCGTGTGTTCCCAGCCTGCTCCCACAGGGCTGAACCAGCCCAGCTCTCCCAAACCCCCTCCCAGGAGCATCCCTGATGCTGTTACAGCCCAGCCCATCCCTGCAGCTGCAGTTCATCCCCATCAGGTGCCCACAGGGCACCTGTGACCTGGCCCCCACGTCCTGGTGGCTCCTGGCCACCCAATCCACCTTCCTGACCCTCTTTCCCAGGAGGAGTTTTCATCTCAGATTCTCTGGGATGCTCCCAAAAGGTGTAACCTTGATCTTGGCTCGATGAAATTTCATCCTGTGGCTCTGGTGCTTGTCCCCAAGGTCATCCACCCTTTCTCCAGGTCCCCAAGTGGCATCTGCCAGTGTCCCTCTTACACTGGGACCCTACTGAAGGGAATATTGAGCTTGGGGAGCCCCAGGATGGGACAACCCACTGTCACATCACGGATCACTGTCCCCAGCAGGGATCCCCAGTGCCTGCTCCACTGGCATCACCTGCCCAGGAATCTCAGATAACTGTGCTGGTATCAGATCAGATTTTTACTGAGTTCCTGACTGATTTGTTCTCCCAATTTGTGGGAGATTTGTCCGTCTGCTCCGGGATGTATTCAGGGACCAGGAACGGGGAAGGAGACACAGCAGCCGAACCGAGGGGTTGGGGTGAGCTTCTCCCACCCAGGCAGCAGCCCAAACCTCCCATCCAGCCCCTGCACATCCAAGTGCTGCCGGATTTAGATTCTCCCCCCAGGCCGGTGATGGCGGTGCCGGGATGGGGCTGGAGATTGCTCTGTGGTCTCTGGATGCTTTTATGAAGTGCTGAGTACAGGAAAACAGCAAACCACGAGAAGGGGCTGCGCTGCTGCAGAGAGGAGACGCCCGTGCTCCTGGCAGCCGCCGGCTCCAGCCCAGCATCCTGCACCAGAGCTGCTCCCTGGGACCCCCAGCCCGGCCAGTTCAGCAGCACAAGGCCTGGATGCCATTCCTTGAGGGAAGAGGTGGCTCCCCGTGCCCCATTGGGATCTGAAGCACGAGGTGGCATAGCCGGCACTGCCTGGGTTCTGCAGAAGGACTCATTGCCTGAACAGCACCCAAATCCTGCCCAGACCAGCCCTGCTCGGAGGAGGACAGACCTCACACCGCTCGGAACGTTGGACTTGCCGGACTCTCACGTGCCCCGTGGCACAGTGGGATGAGCCTGCAGGGATGGGCACTGCCAGGGCGGTAGGAGCATCGTAGGAGCCTGAGGACACCACAGCATCCTTCCCCCCACCTGGACCAGCTGTCCTGAACCAGGACAGTGTCACAGATATTTTGGGAAAACCTCTGGCTCCAGCTGCCCTGAGGACGAGTGCAGAGAGCCTGGCATACGGCGGCTCTGGAGACAGCCGGGGACGCAGCGGGGAGGGCCTGGCTGGAGCAGCCGCTTGGGCTGCCAGGGCCAGACCACGCAAGGACGGAGGGCACGGCGTGGGGACACAGCGCCGGGTACCTGCACACGCACACGCTGTGTGCCCCCAGCCCGGCAGCCCCTCGGGCCCCCAGGCAGCACTGGGAGCTCCCACGGCGCTTCTGGAGCCGGCGATGTCTCTGCTCCGTCCTGGCAGCCGTAACCGGCCGGTCCCAGGGGGCCCGGGGAGCCCGCGGAACCGCCCCTCGCTCCTCCTCCCCTCCTTCTGCTCCCGATATACCCCGAGCATCCCTCTGCTCCTCTCCCTCACTCCCGCTTGCCTCACTCCTTATCCCTTCGCCGTTTCTCCTCTCTGAACTCGCCCCTTCCCCCTCCCCTGCTCTCCCCAGCCCCTCTCCACCGAGGAACTGACTGAAGACCCCCAGGCTGTGGCAGGGCAGGGGCCAGGACCCCCACACCAGAGCCAGGACCTCCACACTACAGCTGGGACCCCCAGGCTGGGCAATGCCTCTCCAGATATTCTGCACCATCTCCTTCTCCAGTGAGGAAGGACCAGAAGACGCTGCAGCCACTGGGAAGGGAGAAGATGGAGCAGACGAGTTCCTCTATGGGCAGGAGGAGGATGAAGAGGACGAGGAGGACACAGGGGCAACCACGGACTTCGTGGCCTTTGCCAGCAGCTGCACCCTGCACGGGCTGAGCCACATCTTCGTGGAGGGCAGCCTGGGTGCCCGGCAGGTGCTGTGGGCGCTGGCCTTCCTCCTCTCCCTCTCCGTCTTCCTCTACCAGGTGGCCGACCGCATCGCCTACTACCTGGAGTACCACCACGTCACGCTGCTGAGTGAGGAGGACAGCCCCGAGATGACCTTCCCCGCCGTCACCTTCTGCAACATCAACCGTGTGCGGCTCTCGCAGCTCAGCCACGAGGACTTGCTCTACCTGGCCCCCCTGGTCGACTACGAGCCTGGGATGGAGCTGGGCTTCACCCCGGCCCAGCCCGGCCCCTGGGAGGAGGACGAACCCCTAAACTTGTACGGGTTTTTTAACCGCACTTGCCACCAGCTGGAGGACATGCTGCTGAGCTGCAGCTACCGTGGCCAGCGCTGCGGCCCCGGGGACTTTGCGCCGGTGAGTAGCCCCAGGGAGGCCCGGCATGGGGAGCAGCTCTGGAGCTGATCGGTGTCGGATCAGGCACAGCAGGTGATGCTGCCCTTGGAGCTTGCTCAGGGACAGGCTGATATTTCAGCCCCATCTGCCAGAGCTGGGGATGGCACCGGCTGTGGATACCCGCTGGCGGGATATGGAGAGTATCCCCGGGGCTGTGCTTGCTAAGGAGGTGCCTGGCACCTCCATCCTGGTGGCATCAGGGCTTGTGGGGCACCGTGTGGTCTGAGCCCTCTGCCCTCACATGCCCCTTGCCCAGGCTGGCAGCAGCTCCACCGTGTTGGGGCTGTGCCGGCTGCCGGAGGCGAGATCTGGAATGGCCGAGGAGGGATGGGGGATTCCAGGATCCTGTCCAGCCCCGTCCTCTGCAGGGATGGAGGAGGGCTTGCAGGAGGCGCCAGTGCAGGCATCAGGCTGAGTGCCACCACCTCGGGGAGCCACAGCTGCCGGGGGCTCTCTGGGGCCGAGGTGCTGTAAATCTGCAGTGTCCCCTCTGCGTCCATCCCTGTGGGAACATCTCCTCCTCCCCCAGGGCCAAGATGGGCAGTTCCAACACTGAGCAATCCCGTGGGTCAGGAGCCCAGGTCGGACAATGCCCAGGCTGGGATGGCTGAGTTTTGGGGCTGGGGACTCTCTCCTGGCTCCGTGCTGTGGCTCCACACAGAGGGACCTCAGCCTCAGCCCTGTGTCCTCTCCTGCAGGTCTTCACCCGCTACGGGAAGTGCTACACCTTCAATGCGGGGCAGGACGGGAAGCCCCGGCTGATCACCATGAAGGGGGGCACTGGCAATGGCCTGGAGATCATGCTGGACATCCAGCAGGACGAGTACCTGCCAGTGTGGGGGGAAACAGGTAACCCACTGCCCCAGCAGGTCCACTCAGTCACCAGCAGTCCTGGGGTACTGCCCAGCCCCTGCCCACCTCCCCAGCCCCTTCCCAGCTCCCCAGACCACAGATCCACATCCCTGAGGCTCTCTCCTCTTCCCTCCTTCCATTTCTCATCACTTCTGGTCTTTTCTTTCCCTTTTCCTCCTTGTCTTTGCTCTTTGCCATGGCAACTCCCCATCATTTAGACACGCAGCCATCTCTTGTTTATAAATAGAGGCAAATACTTTCCCTGCCATGCTCCTGGGTGTGGAGCAGGGGGGTCGGGGTGGAGTGGAGGGGGCAAGGACGTGGAGCAGCAAACAGATGGACAGATGGATGGACA
Source organism: Ifrita kowaldi (assembly GCA_013398055.1). Classification (NCBI taxonomy): domain Eukaryota; kingdom Metazoa; phylum Chordata; class Aves; order Passeriformes; family Cinclosomatidae; genus Ifrita; species Ifrita kowaldi. The sequence goes on from VZRS01016607.1 coordinate 11,320, forward strand.
CGTGGGTGAATGACTTGGCCCAGGGGAAGCGTGGGAGGCAGAAGTTGTGGTCCCTCTCACAGCAGGCTCGGCACAGCCCCTCGGAGCAGGGACGGTGCCGTGCTCACCCCACTTCTCTCTACCACAGATGAGACCTCATTCGAAGCTGGGATCAAGGTGCAGATCCACAGCCAGGACGAGCCCCCACTGATCGACCAGCTGGGCTTCGGGGTGGCTCCCGGCTTCCAGACCTTTGTGTCCTGCCAGGAGCAGCGGGTAGGAACTGGGCACGTCTGGGACGTCCCCTCCCACCCTGCGCTGCGGGAGCAGAGCCTCCTCCCTGTGTCCCTGTCCCCACATTGGATTGAGAGGAGGACCCGGTCCTGGGGACCAGTGCCACGAGGGTGTCTGTCCCCCGCCACGCTGGGGGCTGGGAGGGCTTCTCTCCTCACTCCTGGCTTCTCTCCCCTTCCAGCTCATCTACCTGCCGCCTCCCTGGGGCGACTGCAAGGCTGTGGCGGGCGACTCAGAGTTCTACGACACCTACAGCATCACGGCCTGCCGGATCGACTGCGAGACCCGGTACCTGGTGGAGAACTGCAACTGCCGCATGGTGCACATGCCAGGTGAGCCCTGTGCCCGGCCCAGCCCCAGCCCAGCCCTCCAGTGTGGTCCCACCTGGAAAACCCGCTCTGTGTCTCCCCAGGCGATGCCCCTTACTGCACCCCGGAGCAGTACAAGGAGTGTGCGGATCCGGCCTTAGGTGAGGCTGCCCGGCCCCGTGGGACGGAGCTGCGGGTGTTGGGTTTCTCCATCTCTCCATCCCCCTCTCTCCCCGCACAGATTTCCTGGTGGAGAAGGACAACGAGTACTGCATCTGCGAGATGCCCTGCAACATGACCCGCTACGGCAAAGAGCTCTCCATGGTCAAAATCCCCAGCAAGGCCTCGGCCAAATACCTGGCCAAGAAGTACAACAAGTCGGAGCAGTACATTGGGTAACGCTCTGCGGCCGCGGCGGCGGGGCAGCGTCTGCTCCCTCCGTCCCAAACCTCAGCCTGATGCTGCTTCTGTCCTGCACAGGGAGAACATCTTGGTGCTGGATATCTTCTTTGAAGCCCTGAACTATGAGACAATCGAGCAGAAGAAGGCGTATGAGGTGGCCGGTTTGCTGGGTGAGTGTTGGTGGCAGCCCTGTGACTGTCCCCAGGCAGAGTCCCCCAGCGAGGTGGCCTCGTGCTGTCCCTGTCACCATGGCCCTGTTCCCCAGGCACCGGGATGTGCCGACAGCGTGGACATGGAGCAGGGCACCCCACTGCCATGACCAGGCACCGGTCACAGCAGTGACGAGTTCTGCCCCTTCCTCTGCTCCCTCTGCCACCCGACTCTGGACTCAGGCCACCCTGATGGCTTCCCTTTCCTCTGCAGGTGACATCGGAGGGCAGATGGGGCTGTTCATTGGGGCCAGTATCCTCACGGTCCTGGAGCTGTTTGACTACGCCTACGAGGTGAGCGTCTCCTCTATCCCACGGCTGTGCTCGTGTGGGACACGGGGAAGAGCCACCCCTGAGCCCCACAGTGCTGAGATGTGGCTCTGGCAGGTGATAAAGCACCGGCTGTGCCGGCGGGGCAAGTGCCGCAAGAACCACAAGAGGAACAACACAGACAAGGGCGTCGCGCTGAGCATGGACGACGTGAAGCGCCACGTGAGTGCGGGGCACAGCGCGGTGCCCTCCTGCCTGTCCCCTTCTGCTTGTCCCCTCTTGCCTGTCCCCTCTTACCTGTCCCCTCCTGCAGCTCGTGGGGTGGGGACCCACCATTTTGGGCAGCACTTGGGAAAGGAGCAGAGGGGCCAGGCAGAAATGCTGGGGGGGGATAGCGCTGCGTCTGTGCAAGGACCTGGGTGAAAGCAGCGACCCCAACATCCCGTTTACCCCGCAGAATCCCTGTGAAAGCATACGGGGGCACCCAGCAGGCATGACGTACGCAGCCAACATCCTACCTCACCACCCGGCCCGGGGCACCTTTGAGGACTTCACCTGCTAACCGACGTCTGGATGTACAACCTGAGCTACCAAAGCCCTGCGAGAGCTGCCCTTCTCCCTGCCAGCGCCAGCGGAGAGACACATCTAGGGGGCCTTTGCTCCTCGGCACGGTGGGACACGGACAAGAGCGACGGCCTCGGATTTCGGGGCGGGCAGTGGGGTCGGGCAATGCCAGACCCCGGCGCAGCCCCCGTGGCAGCTGCTCTGCACCTGCCCTGCTCCTTCAGAGACTCCAGGACGCTCCAGCCTGGCCGTCCCGCGGAGCGGGAGCGACACGCACAGTGGGCCAGGGCACGGGCCTGCCCCGGCTCCCCCTTGGCACCCCTCGGCCTTTTTAACTAAAACCCAGAAGCCAAGAAGAAGCAGCCGTTCGGCCGCAGTCTCCATCCACAGCCCTGTCCGTCTGTCCTCCGTCGTCTCCATGCTCATCCTACTCCAACACCTTGGCCGTGCTTGCTGGGCCCCCTGTGCCTGGTGGGGGGACCATCGAGGAGCCCCCAGCGTGCCCGGCACAGGGCAGCAGGCCGGGAGTCCCCGGAGAGCACCTCTGTCCCCCGGGACCGGCAGCCCAGCCTCGCCCGGGCGCTCCCGGCACGAAGACGCAGCTCCTCCACCTGTCCAGAACGTCTTCCTTGGCCCCTACCCCAGGATCAGCCCTGGGATCAGCCCCGGGAGCACCGGAGGGGGCTCAGCTGGGAGGTGCCACCTCGGTTCTGAGGACATCGGGCACTGTTCCTCCCCGGCCACCCCTCCTGGGCTCTGGGCAGCCTGGCCAGTCCCGGCACTGCCCTGCAGTCCCTCCCATCCCCAGGGAACCCTGCAGCCCCAAACCCAGCCATCCTCGGGGAGAAAGGCAGAAGGAAACCCCTGGCCCCATTTGGCTGCAGCCCCCAGCCCGGCCCAGCCGGGGACACCCCCTTGGCACCACCGTGACTGGGTGGGCACCGGAGCCCCAACCCCCCCGGGGTTCACAGGGGGCTCTGGGGCCACAGCTCCAGCCCTGCTGAGCCCCCGGTAGCCGCTGCCCCGGGGGGTTTGGGGTGTCTGTGGGTTCCCAGGGTCGCCACTGCCCCTCCCCGGCACAGCCCTGCCCTGGCTGGGGGTCCATGGCTGCCGAGTCGCTGCCCCCCGGGCCTGCCAGCACCCACCACTCCCCTCCGGGGCCCCCGTTTGGCCCCCCAGCCCGTCTCCCAGCCCCCAGGCCAGAGCCCTCCCCGGGCCCAAGTGCTACTTATCTTTAAGAGCTTTTGCAATAAGTCTTTTTAGTAATTTTTGTTTCTAAACGGCAGTTTTGTTTTTATTCTTGTCATTTTTATTATTTGCTTCCTGACCAAAATTAGGAACTGGGGGTCAGTCCTTTGTATCCAGCGATCACCCAAAGACGACGGGTCAGCCACATCCATAAATTTTCTTATGGATTTCTCCTATCGTTTCATCGCGTTTCATTTATTTATTTTCTTTCTTTCTCTTTCCCATTCAAGCTTTTAAAGATGGGGCTGGGATTTGACCTTGAGGCTCACCTGTTGCAGAAAATGCTTTTTTTGTTATTATATCATTGGCATTTTATATTTCTTATATATAATATATATGACTATATATATATGTGTACATATATATATATATATCTCTCTATATGCATCATGCCAGTGTAGATACCCATCCAGTAGCATCTAGGCCTTGTTCTTGTGCCATTTTTTTTTTTTTTCTGTTACTGATCTCTGAATGCCTTCAAGTGTATAAAGTGTGGAATTCTCTCCGGTATCTGTACTATGTACACACATTTTCATAGGAAGCACAATAAGATGACAGATGCATTGTACATCAATACCTGCTACTCTTAACAACGATGATATAAAGAATGATATAAATAATATAACTCCCCCCACGCCGAGCCTTTCTCTCTTGCTGAGCTGCTGGAAATGCTCCCCCGAGGAGGCAGGTGGAGACGGCCTCATCCCGGGATGCTCCTGGAGCCGGAGGAAAGGGAGGGGGAGGAAAAAGCTTTGGGTCAGACTCCAGTGCTACTGGGACATGCAGAGCGTCCCCTGCCAGAGCTGAGGCTGGGCTGAGCCTCCCTTTCCTGGGTGCTCCGGGTGCCTCAGCGAGCTCCAGCCCCGCTGCCTCGCCTTGGGAATTCATCCCGAGGGACACAGGGCTGGAGCAGGGAGCTGACTGCTGCTCCCGAGCAGGGAGAGGGGAATTAACACACACGGAGCTGTTAATTCCCGACAGCTCCAACACCTCCGTGGTTCGGGACCCACCTGAGGTCCAACAGGAGTCACTAGGTGGAATTTTACCCTGGCAGGGGCCCTGGGAGCACAACCCAAATACAAGCACACCTTCCGTCCTAAAAATTTCCAGCTACGAAGAGCGAAAGTTAACAACAGAGCAGATCCAACAGCGGGCATCCAAAAAAAGCCCTCAGGACTCCATGGAGACGGAACAATAGGGAGTGGGAGTGGGCAGGGAACGCTGAAATGCCAACACACATCTCCCCCCGGTCCCTTGGCTCCGACCGTGTCCCCGCGGCTCCTGGAAATGGCAGAGGAGTGTTTTGCATCTCAACGAGAACCGTCTCACCCTGCTCTGGTGCTCCCCGGCCAGAGCCGGAGCTGCAAAGGGCAGGGAGGGTGGGATTAGGAGAACGGCCGGGTCAGGAGGGCGTTAATGAACCCGATTAATCACAGCCAGAGCCGTGCCCGCTCCGTCCCCGCGGCATTCCCGGCTCCGGGAGCCGTAATCCCCTCCCAGCTCGCACTGGACCTGCTGGCTGTGCTGGGAGCAGGTCACCCCGTCCATCTGTCACAGCCCGGCTCTCCGAGCGCTCCGGGAGGACTCGGACGAGGTGTCCGAGCCCCAGGGGCAGCGCAGCCCTGCAATTCCCGTGGGAACGCAGCCGGTACCGGGCAGGCACCGCCGGGAGCGGCTCGTGGATGGGACGTGCAGAAGCTGCTCTTTCCAGGACTCCAACACGTCCTGGTCCATCGGAGCATCGTGGGACAGCAGGAGTGGGCTGGGAACATCAGCCTGGTCGGGATCCAGGGATTCTACCTCTTTGGGATCCGGGGAGCCTCAGCTTATCTGAGGTCTGGGAGCCTCAGCCTGTTCAGGATCCATGGAGCCTCAGCCCATCTGGGATCCAGAGACATCCAGCCCATTCGGGGTCTGTGGAGATCCCGAGATTCCACCAGCTCCCCTCACGGGCCAGAATTCCCGGTCACCCCTGGCTGGCTGCCAGTGGGAACAGGCTCTGAGAGACAATCACGCAGTCCTGGATGCTGCTGTCCCGGAGCCAGGGCCAGGCTGGCTGGGCAGGGAAGCTTCCATGGAGCTGCCAGCAGGTGCAAGGGAGGCATTTCCAAAGCTGTTCCACCAAACCCTCGGGGCAGGAGAAAAGAGGAAGGACACAATTAGGTCACCCTGGAGCTTCTCTTCTCCAGGCTGAACAATCCCAATCCTCCCAGCCTTTCCTCACAGCAGAGCTGCTCCATCCCTCTGATCATCTTGATGCCTCCTCTGGACTCGCTCCAGCAGCTCCGCATCCTCCCTGTGCTGGGACCCACAGGCTGGAGGCAGCGCTCATCAGATGATCATCATTAATTGTTTAATTAATACTCGTGGTGTGACTGCGCACTTGGCTTTTTCCATGGATTAATGCTGACTGGATTTGTGTCCCTTTTCTCTCTGAGCACAGGAAACTGCTTCAGGGAAAAGGAACTTAATGTTAATACTTGCAGAAAGTGGCCTTTAACTCCAACTTCCCGCTCTCTGTGGAGCCCCCGGGGAGACAGGAATCCTTTCCCTGGTGCTCAGCCTGAACCTGCACAAACTGGACCCATTCGTGGCCATTTGTTTTCCCCATAAGCTTCATCCCTAAGATCCCAGAATCCCAGAATCCCTGAGGCTGGAAAAGATCACCAAGTCCAAGCTGTGACCGATCCCCACCACAGCACTTGAGTGCCACGTCCAGTTGCTCCCTGGACATCTCCAGGGATGGGGACTCCACCACCTCTCAGGGCAGCCCCTTCCAATGCCTGACCACCCTTTCAGTGAAGAAATTCCTCCTGAGTGTTATGGAGGGCAGCTCTGGTGAGGGGTATCACTGCCACGCCTGCACACTGGAGCCCTTCATCCCTGGGGGAGCCACATCCATCTCCCTCCGAGCACATCCCGCAGCAACGGAGGCTCCAGGAACAGGGGACAGGGGCTGTAGTCACGGCCTTCCCAGCTTCTGGGACGATCCCGTACCCCCAGTCCCACTCTCAAGGTCCCCGTTCCCATCCCCGATCCCCCTTCCAGCACCCCCAACC
>VZRS01016641.1:0-12250 GCA_013398055.1 Ifrita kowaldi
GCCGGTTTCCTGTGAGAGCGAACCTCCCTTTTCCTCCCGCAGTTGTTGGCAGCGCTGAAACATGTCCGGGTTCCTGGAGAGCCTGCGGTGCTCCGAGTGCGTTGACTGGGGCGAGAAGCGCAACACCATCGCCTCTGTGGCCGCGGGGGTGCTGGTACGGCTCCACCCTGCTCGGGACTTCTGGCTTTTGGCTTTTCTGTCTTAAGATAAAAATTATGAGCAGTTTGGGAGTCTCTTCTCCCGCGTTACGTTGGAAGGATGTGAGGAAACGGCCTCAAGTTGTGCCAGAGGAGGTTTAGGTTGGATAAAAGGGAAAATTTGTCCACTGAAAGGGTGGTCAGGCAGTGGCACAGGCAGTGGCACAGGCAGTGGTGGAGTCACTGTCCCTGGGAGTGTTTAAAAAACGCGTGGATGTGGCACTTGGGGACACGGTTTAGTGGTGACCGTGGTGGTTTGGAATTGATGATTTTGAAGGGCTGCTCCAACCGTAGCAATTCCAGGGAAGGGAAGAACAGGGATACATTGTGTAGCTGGAGCTGGACGCACGGGCAGCAAGGCCTGGCTTCCTCTATCCATTTTTTGTTCAAATTTCAGTAAGTAACTGTTGGAGTGGGTAAATCCCTGGCTTTGCAGTCAGCTGGATCCCCAACTGACAGCAGAACTAAGGGTGTCACCAGTTTAGTCTGGGTTGGAGACTGTAAGGGTGATTTTAAACACTGATGTCATTTTTAAGCCGTTGTGTTCTCTTCTTTCCCCCAGTTTTTCACAGGCTGGTGGATCATCATCGATGCGGCCGTGAAATACCCTCAAGTGGAAGACTTCAACCATTCCTACCACGCCTGTGGGGTCATAGCCACCATTGCATTCCTGATGTAAGGATCCACCACACTCCCAGCAGTTCATTTGTGCTTTAAAAGGAGAGGTTTAACCCCGTTTCTGTCGTGTTTTCCCAGGATCAACGCGGTGTCCAACGGGCAGGTGCGGGGGGACAGTTACAGCGAGGGCTGCCTGGGCCAGACAGGTACCTGGGCTGGGGCTGGGGGGCACAGCCGTGGGACCACCAAGCCTGAAGAGCTGTGCCAGGGGGGATTTGTGGGGCTGGGGTGTCCCACAGGCACAGAACATCCCCCATGCCGTTCCAGGGGCTCGCATCTGGCTCTTCATCGGTTTCATGATGGCTTTTGGGTCCCTCATTGCTTCCATGTGGATCCTTTTTGGGGGCTATGTGGTTAAAGGTAAGACCTGACCCTATTTTTGGAAGTTTAAGGTGTTGTAAATGACTCCTGAATTTTAGAACTGGTATTTAGAGGGTTTCTGGGCAGGCCCAGTTTGAATATTCCCCTAACCCTACATACCACTATCCTGTATTATTACTATTGGGATGGATTTGATCTATTTCTAAGTACAAAATTCCCCTACAAACCCAGCTCTTGCCCAGCTGGGAACTCCATGGATATAATTAAACTGCTGCAGTTTTAAGGGAATAATTCCCTGGGTGAACACTTATTCCCAGAATACAAGTTACTGAGTTCCTGCACATTGCTCCCAAAGCCTCTCTGCTAAATTAGCACAAGGGAAAATGACAAGTCAGAAATGGGATATGCTTGAAAATGACTTCAGAAAAAAATGATGGGGATTTTTTTCTCTTAGAAAAACCAGTGGTGTACCCAGGAATAGCTGTGTTTTTCCAGAATGCATTCATCTTTTTTGGGTAAGACTGTCCTCCTTTGTTTGTTTCCTATTTAATTGGCTTTTAGTGATAAAAAAACTGAAACTTGCTGTGATCTGGTTGATCCTGGAGTCCTGTTTTGTAACCAGACCTGTGTGAATAAACTGGGATCTGTCTGCACAGGTTTCCCTCAGGAACTGGATTAACAAATACCCCAGTTTGCTCCTTGAAATCCTGTGTTTAAAACAAGAGGAATTTGATTTGTGCTGTCCCTTGGTTGTGTTCACACAGGGGCCTGGTCTTCAAGTTTGGTCGCACAGAGGATTTGTGGCAGTGAACCCCCCTGGAGTGCCCTGGGGTTTGACTGCACCCCCCCAAAGTTTTGTAAAACCATTTTGTAAACCTTCCATTGTGTCTAAAGAGAAATCAAGGAAAGCTGAAAGCACTAAATCCAGCTCTATTCTGTTTATTTTTTTTACTCTTGTACGTCCACTTCAGTTTTGTGGTGTTTTTGAGAAATGTAAAATTGCTGCAAACAACAGTGGAGTCACTTTTCTAAAATGATGTTTGTTACAAATAAAAAGAGAGTGGAATATGGATGTGTTTAACCAGCTGTTTCTATGATGTTATTTACAATCCAAAACTTACTAAAAATGCTTTAAAACAACCTTTTAACAGGTATTAATTAAATATTTCCTATATCTGGACAATATAACCATTTCTCCAATTTCAAAGCTTGCTGGTGTGTGTCTTTTCTTGTGTAATACAGAACTGTGGTAGTTCGGGGTTTTTTTCCCTCCCCCCCATCCCTGAATATTTCATTTATCCCGTGGTGATAAAGAGGAAGTGTCTGGGAAGTAACAACTCACAGTTGTGTGTAGAAGGTGTGGGCAGCTGCTGAAGTCCTGCTGGCTCTTTTGGGAGCTGGGAACAAGGAAAACTGGCCCTTCCTCTGCAAGTCTGCATTCCTTGGAAGCTGCCTCCCTTTGTAGCTGCAGGGATCTGCTCATCCCAGTGAATGAATGAGGTCAGTGAGCCTCATCAAAGGACTCAGCCTCGTCACGAGTTCCCTCATTCATTCCTCACAAGGGTGCTGAAGAAAGAAAAACAGCCACGTTTTCACTCCTTTATTAGGTAAGCACTTCTGGAAGGTTTTCTATGTCAACTATTTTTGAAAGTGAGAAACACCGAGGATCACAATTCACTTAAAAATGAGGGTTCACTTGCAGAGAATCCTCTGTCCCCAAAGTCCCTGCACTTCCAAAACTGGGTGCAGGCAGCACTGAGGCCCATTCCTGCAGTCCCCCTGTGCTGGGCCAGGCTCTCCCCTCCCAGACGCTGCCCTGAGCTCTGTTTGTGTTTCACATTTGGCAGCAAACCCCAGGGACTGCAGGAGCACCATCCACGATTGAATTTCTTGCCATCAGAACCTCCCAACATCCAACCCCAGCCATATAATGCCAGATTTTTCCAGGAGTTCAGTCTGGCAGGATGCAGAGTTCTGGCCCTGCTCCAGCTCACTCATCAAATCCTGGCTTGTCAAGGCCTTCAGCAGAATCATCTCAACTTAAAATCTTGAGTGCTTTGCTAGATAAGAAGTGCTCCTGGACAAATGACACTTTAAAATCCACCATTTTGGCTTGTAAACTCGGGAGCTAAAAATAGTTTCCAAGCATTTGGATTGATAAGCCATGAATGCAGCCAACCTTTGTACATATCTTACAAAAAATATTTAAGGTAAGGCCAACAAAGCAGAAAAGCTGAATGCATTGTAGGTTTGCATCTGTGAATTCACACTCCATCTTTCAAGAATAACTAGAACAGTTTAATTTTTTGAGTGTCCATTGGGGTGGCTTTTGTGGGCCTGAGAATTGATATTTCAGTGCTCTCTGAACCCATCATAGCTGTTCAGTTTTTCTGGTGACAGAGGAAAATCTTATCTTGGTGTTATCTGTCAGCTGGGATCCTCCATTCAAAATCCAACAGACAAGTGGGGAAACTGTGAAGACAAACATTCTTGTATCAGAACATATCAAATCATCACAGAAACAAAACCCTAAACCAATGGAAAATCGGATTAGAAGCTTATTTTCACCCATTATTCCTGTAATTCAGATACAGCCTCACATCAGCACCTAAAGGTCTATGTTTTTGCATCAAAATGTGCTGGGAAAAGGAATAACCCTTTTTTTTCCTTATTTTTAATTCAAATACCTGGAGTTCTTCATCAAGGTGCTAAATGAACTCCCCCACAGGGAATCTGACATGAGTTTGAAACTCACCTCCCAATAAAATTGGTCATCAAAGTACTTTGAGACATGCACAGTCTTAAGGAGTTTGATGTTTAAGATTAGACCTGTTGGTAAAAAGAGAGATATCCAAAATAAACAGCAGGGAAGGGGGAGGATTGTGTGGAACAGGAGGTTTCTTGGTAACATTTATCCAAATGTAACACATCAAAACACAAATTCAGACCTAAATCCTTCAGCAGAGCCGCCTAGCTCAAGCTGGCCTTAAATACAAAAAGAGGCTTGCCAGGATCAAGGCTTGGGATATTAAAAATGAATTACTTTAGGTAAAACCCCATTTAACAGCTGCTAGATTATAAAAATACATCAAAATGATGAATTTCTTGCATGAGGAGTGCCTGTATATTTAAAATAATCTGTCTTATCAGCACTGCTAGTTTGGGATCTCTGGATCTTTGGGAATCTCTGGATTTTTGAACAATTGGTTAAACACTGGTTATTTCAGGTGGATGTTTTCTAAAAATCTGTTCATTTTTCATTACACTTAAAGTAATGCAAAGGTTTAAATAAATTAAAACACACCCAAAAATCATTGTAGGGTGTATATCCCAGTAGTTTTCGTTGGCCATTTCCCTGTTACTCCAGACAGAATTAGGGGCTGTGGAAAAGCAGCAGCTGCCTCAAACCAGAGCATCCCACGGGAGCCACCTCAGTGCTGCTGAGAAAAAGTCCCAAAAATCCCAAAATCTCCTGATCAAAGGGCTGCAGCTGGGCTGAGGCAGCTCCTGATGTTATTGAAACTTTGCACCAAATGGCCTAAAAAGCAACAAGCCCCAGATTGGGGCATCTTCTGTCACTAAGACAATACCCAAATGTGGAGGTATGATCATCTTCACACCTCTCCTGTCTGCAGTTTGAAGGCAGCTGTTAAACCTTGGTTATAATAAAACATCAGCACTGAAAGAATGGTGCTGCTGGGTTATTTCTGTGCAAAACAGCTCTTCCCCTTCAAAAGCCTGGCTGGGAAGAATCCCTGGCATTCATGTTTCCATTTATTCCACAAGTAATTTACCCACAGAAACTTGCTCCAAGGAAATAAAGAAGTTCCTGGAGTGTTTCAGTACTGACCTGTGATCAAACCTGTTATCAAGGCAGTGCTGATGGTCTGGCAGAAGGCACCAATGTCAACAAAGACCAAATATCCCAGACTGAAAAGCAAGAAAAGTGTTTCACCTTTTACAGTTGCTGAATTCAGCACTGAGACCACGAATTAATCTATCTACAGAGCATTTCACATCAAAATCTCTCATGGAAACTGTAATTCTCAACTCTCTGCAGCTGCAGGGAGATGTTTTAGGAGCACACCAGAAGCCTAATATAGACTTTGGAGGATATATTTTGTCCATCTTTTGGTATTAAAGCTTCATTAAATTTGTTTCATTAAGAACATGATGAGAAGTGTCAGGCCTTCATGCTGCACTCTGGTTTCTGCCTCCCTCCTAAGCTCCTCAAACCCTGAAAGGAACCTTGGAAGGAGGCACATGCCCAGCCTTCATCTCCTGTGTCTGCTGTATTTAATATCAAACAAAAAGAGACAGAAAACAGGACCCAAAGCTGACGTGAAAGTTGTGACCCAAAGTCTGCTCAACTCTCAAATTCCTCATTACTGACTTTTTTTTGTACTTCAGGGATTATCTTGGGTTACCCGATATAAAACAATGTATCTGTGATGACATTTCAGGCTCTCTGGATGTCTGAGAACTCTTCTCAGGGCACGCTGCAGTAATGATTATTTATCTTTACTATTTAATATGAGAATTTCTGTACCTGGAGAAATTATTCCATTGTGTAGAAATCCCTTTTTCTATAACACAGAGAACAACGGCGGCCACAGCTCCAAGCACAGCAGGCAAACCAAAAGTGAAATGAACTCCAGAAGTATCCTGAAGCTTGAAAGCAGGATTAAAGCACCTCTGGGAAGAAGAAAATATTTAATTGATACCCAGAAACACAAGCTGGTAATTGCAGATCAGCTGTTGCAGACCTAGAGGATGAATTTGCTCTCACAAGTTGCAATCCTGCACTCTGCTCAGAACACCTCAGGTTTCCTAGTTTGGAAAAGAGGTTTCCCTTGGGGTGTCCTGCACTGGAAAAGAAGTTTATACAGCTTATACAAGAACCATTTCAGGGTCTGAGCATTACCTGTAAACAGTGAGATCCCAGGATGGTGATGACACTGCCAAGCAGCCCCAAAATCATGGCAATCCAAGGGTGCTGGATGCTGTGTGCTGTGTAACTGACAGTGACCCCTCCAGCCAGGACTGCACTGTGGATGTGAGTCTGTACAAGGAAACAACAAGAACAGGGAGTTAAGGGACTTTTTGTAAGAGTTTGTAGTGATTAAACAAGGGGCAATGGCTTTAAACTGAAAATGGGAAGGTGTAGATTAAATATTAGGAAGGAATTGTTCCCTGGGAGGGTGGGGAGGCCCTGGCACAGGGTGCCCAGAGCAGCTGTGGCTGCGCCTGGATCCCTGGAAGTGCCCAAGGCCAGGTTGGATGGGATTTGGAGCAACCTGGGATAGTGGAAGGTGTCCCTGCCCAGGGCAGGGGGTGGAATGAGGTGATCCTTAATGTCCCTTCCCACCCAAACCACTCTGTGAGTCTGTGACCGTCAGGCTGAAATCCTGGACTTGGTTTCAGTTAACAGCTCTTGTGTTTTAGTGTACACTGAGGGTAACAGAAAATCTCTTCTAACAGAAAAACCCCGTGCAGGGTTTTCCCTCATCCTTACCATCCTGAATTTGCCATCCTTGGAGGTCAGAGCAGACAGCATGAAGGCAGCCACAGCACTCACTGCGAGGGCGAAGTAGGTGTTGAGCACTGCTTCCTTCTTGGAGTCAGCCAGGATAGAATTGAAGCTTGGCCAGAACACCCAGACAAACACAGTGCCTTGGGGACAAGGACAAGAGACCCTCAGGAGCTGCTCTGAACCACAGGGAACCCATCCCTGCCTGTGTCTAGAGGGCTCCAGCCCACAGTGTGCTGTAATTCCCAAACATTTCCCAAAGCAGAGCCTCCCCTAAAACCAATCCCAGTGAGGAACTGTCAGTGTCACAGTTCCATGACCACACGGGCTTCTCCAACAGGAATGAAAACAGGTTCTTCTGCTTCTGTGCCCCTAATTGTCAGCATTTGGGAACCCCAGCCTCCATGGAGCAAGTGCCCTGCCTGGCAGGATGCATTTTTCCATGCATGCCTAGGGATGCACGTGCACAGAGCGAATTCCAGCCAGCAGAGGGAAGTCGGTGGCCTCAAAGCACCTCAGGCTGATCGCACACGGGCCGGTGCCCCTGGGCTGTGCACAGACACCAACACAACCAACCAGCAGCTCCTTTGGCATTGTCCACTCGTTGCATTTTGTTTCCAGCCCACTCCCATCACTGATGTTGTGTTCCTCACCCCACAGAGGTACCAGACCCTTGTGCAATTCACCTGACAGTGACATCTGATGTGGTCTTGTCCAAGACCACTAACAAGTGACACAGGCACTGCCACTATGAGGCACAAATCCAGTTTCCAGCAGCCCTGGCAGGTACTGATTTGGTACCAATTTCCATTGCTAATATCCAAGATTTCAGTGCACCAAGGCAGAGATAACCCTGCCTCAGACTGGAGAGGCCATTTCAGCAACTCTAAACTTGCGGTGGCACTGAGGACTAGTGAGATGATTCATCCTATTCCCATTGCTGAGGCAGTTAGTCAGTCACAAATATAGATACCTATAAAATTTACTGAAGCATTCTTATGAGTATCTGCTCAGCTCTGGAAATAAACAGCAAACAAGAACTCCAGGGACACAAAAGAGCAGCATTTAAATTTTGTATTCCCTGAACACTGACTGAGAATGAGACTCTGTGGACCTCTGCAGGAAGCTCTGAGTTCAGCCGGTGGCAGTTGCACTACAGAATTTGTGATAATAAAGACACCAAAATGCTTCCATAAGACAAGGAATGGAAGTCCCAAACACTCAGCCTGTCCTCCCCCAGCTCCTCCCTCGTGGCCCTGCCTATATCACACTCCCCACCCCTCACCAGGCTTTATCTTTTTATTTATGTGACCAGCAGGGACTGCCTCTTTGTATCTCTGTGCACCACCTGGCCAAACAGCCTGAGCTGGGACCTGGCAGCTCTGCTGAAGTACAAGTTATGAGCTCAGCTTTGGCACACTGTCCCTCACCAGCAGGCCTGGACAAGCCCAGGGGGACAGCTTGGCCAGGAAAGGGAGTGCTGAACCTGGAGAAGGAGCAGTTAACCTGGAGTAGCCTTTATGCTGAGGTGACAAAAGCAAACTGAGCCTCAGCTGAGGCACGAGTGGCCTCTGGGCCAGGTAGGAAAGTGGTCACAAACCAGGGAGCAGAGCAGCAGTTTCTGTGCTTGGCTGCATGCAGAGCTGCATTTTGCATTCACAACCCCCAAACCCTCCCTATGTTCCCCCTGCAATCCCTTCTTCCAGCTAAGGCATTAAAGCCAAGGACTCACCCAGCATTGAGAACAGGTCTGACTTTGGGGTGCTCCTGTTCTTGTCCAGCCCCGGGGGTGGCTCAGGGAAGCAGGAGGTGACTGCCACACCAAAATAGGCTCCAAAGAGGTGCACGTGCATCAGGGTGAGGCTGTCTGGGACCTGTACCAACAGAATATTCACCATTCAGGCCACACAAAGCCTTTGCTGTAGCTGCTGACAGAGTTGTTCCAAAGTTCCAGTGACATTTTCCCCCGTGCATCTGAAAACCCCACCAGGGTACCTGCAGGAATGTCCTGTTAATGCATCTGCTCACATAGAAGATGATTAATTCCACCAGGCTCATCACAATTAACTGCATAGGATTGGCCTTCCCCAGGACAGCCCCAGTGGAGATGGCCACAGCAGTCGTGCTCACCATGGCCTTTGCTAGGCTGCAATAAGGAAAGAAAAGAAAAATAACTCAGAGACAGGGTGACACCAGGGCAATAAAGAAGGAACGATACAGAACAATGTACTTAAAAACCAAAAGCCTTCTAAAATGCCTGCAAACATCACTCTGCTCATTCCCAAACAGGCCCTATAAGGAGGCATTCACCTCCACAAGGAGCAATCAGCAGCTCTGGATTAGTCCAGCTCTTACACGAACTCATTACCTTTTCATACCACCTTCATTTTGCTGTAGCCCGAGGAAAACTAATGAATCTTCTACCAGCACAGAGCACTGGACACCAATAACAATGAGCAAGAAGTTGAGCCCAGTGCTGCTAAAGCCATATCTTCTCAGAACCATCAGGAAAAAGCCAAATCCAAAAATCACTATGTGGTTGACATCTTGAAATTCTGCAGGACAGAAAAGACCAAGACAGCAGTGAAATTATTAATGCAGATTGGATTTCTGGTTTAAAAAAAATAAATTAAAACTCACAATTAACTAAGAAGCCTTCAGATAAAAATTTAAGTGCCACTATTGTTTAGTACTTGGAAAGAACTCCAGAGCTTTCTTTCCAATCCATAAGTAATCAGAGAAACAATATCCTTAACCCTGAATTTATTCTTACAGAGTGATCTGAATGGATGCCATAAGATGGGGGTTGAGAGGTTGAAAAACCCAACAGAAAACTGACCAAAAATGCAATTTAGTCTTGGATCCCCATCATACCTCTGATATAAATAAATTCCCACCACTCCTGGTGTTGAAAGAGCAGTAAAACCATTCTACTTCTCACCAACAAACCCCGCTGAGTCCCACCCCTACCACAGGGCACAACAGGAGCAGGGATTGTCCCTCCTTTCCCAGCAGGGTGCCAGGCTTACCTGGGTAGAAGTTGGATGGTGAGTAGATGTTACCAGCATCTGGGAAGCAAAAGAGAAAGCGGATGAGGAACAGAGTTTGCAGGAAAAGGATCAGCCAGGGCACGCTGCAGCGGAAGTTGAGGTAGCGGGAAGGCATCGCGCACTCGGTACATGAAGCACCAACACATGAATTCTTCCTTTTCCCTATAAAAATGTCCCAGTGCCCTCACACCAATAGCAAAGGAGGCGTGGGGGGCCAGGAATGAGAACTCAGCGAGAGATAGAAAGCCCAAGAGGCGTGAGCAGGGAACAGCTCCTTATCTGTGGTGTGTCAGGGGCCCAAACTCGCCCCAGCTCACACGGGCTGAGCTCAGGGAGCGCCCAGGGACAGACACTGCCAGCACTGCCCTGCTCCAGGACACCTCCCCTGGGGCATTCCAGCTGCTGGGGGCCTGGCAGCTCGGCTAAAGGGCAGGAAAGCAGGACATGGACTCCTAAAAGCAGGATGTGGAAGATTATGCAGAACCAATAACTGCTGACATCACAGCTCTGCAGCCACATCCCACAGCAAAGCTTTTTCCACAGGATGGATCCAACCCAGCGCCAGGGAATCGGGGACCTGTGGAGATGCAGCATTTCCTCTGCCACTGCAGGATCAGTCTGTTGTTCACATATGGCCATGGAAACTGCTCCAGGACACTTCATGAATCCATAGCATGAATCATAGAATGGGCTGGGTGGAAAGGGACCTTAAAGCCCATCCAGTGCCACTCCTGCCATGGGCAGGGACACCTCCCACTGTCCCAGGCTGCTCCAAGCCCCGTCCAGCCTGGCCTTGGACACTGCCAGGGATCCAGGGGCAGCCACAGCTGCTCTGGGCACCCTGTGCCAGGGCCTCACTCCCCTCTGAATAAAGAATTTCTTCTTAATAGCCTGCCCTCTGGCAGTTAAAAGCCATTCCCCCTTGTCCTGCCATATAAAATCCCTCTCCCTCCCTTTTATAAGCCCCCTTTAGGCACTGGAGGAACATTTGTCCCTTCTCGGTATTCACGGTGCTTCTGTGAACTGAGCCCTCTTTGTTCAGGCAGTTCGGATTAAAGCACTGTAATTACACCTCAGCCTCTCTGCTCTGAGGCTGTTACAAACCAAGTGCTGAGCTGGCACAGCACAGCCTGAGGAGTGCCCAGAAACGGGGAGGAATGTGCACAGAAATAGGGATAAAGCCACCTGCTGGTGACAGGAACATTTATCAGGCAAGAATATATGCAGAAAACTCCCAGTCCACTTAAATTTTAGGACATTCCTCCTGCCAGCCCAGGCTACAGGGCACAATAATAGTTTTCAAGCCACCTGTGAAAGGTTTGGATTTGTGGTACAGCTTGAACCTTCCTCACATCCAATATCAAACTGCTTTAACATCAAAGCCCTTTCCCAGATTTTATTTAGGCCTAATAAAGTTATATATCCCTGCACCCATTTCAGGAACTCCTGAACAGCATCCAAAAAAAGCCCTTTCCCAGGCATGCAAAGCACTGCCCTGGCTTCAGAAAAACCCTGATACAGAAAGATCCACATCCAGGTCCTTTTTCTGTGAATTCTGTGACGCCGTGGGCAATTCAGACAGAACCAGAACACCTGCTGAACTTCCTCTAGACAGGATAACAGCTCAAGCAGCAATTTAGGAATTAATTTAGCTAAAACAATGAGCCCTTTCGCTACCTGTTACTAAATCCCATCAGTGTTCACATCCAGGGAAAACACCCCAAAGGCGAGGAATTCAGCCGTTTTCCCTCAGCATGACACATTGTAAAGCTGATACTCAGATTCACAGCTTAAGCTTCCAAACAGAGACCAAAAATTGGTGATGCCCGACAGGATGAAGCACAAAGTAACTTTTATGTTAGGAAAAAGTTCTTCCCCATGAGGATGGTGAGGCCCTGGCACAGGGTGCCCAGAGAAGCTGTGGCTGCCCCTGGATCCCTGGAAGTGTCCAAGGCCAGGCTGGACGGGGCTTGGCGCAGCCTGGGACAGTGGGAGGTGTCCCTGCCCATGGCAGGGGTGGAATGCGATGATCTTCAAGGTCCCTTCCAACCCAAACCAATCCGTGATGCGCTGATTCTAAATTAGAGCTCCACTACCAGGAAAACACCCCCATGACTCAACCGAGGGAGCAGCACCCTCCTGGGCCAGTTTTAACGCCGTTTTGAGACCCGCACTCCTCACACCGAACCCATCACTGCCCAACCCTTGTTATGGGAGATCCATCACCCCCCTGGCAGGCCCGTGGCACCCAGCCCAGCGCAGGGCGAGGTGGCACCGCCACCCTCCACCCAGGCAGGGCCGGGCGGAGCCCAGGCCGCGCTCCGGCCTCCCTCAGGCGCGGCGCCGCCATTGTTCCCCTCACGGCTCTCAAAGACCACAGGGGACCCGGGGAGGGGGCTCCGCGGAGGCTCAAGGCGCGGGCCCTGGGGCGGGGGCTCTGCCGGGTGGCCGCGGGGAGAGGAGGCTCGGAGCCG
>VZRS01016684.1:0-11448 GCA_013398055.1 Ifrita kowaldi
CTCCCATCCCTCACCCCGTGCTCGCTGCCAGGCCCGGCGCCGGCAGGCGGAGCTGCAGAAGGCGCGGGCAGTGCAGTCCTACTACGAGGCCAAGGCTCGGCGAGCGAAGCGGATCAAGAGCAAGAAGTGAGGCTGGGCTGGGCTGGGCTGGGCACGGCGGGAGGGCTGAGCTGCCCAGCCCTGAGCCACCCCTGTGCCGCAGGTACCACCGCGTGCTCAAGAAGAGCCGGAGGCGCCAGGCCCTGAAGGAGTTCGAGCAGCTGCACAAATCGGACCCCGAGGCCGCCTTGGCACGGCTGGAGGAGCTGGAGCAGCTCAGGATGCAGGTGCTGCCTTGGCACCTCTGCCCCATCCCTCAGGAGGGCCCTGCTCCCTGGGGAGCTCTGTGTGATGGTTCTCTTCCCCCAGGAGCGGATGAGCCTTAAGCACCAGAACAAGGGGAAATGGGCCCGATCCAGGGCCATTATGGCTAAGTACGACCTCGAGGTGAGATGGGGCCACAGAAGAGTTTGGTGGGAAGGGACCTTAAAGCTCATCCAGTTCCACCCTCCTGCCGTGGGCAGGGATACCTTCCACTGTCCCAGGGTGCTCCAAGCCCCGTCCAACCTGGCCGTGGACACTTCCAGGGATGGGGCATCCACAGCTTCTCTGGGAACCTGTGCCAGGGCCTCCCCACCCTCACAGGGAAGAATTTCTTCCCAATATCCCAACTGTCCCTGCCCTCTGTCCGTGTGCAGCCACTCCCCCTTGTCCTGTCCCTCCAAGCCATGGTATACAGTCTCTCTATAAGCCCATTTATGCATTGAAATGCCACGGCAAGGTCCTCAGCGCTGCTTGGGGAAGGGGGGGAGGCTGAGGTGGCATGAGAACGTTGGGAATGTTGTCTCTGCCCTGGGTTAGAGCCTCTTGGTGTCCCCCAGGCCCGCAAGGCCATGCAGGAGCAGCTGGCCAGGAACAAGGAGCTGATGCAGAAGGTGCAGGTGGAGCCGCCGGAGGAGGAGCTGTGTGAGCTGCCCGAGGAGGACACCACAGCCCTGCCCGTGCCCACCGGGGCCAGCGGGGCTAATCCCTGGATGCTGGGCAAGCCCAGTGGCCCAGCCCCAGAGCCTGAGGCACAAGAGGGTCCCAGAGATGGCAAAGTGCCTGTTGCTGTGGAGAGTAAGGATGAGATGGAGGAGGAGGAGGAGCTGTCGGAGGAAGAAGCTCTGCTGCAAGACTTTGAGCAGAAGCGACGGGAGCGGACAGGGAGCCGTGAGGGACACGGTGAGGAGCTTGGGGCCTTGAGCTGGGTGGGCTGGGAGTGCTGTGGGGCTGGGCAAAGGAAGGGGGATCTGGGGACAGTTTTTGGCTGGTTTCACATAGCTGTCCTTACTCTGCTGCCCTGTGGAGTGACCATCTCTACCCTCAACATGTAGGTGCTGATGAGACTGAGGCCGGTGCTGAGCAGCCCAGGGACAGCCCTGTCCCCCCAGTCTGTGCTGAGGAGCTGGGGGACAGCCCAATCCCCCCAGTCTGTGCCGAGGAGCTGGGGGACAGCCCTGTCCCCCCAGTCTGTGCTGAGGAGCTGGTGAGCGTGGGGCCGGAGCCGCCCCCTCAGGCCCAGGAGCAGCTCCTGCTCTCGGAGCAGCTGCGCCGCGTGCAGACCATGGAGGATGTGGAGAGTCTGGCCAAGGAGGAGCTTGTGGAAGAGCAGGAGAAGGCGGTAGCCCCGAGAGCAGGGAAGCGAGCGCAGCAGCAGGAGGAAGACAGGGCTGGGGACAGACGTAGCAAGAAAACACCAGCCAAGAGGAAGATGATCAGCCTGGAGGCTGTGCTGGACGGGAAGCCCCAGGAGATGGACTGCCCCAGCCTGCCGGTGGTCCTGGAGGAGGAGGTGAGCAGGACAGGCCTCTCCCGTGCTCCCCAGTACCCAAAACACCCAACCAGTAATGCCCGAACCATTAACTCCCAGTAACCCCAAACCCTGTCCTGATAACCCTGAACTCCCTTCCAGTAACCCCAAACCTCCTTTCAGTAACTCCCAGTAACCCCAAACCAGTAACTCTAAACCTCCTCCCAGTAACTAGAAGTCCCAAACCAGTAACTCCCAGTGCTCCTAAACCCCCTTGCAGTAACCCCAAACCCCCACCAGTAAGGCCCAGTAACTTTTACCCCCTTCCAACTCTCCCCAGTACCCAGAAACCCTCTCCCAGTGCTTCCCAATTCCCCCAATAACCCTTAAACCCACTGTGCCTTGTCCTTCTGCAGGAGGGTGGCATCGAGCAGCGCGGGATGATCACGGAGGCCTTCGCTGGGGATGACGTGGTCGCTGACTTCCGCCGGGAGAAGCGCAAGGCGGAGGAGGCGGCAAAGCCGCAGCCGGTGAACCTGGTGCTGCCAGGCTGGGGCGAGTGGGGCGGCACAGGGCTGAAACCCAGCGCCAGGAAGGTCAAGAGGTGAGTGGGGGAGAGCTCGGGGATGCGCCCAGCCCCGTGCCAGCCCTGACCCTCACTTGCCCACAGGTTCCTGATTAAGCCGGCGCCGGCGCCTCCGCGGAAGGACGAGCACCTGCCCCACGTCATCATGAGCGAGAAGCGCAACATCCACGCGGCAGCGCACCAGGTGGGGACACCCCATCTCCATGAGAGCTCCAGCACCTGGGCGAGCCTGGGGCATTCCTGTGATGCCTTCTCAAAACGTCCACAATCCCTGTCTGTAATCCCTGCCCAATGTCGAGCTTCCAGCTTAAACAGCTTGGAAATGAAGGAGGAGGGATGTACAGGGCTGCTCCCTTGGTGGTGGTGGTTGTTCCAGCCCTCCTGGGCTCTGCTGGCAGCATGTGAGTGGGTCCTGGACAAGTGGGAAGCAGTGGGCATTGGGGGCAGCATGGGCTGGAAGAGCTGGGCTGGGTGGCTCGGGGCCGTTACCCCTGCGGTGTCCCCACAGGTCAGCGAGCTGCCCTTCCCCTTTGAGCGGCACCAGCAGTTTGAGCAGAGCATGCGGACGCCCGTGGGCCCCACGTGGAACACTCAGCGCGCCTTCCAGAAGCTGACGGCCCCTCGCGTCGTCACCCGCGCCGGCCACATCATCCAGCCCATCTCGGCCGAGGACGTCCCTGACACGGCCCCCGGCAGTGGCAGCGGGGCCAGGCTCGGGGGGGAGGCCATGCCCCGGAGGAAGGCTGTGCCTGGGGAGAAAGCTGTGTCCAGGGAGAAGGCTGTGTCCAGGGGGAAGGCTGTGCCTGGGGAGAAAGCTGTGCCCAGGGGGAAGGCTGTGCCCAGGGGAAAGGCTGTGTCTGGGGACAAGGCGCAGCCCCGGCGCCGCAGAGCGCAGTAGTTCTGTGCCTGGAGCCTGGGGGCTCAAACTGGAGTGAGCGAAGGAACCAGGAACCTGGTTCTGGAACCTGGAACCTGGTTCTGTCCAGTTCCTTCTACCTCTTTCCCTGCAATAAAATCCAGGGCTGCCCTTTCTGTGCTGTCTGCATCGCTGCCTTGGCACTGTCCAGGGCTAGGTTGGGCTGGCGCCCTTCATCCTGTCCTTGGGTCCACGCAGGGCCGAGTGCTTTGGCTGAGTTGAGGGTAAGAGCTTGGTCAAGAGCTTGTAGTGGAGCAGGGCTGGGAGCATGGTGAGGGACTGGAATAGCTGCCAACATCCTGTCCTATGCTTTTGTCTTTCATATCCCCATTTTTGTATCTATATAGATTTTTAAGTCTTGGCCAAAGGGGCTTTCTCCCCACCTCATCATGCTGAGCTTGGCCTCGGGGATGTTTCTCAGGTCTACCTACACTCCCGAAGTACCTGCTCAGTCCTAATAAACCTGATCACCTGGAAATAGCTCTGTGAGGTGCTGCTGCTGCTCTGCACGTGCTGGGAGCAGGCTCTGCCCACGGGCAGCCCCCACTCCTGCTGCCCTGCTCCGAGCCCATGCTCTGTGCCCAGGCACCCCTCGGAGTGTGACGGTGAGGAGCTGCTCAGGCGTTGGTTGGTGCATCCAGCAAAAGTGGAGGGATGTGCCAGAGCCTTATAGACTGGGCAGGGATCTCTCCAGGCCTCTCCCCCCGCTTCCAACGTGGGCCGTGCTTAGCGCCAGTTGGAGAAGCACTCCCCGGCCCCAGCGCGGGAGCTGGAGCTGCTGCTGATCCCAGGAAACGCGTCCCTCGTGTCAAGGACGCCTCCTCCCTCCTTGGCACCGCAGCCCGCCCCGGGCACGGCCTGTCCCCAGGGCCACCCTTGTGCCTTGCAGCTGGGTCAGACCAGGAAAGGGAGGCTGTTCTGTGGGGCCGGGATCCGGCACCCCCCGTGCCGACTGCGGGCACCCGGTGACCCCGCAGGGCTCTGGCTCCTCCTGGGCTGCGAGGGCAGTGGGGGCTGGCCTGGGGCTGGGGCCGTCGGTGCCGTGGCTTTGCCGGGGACCCAGCCCGGGTGTCTCTGGTCCCTGCAGCAGCACCCGGGGCGGGGGGGGTCAGAGGGCGCTGGGCCGGGATGGGGCCACGGTTGTGTTGCTTGGGAGAAAAAAAAAAAAAAAAGGAAGCGGAGAGCATTTCCGTGCCGTGACGCCGAGAGCCCCTCGCGAGGCCGGTGGCCCCAGCAGAGCCTGCGTCCCTCTGCCATGGGAAACCTTCGCCCCCGGGGATGTCGTGAAGGGCGGGGGGGGGTTCGTGTTTGTTTTAGTAAAAGGTGAAGCGCCCCGAGCAGGGGGAGGCAGCGTCCCCTGCCAGCCCCACCACCTGCCTGCAGCCGCCCCAGCACCCGGGGACTGAGGCCGGCAGATCCCTGCGGCACCGCTGCCCCTGTCTCTCTCGCAGGGGCCCTCCCTCGGCTGTCCTGGCCAACGGCTCTGCCTTCCTCCTCCCCAACCCGGACGGTGTTTGGCTGGACACGACGGGCTGCCCCAGTACCCAGCCCACCTCCTCAGCTCCAGCCCCGGCATGCTCAGGGTACCCGGGATGGGAGGGGTCCTGGAGGGCTGTCAGAGCAGAGCTGGTTCGGGCTCAGCAGGACCTGCAGAGCGTTGTCCTGCTCTTTGCCTCTCTGCAGGGAGGGGGAACCCCCCACGTGCCTTCAGTCCCCGAATTTGGCCCACCCCACGGCAAAGATGCTGCTGCCTTGGCAGTGTCACCTGTGCCCCTGAGGAGGGGGCACAGCCTCGCGAGGTCTGGCCCTGCCCCAGCCTGAACTGGGACCTCCCCAGCTCCGATGGGATGCTCCCTGCAGGGCCGGGAAGATGGTGGCACCGGGGAAGTCCTCAGGGGCGGATCCTGCAGAGAGCCGAGGCCGGCAGGTGCAACACCGGCTCAGGCCTCGGTGGAACAAGCGGGTCTGCAGCTGTCACAAGCTGGATCACCTGGAGCAGCGACAGCACCTGCCGAGGTGCGGATCCCTGTATGGATCCCTGCCTCACACAGAGCTGGTGGGTCTGGCAGCCTGAGTGTGGGTGATGCTCAGCGTGGGAGGGAACAGCTGTAGCCACACAGCTGGATCTGCCTCATCCTGTGAGGAAAAGCAGCACTGGACTGGACTGGCTTGAACAGGGGCTTCCAGTATCCAGAGATGCTTCAAAAATAAACGGGGACAGCATTAGCATGAGCTGCTGGGTTGAGTGGGAGGGACCCTGGTGCGAGGGGACCGCTGGCGCTGACATCCCGGCCCCTCCAGGCTCCCGCTGCAGCACAGGCTCCTCTGGAGCCCCCACATCGAAGCAACGCCTGTCCCTCTGATTTCTCTGCAAAAATGGATTTACCGAGCCCAGGAGTTTGGGGTTTTTCAACTAATAACCCATTTCGGGTCTGCTGCAGGAAAGGAGGGTGCCAGGGATGCCCACTGGCAGCTCCCAGGGCAGCGGGGAAGGGGGGGAGAGCCCTTTGCAAGGGCACAGAAACGGGCCGGGGAACCCTGGCACGGCTGCGGGCAGGGGTGGCTCCCTGCGGGGACTTCCCCGGACTGATCGCCGTTCTCCCTGTGACAGCAGGGCCGGCCGCAGGCTGCCAGACAGCGTGCGAGTCGGGGAGAACCTGGACAAAGCCCTGTTGTCGCCGGCCATCGCGTCGGCCACGGGAGCCCCGGGGCCGCGGTGCGAACACGCAGCCCTCCCTCGGCCGCCCCAGCGCCGCGTCCCCCGAGAGCCGCGAGCGGCTGCGGTTGCTCTTACTGGCCTACTTTCCGGGCTACGTCAAAGCCGGGCTTACGGAGCCGGGAGCCGCGGCGAGGGCGGCCGAGCTGCGCCCGGTGCCAGCGGGGAGCGGGGGCTAATCCCGGCCCGGGGCCGCCCAGCCTCGCTGGCACACGGGCGGTGGGCAGCGGAGCCGTGGGGCTGGGGACGAGCACGGCCACCGCGAGGTCCCCCGGGGCAGGGACCCACCCGGGAGCAAGGGCCGCTCCAGCGCCGGGGAGCTGCCGGTGCAGCCGGGCTCCTGCACCCGGCGTCCCGGGAGGCCAGTGAGAGCGGGTTGGAGTAAAAGGCAGATTTAAAATCAACAAACAAAAGGCTTTTGGTCGCTGTTTTTTTGGGGATTGGGGTTTTTTTGTTTCTTTTTTCTTATCTTTTTTTAATGCAGACTATAAATAACCCGTAAAATATTTCGTCTGGGCTGTTTCTGCAGCTGAAATCTTGTCCCTCTGGCTTCCCAAGCTCAGGATGTGAGTGCGAGCACTGGGGCCGTCATGGAGAACCCCTGGATTCCTGGGGTCCTGTACCTTTGCTCACTGGAATCGGGGAATTTCCCTGTCCCTGAGCACCTCCAGCCCCCATGGGCTGGAAAGGGTTCTGCCCAGAACGGGCCTGAGCTCCACTCCCCTGGGTGGGAGAGAGGCTGAGCCCCCCACGACCGGACAGAGGCGAGAGGCTCAGCCTGGCACAGTGCGGGACAAACAGGGCAGGGGAGGCAAGTCTGGGGTTGGAACGTCAGGCTCAGAAACGCTCTCCCCAACCTGTGCCGTGCCGGGGACAGGGCCGGTCCCTGCTCCCCGGGTCTCTCAGCCTCCATCGCCCCGCACCAGGGGCGCGCTGACACCCGTCCCTCCCGCCGCGGTACCCGGTGCCCGGCGCATCCCGGCCGCATCCGGGCGCCGCAGCGGTTTCCGTGGAGATGGCATCTCCCAAGCCCGCACCGCCCGAGCCGGGGGTTTCCATGGAGATGCCGTATCCAGCACGGCACAACCTGAGCCGGAGATTCTGCCGAGATGCTGTAGTCGGGACCCTCGCCCCGCAGCGGGGCCATTCCCGGGGACGTGGGCGGCCGGGGCCCGCCGTGGCTCGGGGCTGCCTGTGGTGTCACCCACCGCTCCTCACACCAGCTCGGTGATAGCGCTGGGACACCGATAGCTGCAGCTCTGAACATCCTGAGGGAGCTATCGCCAGCCTTGTCACCCTCCGGAGCGGGAACCCACTTGCTCGGGCTGTGTTGTCACACTCAGGGTCTCCAAGAGATGGCGGGTCCCTGCCTGTACCCAGCTGCCTCGAGAGGAAACGGGGAAATCCCCGTGTCCCCCGATGACTTTGTCCCAGCTGCCAGCCTGCAGCTCCCCCAGTGACACGTCAGGTGGGATGTCAGTGACACCAGGTGGGGAGCACGCACCGTGCTGCGCTCCTGCACCAGGGGATCAGGGGCCCCAGCCCCGAACCAGCAGCATCCCAGAGCTGGGGGACACCCAGTCGAGTTCCAGCAGAGCCAGCGCACCAAAAGCCTCCCGGGGGGGGCGTGAGGGTCCCCAAAGGGCAGGACTGGGGCCAAGCTGAAGGGTGAGCAGGGGCAGCTGTCCTGGCAGGCAGCTGTGTGTAGGTGTGCCCTGGCCAGCGTTACAATCGCAGCTTCGTTTGAGCACAGCTACCGCAGAGGTGGCACCTTCCGTTCTGCACACAGCAGAGCTCTGGCAAACCCCAAGCTCCCGCTGCAGGGACAGGAGGGAGAAGCACGGGAGCACTGCTGGGACACACGCTGGGACACACTCCTGCCCCCTCGGCGGCTGTGGGAGGTGCGGGGCCGGTTCAGCCCCCGTGCCCCTCCTTGCCTCAGCCCCCTCCACGCTCCTGCTCCACCTCTGCTCCCGACTGGACCTTCCTTGGCCACCCATTCCCTGCCCAAGCCAAGGCCATCTGGAGCCTCCGTGGGGGCTTCTCAGCTGGCAGAGCAGCAGCAGCCAGCAGCCTGGGGGTGATGCCTGAGGCTGGGCATTGCTGGCCATTCCAGCCTCCAGCTCCTGGGGGGCCTCAAGCCCCCACACAGCCTGGCCACTACCAGGACTGCCAGCAGCACTTCCAGCGTCCCCAGGCACAGGCTGTCAGATGCAGCACTGCGGTCAGAGCCCAGCTCTTTGTCTGCTGTTATAATTAGGAGCCCCCGGTGGCTACCGAGGCTGGACCTGGAGAGGTCGGGGCTGGGGGACAGACACTAAAGGAGCTGGAATCTGGCATGGCAGCCTGGGAGCAGGGGCAGGCCCTCTTCTGCCCATGGCCAGCTACTCTCCGGAGCCTCCTGCTGCACGGAAAAGGGCTGGAGTATAGCCAGGGCTCCCTGTGGTCACCCTTCTCACCCCTGCCAGCCCTGCAGGACTCCTCACCTGCTTTCTGGGGCTCCCCTGGCACCCCAACCTCTGCTCACCCACTGCATCCTCCTCCCCTCCATCACTTTTCCCTTTCCCTTGCCAGCTCTTCCCTTGGCTCCCAGGCACAACATGGTTCCTCCCAGCCTTATCCTGGCAATCCCACATTCCCACCCATCAGCGGTGCCCTCCCAGCCCAGGGCTTCTCCTGGGATGTGGAGGAGGAGGAGGGCAGCAGAGGCAGTGTGTGCCTGCTGACTCCTGTCTGTGCTGCTCACCATGGGCAACACACACTTCTCCACGGAGCGCAGAGGCCTGGAGTGGATAAAGAGGAAGAGGAAGAGGCCAATCCCAAGCTCCCCGGGATGGTCCAAGAGGAAGCCATCCAAAGCTTCAATCCATGAAATTCCCTCCCTGAGGCAGGAGCAGCCTTGTTTTGGCCCCAGCAGCTGGGTTCAAAATGTCAGCCTCTGAGCTCACAACGGATCCAGTTTCTCACGCAGGAGGTGGGACTCTGTCCCATGTCCCTCCTGAGCGCCAGATCCCTTGGGGAGTAGGGGGAAGAGGGGCCACACAGCAGGACAGCAGGCAGCAGCCTGGCCTGTCATGTGCCCAGCAGGACTCGTGGCCTCCCTGTTCCCGAGTGCCAGCAGGGAGGAGAAGGCAGCCACTCACTCTGACATTGCCACCTTCTATCCTCACTGCCAGCCATGCCAGTGTCTGTTGTCAGAGCGGGGACAGCCCATGGAATGTGGGAGGACGAGGACTGCAGTTAGAGGTGACACCTCTCACCAGTGTCACTGTGCCAGCCAAATCCAGGTGAGCTCTGCCCACCTCAGAGGGAGCAGCACCAAGGATCCTTCTTCAGAAAAGTCAAAGTCCCAAGAAACCCAGTGAGAAACCTCCAGATCCCGCAGCAATGGACACGCTGTTCCTCCCAATGGGACACCCGTCCCTGACTCCTCAGCCACAACCCCACCTTCCCAGTGGAAGCTGAGGTGTCCAGGGCAGAAGCAGCCCTGGACATGGAGGTGACATGGAGCACATGAGGTGTCACCTCATCCATCCCTCTTCTTCTGGTGCCAGGAACTACAAGCCACCTTTGCTGCCAGTGGCTGCCACTACCCTGCCAGAGGAGAAGGCTCTGTGATCCCAGCTCATCCAGAGACGCCTGCCAGCCTGGCTGCTCGACCACAGCAGGCACCAACGTGATTCCCAGAAGGGCCAGGGTCTCCCCACGGCAGCCTGGCAGGAGCGGAGTGTGCCGTGCCCAGCTGGGTACCTTAGCCAACACGTTCTGGTTTCTGGCTCAGGGAGGGGGCAATGATGTGGATTCTGCCCAAAAAACAGCAAGAAGGGGAGAAATAAATAAAAAAGAGACACAAAATGGAGCAGTAATGACAAAAGCAGCAGCAACAGTACTGCAGGCGAGGTCAGAGCTGAGCGCTCAGGCCCTGGTGGGGGCCAGAGCAGGCAGGGGACACACGGGTCAGAGGCTGCCCTGAGCACTTGGAGCGCTCGTGGGTGCCCTTGGACCTGTGGAGCTCGGCAGGAGCCTTGCTGCCCAGGAAGGTGGTGTGGAGGAAATGTGGAGCTGAGGCTGCCCACAGCTGGGGGGTCCTGGGGACGTGCCCCAGGATGGAGGGGAGGTGAAGGAGCCCCCAGCTCCCCCTGCAGCATGAGGCCCGGCTTGATTCCCTCGAGGAATTACCAATGAGGGTTCCTCGTCGTATTTTTGCTGCAACAGATCATTCCCATTGGCATTTCTTCAAGTTAGTCCATGACTGGTACCTGATCAGCTCCACTCTGTGATGGACAATGCCCCTTATTCCCCAGACTTTCCCATTTCCCCGGAACATGAGAGCCGCTGAATTTTTCACCACCACCTTTTAAAGTCCTTTTGTGCAAATTATCCCATCCTGAAGATTTTAAAGGTTCTAATTAAACGGGGCAGAGCAGTGGCATATTGGAGGATATGATGGTGGGGTGCAGAGCTCTCCCAGTCAGCACCACGCAACCCTCTGTGCAATTCCTGCAGGGATGGGGTGAGGCAGCTGCAGGATGAGGCTGTTACTCAAACTGTCTGTTTTTAATTGCACCAGGATGCAAATAAGGCAGGTCTTTATGAACCTGGGGTCATGTGCCTGTCTCAGGCTGTGCCAGCCTGGCTTTCTGACCATCACCCAGCCTGAAATGCCTCTTGGAGCACCTCTTTTACCCACAGTCTGGCTGGAGGCAACAGTGGGAAAAGGTTCAATATGATGTGGAGAAGTGGAGTAATTCCCCTCTGCAGGAAGAGCTTCCTCCCTCACGGCCTTCCTCAGCGGAGCCCTGGCTCTCTGCCTTCCCACGGTTCTGGCAGCCCCACGTTTCACCCTGCCACCCCTCACGGTGCTGTCTACAATTCCCCAATCTCATGCCCCACAAGCTCAGCGCTCTTCTGCCCACAAACCCCTGCCCCAAACCGCTCCCCAAGCCCCCACACCCCCAAAAGGGGGGGACGGGCCGTCTCCTGCCCCAGGCTGCTGTGGCCTTTTCTGCGAAACACAGAGCTCGATCCCTGGGTAAGATGTTTTTTCCTCTCCTTAGGCACTGAAAAGGTTCGGGGCTGAGGCTGCAGAGGACTCTCCCGGCAGGTGACACCAGGGTGTGGCTGCCACCCCAGATGTGCCATCTGGGGGTGGCCACACCCTGGAGCCCGTGCCCCCCTCCCGGAGGCCCTGGCCGTGGCAAACCCTGAACGAAGAAGAGACTTTGCCATCGGACAGACCAAACCGGGAGAGGAAACGGGTCCTGCAGGGGTGAGGGCAGCACGGACCCCACGGAGATCAGCAACGGAGCCCACGGGGGTCCGAGCAGCACCCCACGGGCGCGGGACGGTGACATCCGCCAGCCCCCCCGGCGCCCACGCAGGATCGCGGGCCGCGGTCA
>VZRS01016701.1:0-41638 GCA_013398055.1 Ifrita kowaldi
GCAGTGCCGAGCCCGGCCCCGCCCGCGCCCAGGTGCGGCGGCAGCGCCGGGACAGGTGATGCCCTCAGTGCAGCCGGAGGGCGAGAAGAGGCTTCGGCTGCCGCTGGGCTCCAGCTGGGGAGACTCGGCAGGAAGCTGCAAGTTAAATTAAAATCTGAGGACGGGCGGGGAGAGATGATGAAACGATCTAAAGAGAAAAAACTGAGTGCGCTGGACGTTTTGTATCTCCAGTATAATTGGAGCTGGGTCTAGAAATCCTCCCTCTGAAAAATGTTTGAGGAGCAGATGTAATTTAGTAGCATTACAATGCCAAAGAAATATGACACCCTTCACTGTCTTCCTAGAGAGACAAAGGTCTTTTTAGCTTTAATTTCCAGTTTTCTTACCTTGTCCCGGTAACACAGCCTATTCAAACTTTATCCCATAAGACATCTTTGTGCAAACTGTCACTAAAAACAAACACGGTGGAGTTAAACAATACCAGACGTTGCAGTACACACTGTACAGCAAACACGTGGTCAAGTCCTGCAGCCTTACTTAGGCGAAACTTCCATGGACTTAGAAGAAATTTGATGTGAATTAATTTGATGAGGGTTATGGTACTTGTCTCTTACTGGATGCTACAAGAACAAAGATTTCTCATCATGCAAATACCTTCATCACATGCAGCAAATACCTTCCAGTTGTGGGGAAGTCGAAGAACGATGTCATGAAATAAAACCAAATATATTCCCAAACAGCTGAAAATAATAGAAGTGCTAAAACAAAAAGGCTGTAAAAGACAAAGATTTTATATTATTGTCACTAAGTGTGCCCCCCTTTGCTGAAAAGGACTTCTCTGGGTGATCCAGGTTGCTAGCAACTGGCAAAAAGATGGGGGGAAAAATTTTGAGGCAACCAAGTGCAAATGTAAGATGCTGAATTTTACTGGGGATAAGAGCCCAAAGTTAGAGGGGAGAAAGTTATTTTCAGACAATGCAGCAGAGTGTTTGATTTCACATTCAAATTAATTTTCAGTACGTTAAATCATTCAGAATTTGTATCCTCTCGTTGACTACAATGGAATGTCCTACTTACTTCACGTTTTGAAAGACAAAGGTAAAAGCTGACAGCATTTTACTTTCTTGTCTATGCACCTTACGTTGGCCATACTGACAGCAAAATGGAGAAGCAAAATGTGAAAATGTGTATTTTCACGGAAGAGAACATGGTGCCTCCCCAGGCAGATATTGGACACTTCTGTAATAAAGTATTTGTCAGCCTTTCTGTTTTAAATCACACTTGAATGGCTTCCAACAACGGAAGTACTATACTTCATTTAGGTTTTGTTTATCAGCATTACGATGAACAACCACACATGCATAACTGATTGGATTTGGTGCCTTTCCCTGAAATCTATCAATCTCTTAAATAAGATGTCTTGTATGAAGTAGACAAATAACTTCTTAACTCTTTAGCATCAGCATTAGGGATATTATGGAGAGAATTCCTACCTGAGGGTGACCCTGGATAAATCCTGCCCTTGTTGCAGTGCACATCAACGAGTACAGGAGCCATCCTGCAGCATCCCCAGATGGGCTGGGGACATTACATGCAGAGATCTCCCTTTCCAGCAGCATTTGCACTGCAGAAGGCACAACTGAGATTCTTGCCAGCTGCACACACAGGGTGTAATTAAAGCTTGCTGACCCTGATTATGCAGTTACTTAAGACAGTATAAAGTCTAAAAATTAGCATTGATTATTCAGTTTTCTATATTCAAATCTACCAAATTAATTTCACAAGGCAGGACTCAACTTCTTGTTGGCACTTTGCTCCTTGTGTCCTTGTTACAGCCCCTGCTGGAGTTGAACACAGCCTTTCGGCTGTTTGGACAGGTTCTTTGGCCATGGGGAGGCACAGGCCAGGGGCAGGGCTACCTGTGCCCTTCTGTTGCCTCACTGCACAAAACTCATCTCTGAGTCACGTACCCACAAATGGGTCAGGAATGTGCTAGGGATGCTCCTTCTTCCCTTCCCTGTGCCCCTCTCTACCTGAGAGCTCTTGCACTTCTGTTTTTTGAGAAGTGACTGATGTTACTCTGCATCTCAGTTGCTTTCCTTCCATGGTAGCACCCTACAGAGCTGCTTCTCTTCTAAGCTTCATGGCAAAAATCAGTATCAGTTCTATTCTTACACTTGCTTCTCCTGAGTGTTCTTACAGTCTAATAAGAAAACTGACTGTTTAAAGCTATCAGATTACATGTGTTTATTTCCAGAGCTATATATAGCAGTCTGTATACTTACACACACGTAAGACATGGTCAAGCTCCAAACCTATTAGCACTTATTGCAACACAGTGATGCTGGAGTTTCATTTCCTATGGCAAATGTCCCAGGATCCCATCTTTCCATGTCTGCTATCTCCTGCTTGTCCACAGGCTATCCCCAATTTATCATCTTTCCAAGTAAACTCAGGGATTACTGAAATACAAAATTAATTCTTCCAGGATATCACTCCTTGCCTTTCTGATACGATTACAAGCTTTCCTTCTGTTTGTTTGCTCCTTTTCCAGCAGCTTTTTCCTCCTTTCATGATCTGACTTGCTCATCTGTCACTCCAGATTACAGTTGCTGAGTTCCAGCTGTGCTTTGGGGCACAAAACAGGAGCTACTCTTAAACAGTGTAAGAGATGAGGAAAATGGTTCCTATCTGTGATTCGCCTTCCAGAAAATGTACAGGAGAGTGCAAGGGTTTTGCCAGAGCCTAAAAAGAAAGGGACAAAAAGAATTTGAAGGAAAATATGTGAAATAGGAATGTGAGGACTGGGTGTTGGAGCCTGAACTTTATCCCTCTGCAGCTGGGAGGAGCTTTGCCTTTGACTTGAGTAGGAGCAAAATGGGACCCACATAAGTTTCCTGGTACTGTCCCAAAATTAGGAATTTTTTGGCAGAAGATCCATGCTGCTATTGAGTTCCTTTTGGAGAACTGATTTTCTCTGCACACCACAATATATGGTGTTAGGCTACGTACCAAAACTGCTGGAACCTAGTTCAGCAAAATTGTTTAGAATTGTCTGTGGCAGCCAAAAAAAGTTTAACACATTGCTCTGGTTAAAGAAAGTTACCAAGTTATCAAATGTGATTAAGAAATAAAAGAAATGGAAACAATTACAGCATGTCTTTGGCAACAATTGGTTAAAGTTGAAGAAAACGGGACTCCATCAGACTTGCCTATTTGTAGAAAATAAAAGAAATTGTTATGACCAGCATTTGTCTTCTCTCTCTAGTTATGCCTGTTACCTTCTGAGAGTTTTGAATATGCCAAAAATCTGGAAATGCCTTTAAAGAGCATGGTTGATGGCTATTTGGATTAATCCTATCACTTCTAATTTCCAACCAGGAAACTAAAGAGAAAATTAACATCAATTTACATTCTGAAGCATTCAGAGTGGAGAGGATTTTCCTGCCTTACAAGACCAACACACAAAATCCTGCAAGGGGAAGGAGCTGAGAGAGGAAAGGAGAGATGCTGTGGGTACAGGAGACCAAAGGTCCTGGCACACAGAGCAAAAAAAATGGCATGGTAAAGTCAGGACTGACAAAAATGCCAAGCCACAAATAACTATATAGACTAGTGAGATTCTTTAAGATACTTAGTTAAAGCAAACAAGGGACTGTATTCAGACAGGAGCAAGAAACAGAAGAGAGTCTTAGTGAACCGCAAGACAGGGTAGAGACTCCAGACCACAAGACTCCAGTGGCTCCAACTGAAAGGTGTCCCACTGAAGCCAAGACACTTGCAATTGTTTACAAGTCCAGGTATTATCCACTTTGGAAAGTCACTGCTACAGCAGAAACCCACCATGACGCAGAATAAAAGCTCACGTGGAGAGAGCTCAAACAGGCAGCTGAAGCAAAGCCTTCTGGAGGAATAACCACACACACAGCCTCTGAAAAGCTGTGTCATCTTGTTCCAGTGATGGCACGTCGTATGCCATACCAAGAATGCAGAGAAGCCTAGCCAAACACACAAGAAACATTAAAGGAAGAGAGGAGCCTCGGAAACAGTTATTAGGAAAGTAATAAGGGAACACAAAGTACAAGAGCAAGAATGAGTGTAACTAGGGGACCATGGGAACAGCTCACCAAATGAGAAGACTTTAATTACCAAATAGGCCAAAATGCCAGGAGAGAAGCACAGTAAATTTCCATGTTAAAGAGGGTCTCTGGAGCCTAAGAACAACTGGTGAAACTAAAACCAGGAGGAGTTAGGGAAAACCCAACGACTTTGATTTTTGGTTAATCTTTATCCCATCACAGATGGGATTTTGCCATCCAGGCAGGAAGCAGAGACACCCACTCCAACAGGCATGAGGATGTATAAGACATGAGGTATTTTCTGGGATAGTCATTGAACTGAAAACCCCCTTGGCAGGCAAAGTCCATAAACATGACTAAGGGTCTGATTCCTACCATCCTACTGATTCCTACTGGTGTGTGCTGAGAGACACACAGAGCAAGACAGGCCTCAGCAGGTGTGCTTAAGGAGCATTTCCCCACCAGTATGGTGGCTGTAACAGCCTGCCATGGACGTTCAGGAACCTTGACAGGGTGCCCTGCATTAGGGCTTCATTGGCAGGTCTCCCCAAAGCCTCCTGTCCATAGCTGGAGCCTTTCCCAAAGGGTTCTGGTTTTTTGTCATGGTATAGATCTTGCTGTATCCATCAGTAAAAGGAAGTAAAAGACTGTTTTCGTAAAAGAATAAAAATCTGTAGTTGGCCTCAGTAAAAAACCCACAAGCTTATGGCACCCAAGGACACTTACTTACCCTCCTTGGTAGTGCTCTGCAGTGCCCTTTCACACTGGTAGGATGGGTCAAAAAACCCTTTGAGACATCATGTAGGACATCTTTCTTCAGGCTAACATCTGCAGGTATTTCCTGAAAACCATTCTCTGCAAAATAAAAACGGAACCCATTTGGAGAGAAACCATCCATACTCAGATGTTTCTCTTAGCTGGCTAGCAAAATCTCATCAGCACTAAAAATTGCTCACACATCTGGGAGAATCAGGGCAGTCATCTGAGAGTTATTCATTCCCAAGCCACAGAGAGCTCTGGATTAGGCCAGTGCTTCTTGAAGACATTCCCTTTCTTTTCTCAGCAGCTGTGGGAGATGCTTCATTCTGCAGTTCATCAGTCCTAGAAAAGCCTTCCCTGATCATCTCTGCTTCCAGCCCTGGGGCTCCATGGGTTCTCACACTGCTGCCCTGCAGCCAACAATGCATGTTCCTTCAGCAGTAACTAAAATACAGTTTTAGCTTGCTTCTGCAAAATTAGCTTCTCATAACAGCAAGGGGCATTTGCAGAAGCCTTGGGCCTCTACCTTCTCACCTGATAAGAGGAGATACATTGGTACTTAGTGGCTAACACCATGTTAAATCTCTGCCTTGGAATAAGAAGGCTTGTTCTCACATTAGAAACCTTATCAGAATTTTCTCACTAATTATAAAAGCAGAAAATTCCATGAGACTCCTGCTTATGACCTTCAAAATGATACAAAATATAATTGTTTGAGACAGCCACAAGTCCATTTCCCCTGCTCAAACTTTGAAACTGAGAAATATCATCATACTATGAATAGTTTGAACTCCATTTTCTGGAATTAAGAAATTCAATCTCAAAACATAAATAATTTGACCAATTTCACCCAGTTGCTCAACCATTAACAGTAAATGATTGCTCTGATGTGTCAGAAAGTTTCCTCAAGCTTCCCACCAATCCTCTCTAGTGGTTTTTAAATATCCTGAGTCTTTTGACACATAGTCTACCTAAATCATGTGGAACAATGGGGTAATTTAAAACTGACAACAGTTGTTGATGATGTTCAACAAAACACAAGTTTCCAGACTGTTTCTAGGCAAGTATTAACATTATCAATGAAAACAGAAATTGTAGTACTTCCCAATTATGTTGTGTCTCACATGAGTAAGTCATCATCGGACTTCTTCAGTACTCTTTAGCTCCCAATAAAGGAAAAAAATGTGGCTTATTGTTGTCTGGTTTCTTGGAATCCCTGGATTTAAGAAAGCCAAAAGTATTGTCAATAACAACATGGTATTTTTGTATGAGGAACATTTAACTTTCAAATTAAGAATTTTAGATCAGGCATGTATAATGGCAGGAAAAAAGTTTCTATAGAAAAAGATTTTAAGTTGATTGCTTTTTCTGAAAATACCAGACAGATGAAAATAT
Source organism: Ifrita kowaldi (assembly GCA_013398055.1). Taxonomy (NCBI): domain Eukaryota; kingdom Metazoa; phylum Chordata; class Aves; order Passeriformes; family Cinclosomatidae; genus Ifrita; species Ifrita kowaldi. Next base: position 6,234 of record VZRS01016701.1, read on the forward strand.
GGAGTCCAAGACCAAAATACACTGGCACTAACTTCAGTGCTGATATTTTTAAAATAGTTATATAATTAATTTTTGTAAACCCCTTACAGCTGTACCACCAATATAGTATCATATTTTTAATAGGCTGTTTCATCACTTTATTTTTAGAGATGAAAAATGATCATGTCTTTTAAAATTGATATGTGAGGAAGAACTACTGTTGTGGGAAAGTAAAGGACTAAGTCTTTCACCAGGCACAGAATTATTTCAGATAACCCTTCCCCCTCCTCCTCCCCACTCATGTCATGTAAGAAACTGAATAAAATCCTCTTATAAACACTCACTTAAAAATAAAAAAATAGAAAAAAAATGAATACATCTGAGAGATGAGCCTTTTTTTTTCTGCTGGGATCAAAGAAGTTCATTAAGCCAGATGTGCCTGGATTATTCTTATTACAGAGAGCCATAAAAACCTCATGGTTGTTTAGTTATCCAGTGTTGGCTTAGACATAGTCAAAAGTTGGACAACAGATGAGTAGCTGCACCATGTTGACCCAAACACACGTGCAACAGTTTAATGAATTAACTTCTTCAGAGCTGAGAATTTCAGAACTCATCAAAGAATCAGCATTGATTTTTGTTTGCAACCTCACATTGCACACTGGAGTCCTTACAGGGTCCTGGATTACTTTTCACAGGCCCCAGCCTTCTTCTGGTGCACCGGGTCCTCCAGATGGGTGTTGCACCTTAGGACCTCCAGGAAGTGTAGGGGGGAACCCTGCAGCATCTCTCCTGGGTGCGAGTGAGCTGCTGCTCTTTGAAAGGCTCCCGACCTGTGTGAGCTGTAATGGCAAGGCAAGAGACATCGGGCTGGCCCAACCATGCTCCACCACCAGACTTCAGCCATTGTCTTTGAAGCAGGAGATGCCAAACCTTACCTCAGTCTCCATTTTCAACCACAGACACAATATACTGTTTACTTCTCTTCAGAAACTACTGAGGCTGCTTAAAGTTTTCTGAACGATCCAGACTAATCAGCCATTCACACAGAACAAAATGTAGACATCTCTAAAACTAATAGGAGGGAAAAAAGTTCATAAAAATTCTACAGTTTATTATTTTTCTATTTTGTAGTTGGAGACTCATCTTTTTGTCTTGAGTACTTATGACAATAGAACGTGCATATGAAAAATAGCGTTTATGGTTATCTGATATTCAGCTTTAAAGTGGTCAGCCAACACATGTAAGCTGGCTGCCCTTTTCCAAAGAGAAATATTCTCTCTTAATAGCACACTTGCAATGATTCAATGTTACATATGCAAATGTAAAAGCGTTCTTATTTACCTGGTGGAAAAAATAGATTTTAATAAAAATTCTCATCAAAATTAATATTTTTGTATCTCAGAAATTATTTCTATAGTTTAAAGACACATAAAGTTGGACAAATATCACTCAATGTTTTACAATATTTACACCATTCTTGTAGTGATCCTAGGCTTAAGGAAATAATTTTCTAATCAATAATATTTTTACCCCAAACAAAAACAAACAAGCAAAAACACTTGTAAAAAACTTTTCACTGAGAGTGATTAGGCATTGGAAGAAATTGCCCAAGGATGTGGTGGGGATCACCATCTCTGGAAGCATTATTTCACTTAGAAGTCTGACAGAAAAAAAAAACCTAATCATCATTTTGCATAGCAGCAGGTAACATATTACTCCAGATTTGTAAATAAATTTAACAGAATAGTTATCAGGGAAATAATTGCTAAGACTGACAGTTGCTTCCTTGTTGATGTTAGGGGATTTATTTTCCATTGTTTCCTATGCCTCTCCAGTTCAGCTGCTTCCCTCATTTGACCGTCTTCCATAAAGACACTGAAGAAAATGATACCACAAGGCATTTGGAAGAGGGAGTGTTTACAAAACATATAAATAGACTGTGCTGGATCCAGAATAATAAGCTGTAAGCAAAGTAATAAAAAATGTGGAGAACTTACAAGTATGCCAGATGATTGAAAATCCAAGATTTACTCAGATGTTGGGGAGAGGTTGCATGCTATGAGCACATAGGATAAAAGCCACTGCATAATTTGGGGGGGGAGAAAGCAAGCAATGAGCTACATTCAGGCCAAATGCATGTAATACCTCTGAAATACCCATTGAGCCAGATGTTAATTTAGCTCATGACCCTAAAAATACATTCTGCAATCTTATGCACAATGTGCAATGAAGGATGCATTTTCCAGACTATTTACTGAAAACTGAATTATTCTGAAATAAGAGCTTCAAAAGCCTTAGAATTCTTCAGAACTTTGCCATTGCAATCACAGCTTCTGGGGAGAAATATTAAAAAAAAAAACCAAAAACAACAGTAAGCACTGAAAGTATACCTCACTTCTATTGTGTGAGCAGCTAGTTCTCAGTGAAAAACCCTGTCCCTCCTTGCCCCCTGCTGTTATGTTTTAAAAATTAATGCAGGACTCCATCAGATCAATGTTTATTTCAGACAGGGAGTTTTTGGCTGAGCTGTAGCTGATGTCTTTGGCATATTTTAAGTAGTGTATCAGAATGAATCACCTGCTTCGGTAATACCACATTATATTGCTGTCTCTTGTTTGGAGAAGCAATGTGTAACAAGGGAACCTTTAAGAATTCAGTCTTCAGTTTGGGAGACAATTACATGGACTCATGCTGTGATATGTGACTTCAGTCCATTAAACAGCAGCAACCCTGAACTCACACACTCCATGAACGCACCTCCCTGATTTACCTCCTGTATCCTAAAATAATAACTAATCATCTCACCTTGTGTTTCCCGGAATAACATAATACAGAACAAACCCTCAATGGAATAATTTAAACCATTTTGTTTTACTAGGGGTCTCAATGCATGATACTAAGAGGATCCTGCAGCACTTTCTAGCCACAGGCTGAGGAGCTGGATAAAGAGGGAAGTGGACCCAGTTCAGGGGGTATGTCATCCTGTCATCCTCCAGCCTTCACCACTACTTGGGAATTTCTAAACAGAGTATTAAATGCGTGTAAAACATAACAGATATTGTTGGTTGCCATAATATATGGTGATCCCCTCAAACTGAATGGCTTCTTGGGCCACTGAGATCCCTTCTTACTCTCAAAAGTGCAGTTTTTGCAGAGGCACATCCAGAGCTTGAGGCAAGTCTGGCAGCTGGAGATAGATGCTGGCTGTGCTGCATCCCCTGAATTGCTCACTTCAGTCAGGCACTATCAGTAACATCATGTTCCCAATGGGATGCAAGATTTGTTTCATCTCATTCAGTGGCTGCCTCCCCTGCAGGAACCATTCTGCCCGGTAATAATATCAGATAAATGTATCATAGCCGACTCTGGCCCTTTGCAATCTTGCACCTCCACAACCTCTCTAGCATAGTAGCATGGAGTTTCTTAATACAAAACTGCCTCCTTTCCAGTCTGTTGTATAATTCCAAGTACTCTAAATTCAAAAATCTCAGTGGATGGTGGCACTTCAAATTGCATTGGGCAATTTTTTTGTACTGTAAGTATATAAAATCTGAAGATTTTATCCTCCCAAACAATGCCAGCTGTGTTAGTGACTTTTTTAGTTGTCAGTTATTTGGATTGACATTTCTAACACCACGCTAGAGTCTACAGCACAGGCTTGCTATCTTCTGCCTGAGCTCACACATCCAGAAGTTGGCAAACAGCAGCATACTACACTCTGATTATATTCCTGCCCGATTTTAAAACCAGGAACAGTCCACTATTAAGAGGGTATTTAGTTTTCTCATTTAACTCAGCTGCACCTCCTGAAAGCGTCCGAAGAACCCCAGGGAAGCCCATTCTTCTGTATTTCACTACTGCATGTGCCTTGTCCCTTTCCCCCTCCATTTATGCTCTGTGAAGTTGCAGTCAGAGTGTTTGGCACCTTGTTTGGTGTTCTGCTTTCACTGACAGCTGAGCTTCCCTCTGCTCCCTGTAAGGGAAAGAACACACACAGAGGTAATTAGGGAGCCAAACAATGCTGCACTCGGAACAGTGAGCCACAGATCTGGGTCTTGTATGTGGCTTTGTTTGTAACTGATGTGGTCCTCACGCAATAGCCTTGCTGGGATACTTTGATAACCTCTCACAAAACATTTCAGCATAATCAGGGAAGGTTTCCTTGGCAAACCAAATCAGTATTTCATCTCTTGGCTGTATACAACCATGGACTTCTTTTCCATATAGATTTTTCTCCTCTTCTACTGTTGCATACCCATCTATCATAAGGTTTCATCAAAAAAGGCTATATGTAGGCTATAGCACTACATATAGGAATTTAAAATAGAAAGTCAAAATAATTTTCAGTAATATAATTTTATTAACACTTATTGAACATACATGCAACCCAACAATGTCATTCAGAGGTTGAAACATGCCCCAGCTAACTCAAAGGGAACCATGACAACATTTTTAGAACTTCACCCATCATATTAGGGGGGAAAAAATCTCACCCTTCCCCCAGTGAACATATTTAGAGCAGTTCAGCCAGCTTGATTATAGCTGCCCCAAATGCTTTCAAAATGTTAGAAACAGCTCTCTCCATTTGCTGGGTCTCATGACAGATAATATAGCTTTATCTTGCCCTTGTACTTATGTGTTGTGGTTCTTATCTTTTTTCCAAGGTGTTCTGACATTTGTTAAATTACTTCTATATTGTTTGCTGACAGCATAATTTACCTCAGGAAATGTTATAGCCAATTGTATGAAAGTCTTGAATTGCTTTCCCAACAGCAGGTAATGGTATCTCACACCAGGGTTTTGTTTTGGTCTGCTTCCCTTTGTCAAATTTTCAGTTTTAATTTACCTTGCAATTGTGGAATCCTAAATGTACTACAGTAGGAATTCACAGTGAGAGGAATAGCAAATCACTTAGAATTTTTCCACCAGACAACTTGGATACTGTTTCATGTGTAAAGGAGTAATATAAATATATTGTATAGGGTTGGTTTTAGTCTCTCAGTAGAGCAAGAGAAGCCATGCCCTGGAATGATACTCACAAGTATAGCTCATACTTTGCATGCCTTCTCTTCAAGAAGAGTGGTTAAGAAACCTTCATTTTTGCCCAAACACGATATATTCATGAGTCCTTTGTTCCATACTGCATACAGTATTTCAGCATCCTTAACTGACAGTAGAATGCTGCAAGCTGCTGCTCCAGCTCCTTGTAAACAGCAAACCTGAAATTGATTACCTTGTTTTACTTGAAGTTTAATCAAGCTGAACAAGTACATCCTCTTTTCTGTAGAATTTCTACTTGAAAAAGCTACCTACTGCTTTTAAATATACAAATATATAAGCAAAAAGTTGCAGTCTATGATATTCTTCTCAAAGAGACAGATTTTAACTTGTTTTCTACAGAGGCACAGGGACACGTCTCAACTCTATCAGTTTCACATAAAATATTTACAGTGAGCAGCAAATGCCCATGAGGAGAGTGAGGGTTCAGTGTTTTTCACCTGTGTTTTGGATTCAACCTCAATAAAACCAAGCAGACAACTGCTTTCCTTCGTGCCATCATGACGGAAGCAATAGTTGCCAATATGTTATCAACATCCACTCCAACACCGAAAGCTGAACGCATTTCAGGGCAAGAAGAGCCACAGATAAGTTTGGTGAGATATTTGTGTGCCTGTAACAGGAATAGGAAAAAAAGCCCTGAGAAACCATGGGGGAAAAATAGCATGAAGATGCTGCTTAAAAAGCTTCTTTGGGAATATCTCACAGGTCATCTAAGTATGCAGTTTTACTGAAAATATACTTATGCTTCTCTGATTTTTCAGGTACTAAGACAAGATTTTATAGAGGTTATGGTTAAATGTCACTGCTTTAGAGAACAGTTAACTCCACTGTTGGGTGTTACTCTGTAATAGAATAACTTTTGCGACCTTTTTTACAGACCTGTCATACAAGTGAAGAAAAATTGTAAGAGGATGCCTGTCCCAAACCTTTGAAAGGTTGGTTTATAGACTCCATAGCTTTATACAAATAGCTTCAAATCCTTTTGAATCTGGAAGGATATACATGCCTGACATGGAAGTTACAGTCTCCTGTGTTTTTAGGGCATCAGTCTCTTAATGGAGAAGGAGAGTTTCTCATCCTGAACATCATGCTGTGCCTTCTCAGGGAGAAACACAGACAATTTATTCCCAGGACCTTGCAGTCAGGGCTGCCTTATGTGATGATCCAGAGACAGATGGACTACACTCTCAGCAGCCTCTGGCCTGACTGGGTCTGAACTAGGACCTTCCCTTCACTAAACATTAAAGTTGCTTAAGGAAAAAAGCATGAAGAAAACACCACTAAGCCCCAAATACCTCAGTCTTTAAAGATTCAGAGGTGTTTCAGACTGACATAATCGTGGGAATGAGAAAACCTGAGGTCAGCCTGGCATATCTTGCTGTGTCATGGGCTAATGGGGATGGGACAGATTTGGTGGGGGTGTCCAATGCCAGTCTCAGGTGAATCATGTTATGCTATCCTCAGGGTAACAGGTCAGCATAGTGAGGGGGTCCAACACCACCACCAGGAGTTCTTCAAATTCAGTGGCACTTGTACTACCTGAAGGGCCACTTTATCTTCCTCAACACATTGTTCATTTGATCTGACCAATGCAAGCATGAAGAAACTGTGCTGAAGCCTATTTTTACTGCTGGTTTTGAACCTCTTTGCAAAGGAGTAGGCACACAGGCTTTACAACAGCATCAGTCCTGGTGGCAGAGGTACATCAGACACTGCAGACAGGTGTGCAGGGCTGGTTCAGTGGACAATGTTCCCTTTGGACAGCAGAGTCAAAGGCAAATGCAATTGAAAATGCAGTCACTACTCAGGTCAGCTGCTTACATTTCTCATGTACAATCAATCAATTCTGTCCTCACTTATATTTGTTTTCCACTAACTGAGCCAATTTCCATGATGCTTGTACTAGATTTACACTAATGAGTAGAACCAGACCTGCTAAATTCCCTGAAAGTTGTCTTCATTTTGGTTTTGGCTTTTTTCAGCTCCTCTAATAACAAGACATGACAGACTTACTGAGAAACACTTCTTCAGCCAACAACTGACAGTAACAAGAATAATTGAAGGAAGTATTGCTGTTCGTTACAAAACATTTTTAAATTAAGAAAAATTCTTCACATCTGGCATTTTCATTTAACAGCAGGTACTTTTCATAATTTGCTAGGATATATCCATAAGAGAAGGATATTAAACAGTCCAACAAAAGCAGTTCATATCTATAAAGCATATTAAATACTGATGTCTGGCTTGGGCCTGGGACAGAACTGAACTGGTGACAAAGCAAAGGAGCCATCTCCCAAGATGTCACATAGTAAAAACCAGCATTAATTCATTTTCCATCTCATTTTCCATCCTGATTCAACAACCTTTTTGAAATGAGTGAATGCAGCTCCTTGATGATTTTTCCAGCCTTGTTTTAGAAGAGGAAATGGAAAAGACTGTGGTTGATGCATTAAAAACAAGGGGAAAGTTGTGTAAGCTTTGTCATGTTTCCTCTTAATTCTAGACAAGGATGAACTCTTTTTTTGTAGGAAGCTTATTAGAATGGACAAGTATTACAAATATTCTGGAAATTAACAGTTTGTGGCTGGTGACCTTTGATGGTGAAAGACTGTTCAAATGGCCAGATCCAATCAGAAGCTTGTGATAGCAAACATTGTAATTGACAATGAATAAACACTTTAAAGTAATTAATTTCTACTGGTTTATGCTTTTGAGGAGTCTCTCCCTTTTTATCCCTCTCAAAACCAGAATAAACTATATGCATCCTTCACTGTTATAAACATGACTTCCATGAGAAACATCCCAGATGGGGAGGATGGTTCCACTGGAGATGGTTCCAGTGACTATATCTCAGAACAGGGCCATTGCACTCAGACATTGGTACTCTGATGGGTTTCCCATTTCTGCCAGTCCCTCAGCACTGCTTTAGCAGAGAAAACCGTCACTCAGGCTTCAAACTCCCTTTTGCATTCATGTAAAGCAGCTTTACCATAAACAAGAATCAGCCCCAGATGTCTTTACAGGAAATACTACGTGGGAAAAAATGCATAGTGCTACAAAGATAGAAACCTTTTCTCTCTCCATCCATTTTCAAACCTGAAATTTTCCTTAGACATATAAAGACACATATAATTAAGGACATTGAGCTGGCTGTAGGGATGCAAATTGGTAGCCCTGCTCTAAATTAGGCCATCGAAACAGAAGTGGTAAGACAGACCACTAATCAAGGAGAAAACCATTTATAGAAGGAAGGAGGGAACATGTCTGCCCATAGATCATGAAGCAGCCTTGCACCTGCAGTGCCCTCTTTACACAAGCGGCATATTCTCCCCCTCCAAGCATTGCCATATTTTTTGCCTGGAGCATGTCTTCACCCAGGTGCCCTTGGCAAGGGTTGGGGGACAGGAAGAAACACCTTCTGAATTTATATAGTGTGATCAGGGGCTCCTGTTTGCCTGAAATGTCATAGTCACAGCTTCCCAGCAGCTTACAGTAAGGACATCCCAGACGGGTTCTAGGCTTAAATGTACAAGGCTTCCCTGAGTTCATTCAGGAGTTTGAGGGGGGAAGGGGGTTCACTGGCCTATACACTTCCACTGCAATGCAAATTACTATCAAATTACCTGATGTTTCATGGCAGGATAGGAATTTGAAAAGTAGCAGATCCCACAGAGTTGCTACTGAGCAGTGTCCAACCCCTCAGTGTGCAGTTGTGGGGGCAGCAGTGGGGCTGTGTCCTGCAGCACAGCCCTGCTCAGCACCCACACGGCTACCAGACTCCAAACACCCCCAAGTACATCACTACTGTTAAATAAAACTCCATTGCAGAGTGGTTGCTATATGAAGCTATGAAGAAACAATGTGTGCAGCCCTTTTGATACTTACAGACCAGGCAAGACTGATTCAGTGAGAAAGTAGATATTGTGCATATTTGTCATTTTCCTTCTTTATGCAGGTGGAGGCTGACAAGGCCAGTGAGAGCATCAAAGTTGAGAAAGCTTACTTCTTTTACATAAAAGCCCGTACTATGCAGCTCTCAAACATGCAGTTTGCAATGTTTGACAGAAATAGTTTGGATGAAAGAGGAGCTCTGTGCAGTTTACCCCTGTGCTGCAAAATCTGGTTTTGCTCCTGCTCCAGGAGTAAATCTAAAACCAGCAGTGAACAATAAGTGACATGCCAGGCAGCTCCAGATCACCATGGTTTCAGTACACCAAAACTTCTGGAAGAGCCCACCTACACCCACTGACAGCACAAGGAACATGGGGATATTTGTCTCCCAAAGCATTTCTAAACTGGTTAGATATCAAAAAGGCAAGCTGGAAAAATAGAGATGGAAGTGCACAGTTGAATTGTACTTAATATCTTTTGTTCTCTTCTATATTGCTTCACCTCTCCCTGAAAGCCTTGCTTTTTACAAGCAGCCCTTTATTTTGAGGGCAGATGTTGTTCAATCAAAAGCAAAGACAAGCTGGATTTTTTCCCTGCTCGAAGGTCATTTCTTGCCCTGCCCAGGACAGGTAATGCCGGGTCAGTCCCTCATGACCCCCACGTTGCGGGGGAGGATTAAACAGGACTCTTGGACACCTCCACAGGAAGTCAGGCAAGGCAGGCATTACTTACCAAAAAGGACCATCTTTAAGTGAACTTTTTAAGATGCAAATTGTCATTCAGCACAAAGCCTCCTTTCACCAAAACACAACATTTAAGCTCACTCCCCGTCCCTCAGAGCTCCTGTCTCCAAAGACCACAGTCCTCCTTTCTTATGTAACCAAAATGACACTCCTAGAATAAACAAGTAATACAGCAGCCATGCCAAAGCAGTGGAAATACTTTTCTATAATAGCGTTTCTTGCTGTGCAATGAATTTAAAGGTGGATGAGGTAAATCCAGCCATGTTTTAATTCCTGCAGTGGAAAGGGGTGGAAATAACGATGTTGCTACTGCAGAGTTAGTGGATTGCTATTTTTCAGTTCTACATTGACTATTTCCCCTGCCCTTTCAAGACCACAAAGCCGTTTTTACTACCAGCTCAGTAAATGCAAATACTGCCAGGGGTGAGCATAATTACCTTAACGCACCTACATGCCAGTGTTTCCACTCATCTGCTGCAGATTTAGTAAGGCAAGTCTCATGACCTGCCATTGAAGGTTACCTGTTCTACTGCAAGAGCATGAAAGAAAGCAAAGATGTGCTCCAGGAGGCTATGGTGAGGTTGTTCTGTCTGCCCCTCTGCAGCCGGCATAGCATGAAACAAGGCGGGAATATTGTGCAACATGCCTTACTCTCAGCAGCTGTTCTTGGAGAAGTTTCTGCCCCAAAACTAGACATGACCCTTACTTTTCTGTCAAAAGCTGTAAAAGGTCATTAATATGTTTTATCAATTTGTGGGATGAAGTTTGTGATCTTAATAGTGAATAAGATTGCATTAATAAAATTATTGCTGTCTGCCTCGGCAGCCAATTTGAGTTGCCTATCAGCTTTCTGAAACAAACCTAGAATATATTGCCTTTAAAGGCAAAAAAATGTAGGTTTTGTCTAATACTGTATTCACTCAAATAGATTCCATACTTTTAACATGGCAAAGAAAGTCCTTAATATATCAGAATGCCCTCGACTCCCAAAAAGCTGAACTGTTCAGCACCCAAAAATGTAGTTGAGGCGGTGAGACATGTCTGTAGAAATATTTAAAGTATTTAAACTAATTCCCATGATGATGCAGGTTGAGGTAAAGGCACTTTAGATGTGAAAAATGGGGACTTATTTCAGTAGGAAGCAACCCAAATGCTTTGCACTTGAGAGAGAATTTGTGCAAATGGCTCTGAACCTGAACAACACCCACTCAGCATTACATCTGTGCTGGAGACAGACACATCTTGGTTCCTCCCATCTGAGATGGGTTTCAAGATAGATTGCTAGGATTTAGTTAAAATGTAGAATTGCAACCGTGTGTCATGCAGCACAAATGATTTCAGTGGTGGAAGCTCAGGGTGCAGAGCTGCCCATCACTTGTGCATACAATAAACAGGCTCTGAGCTATCCATATATAAGTATCATAGAAAGGAAAGAGTAGAGAGGAACCAAATAAGGTTCAAAGCCCCTATCCATGTGCAATAGCAGCTGCATTCAACCAATCACTAAAAACTGCAGGATGAAGCACATCCGTTTCTCCCCAAAAAGATAGAAGCAACCCCAACATCATTCTACAACTTTGTTCCAACATGTTGTCCATACTAAGCAGGGTACTCCAGCCACAGCACATTGTAACAGCCTTACTTACACATCACTCCTTAGAGACACACCCAGAGGAGCTTCCCAGAACCAGCATTCACCCATCTGAAGAGCAGCAGTTCTGCAGGAAAACACTTCATTAACTGCCCCCAACAGAAAAGAGGGCTGCTTGGGCCTGCAGGGTATATAGGGACAGCAGGTGATTGGGGATGATCAGTGTAATTGGAGACAATACATCTCAGCTGGAGCTTCATATAGAAGGTCACCATGTATTTAATCATCAGTCTGTGTTTTATGATTTTCATATCTATGTTGTTTATGTTTTTCTGGCTTATTGAATAGCAACCCACATACAAAAGGGTGAGGGAACACAGCACCTTCAAAAACTGCTAACATGGAGTTAAAGCTTTTACCCAAGCAGTCATCTTCCCTTTCCCTAGCTGGTTTTTTTTTTTTTTTGGAGGGGGGAGAATAGATACATTTACGTTTCTTTTGAACTTATAAATCAAGCTGGAAGGAGCTCAAGTGCCCAAGAGCAATTTATTGTAAATGCTGGGGGATAGGAAATTTGCATACACATTCCAGTTAGTATGAGTAAGCAAGAAAAGAAGGCACAAGCTCCACCTCTATATAAAGCACATCCATCTTTATGCTAGAGTGATTTATGTGGTAAAACCATTTGCCTGTAAGCATCTTTTAAAGTAGAGTCAACCACTGACAGTAAACCAGCTATTTAGACAGATTGATAAATACTTTGGTCTGGGCAGATGCAGCTCAGTGGCTGTCCACACCACAGAGAGACCCTGTACCAATGGTGAACTCGAGTCATTGTAAATGGCACCTTCCAAAGTAGGTTCAGAATTACATCCAGTAGTGAGCACCATCACGGTATCTTCCAAAATTATATATGACTGTTGGCTTTCTGTGACCTGCAAAAATCAAAATGCTTCTCTTAAACATAGTACAATTTACAGTGCTAAATGACTGCAAAAAGAGATCTTGCCCCATGCCCTCCAGCCCTGGGTTTGCTTAGCTAAACCAGGTCTGGGGCCACAATAGGACAATTGGTTGATGACCCTGGTTTGTCTCACTAGAGGTGACATCATTACTCACAAAGTAATTTACTGAGAAGATTTCTGAACTGACAGGCCACTGTTCAGTGCCCAGAAAACCTGGAACACATGCTGTACATAAAAAGCTCTGTCCAAGCTTTTTTTCCTGGATCTTTTTGCACTTGTGAGCTGAAAGAACACGAGATGATTCCATGCTGGGATGTTACCAGCTTCACCAGACATGTCGTGAAACATATCTGTGCAAACTCTCCTCCCTGTGCCACTCACCCTTGGGGTCTGGCATCTGCTGTATCTGCTGGCTGCTCTCAGGGGATGTCTTTCCACCCAGGTGCCTCCAAGATTTACACAGTGTGTATATGACTTCCAGCTACAGACTTGGTAATATCTAAACACCCACTTTTCACCTCTTTAGGTGAAATAGGTTAAGTCCATATGGTTAGCTTTTATTTTTCCACATTCTAGAGCACATAAATCCACACCAGATGTGCGTGAGAGGGGATGAACTCCTGTTAGACAGCAAAAATCTGCATCAGAGCCTGTCTTTACATCTTCAGCTGCTTCTAAAGATGTTTTTGCACAGGATGGTACTGGCTGGTGGTTCCACCCATGGGGCCCTGGGGGAGCAGCTCTGTGTCCAGACATGGTCAGGGGCTGACCTCCCTTTTCACATTTCACCACTGAGGACTTGCAGCATCTTTCCTAAATATGATAACCCAAAGGTGGATTTCACTGCAGGCTGCGCCCTTTGGGATTCAGCCTCCTAGAATTAAAGTACCAGTAAATTTAAAAAGTCAAATACAGAAGGTGGAAGCAATATGAACCTTTTAACCAAAGTGAAGAAGACATCACAGTCTTGCCTTGACAAGACTTGCATGGTGATTTCATACACCCTTCTGCTCTCAGTAATTACTAATGATTTAGAATATATGAATAGATTTTGATAATTTTTTAAAAACATTTTTTAAAAAACTCTTCTTTTTCTCCACTTCATAGATTTTCATCTATCTTTACAGGCTAAAATATTCTTAAGGGGTTCCTTCTGCTGCAAAGATTTTTTTGTCAAGGGAACATGTGTCTTTTATTTCCAGAACATTATATACAGATATGTTGCCAAGCATGACATTTTTTTCACAATACATAATAGCTTAAAAAAGAAAAAAGTGCTTCAGACTTAAAATTAAATCATTCAAGCCAGTAAGAACATCAACAGGAGCTCATTTATGCTGTTTATTAGAGAGATGCTACTAATACCAAATGGTCGGCAATGATTCCACAGAAAAATGTTCCCTAAGCATAGCAAATTTTAATGATAATTTTTCTGAAAATTGAGTATATTTAGATATAATGCTCAGTGCAGGTAATGATTCTGCTTACCATAGGATACACTTAATCAAACAAGAGTGCTCCAGAAATACTCTTAGAATGCCTTTATTTGACTGAATCCAGCTGAGAACTCCACATATGTTAGGAATAAGATTTGCAGTTAATTGGCAAAAGCTTAAAAGATTTGAGAAAGGTTCTTCTGCACAGAAGGACATAATCCACATCCATGAAGAGTCATATTTGACTCACAGATGCATCTCCGTCTTGGCGACAACCTGCTGCTGACTATTTCCAGCAGAGTTGGAGCTGAGGCATCTTCTACTGTCACACAACCATGCATTTGCTTGAAGCCTTTCAGGACTGAGACTGTTCCTCCTACACATGAGGACATGAAAGAAGTGCCACTGCCAAGGAACCCCTCACAGCAGCCGAGTCACTTTTCTTACATAAAACATCTAAACAAAACAAACTCTCTTAGTAAAACAACATTTACTGGAGACATTGGCTTATCCTAGGGACAGCAGAAAGTTGCTAAATAGCTCTAACCCAAGAGGATGTTTACAGTTTAAGATTTGTTTAGCGCTTATGGTATGATTTGTGCCATATGTTCTCTTAGAGTTTTCCCTGCAAAACATTTTTATTAGATGTGGAGCACAAGGAAATTACACATCTTCCCACTTCATTACAATAGCATCATCCTTCCAGGGCAATCTGCAACCAAGTGACATGTCCCTTGAATTTTTTATCTGGTCTCTGGCAGTAGAGAAAAGTTGTAGCTGATGAGTCTGAACTACTGAAACGTGATCTGACAGAACAGAACATGTACAGAATATGGAACATAATTGGTTTTCTCATGACAGTCTGTATTCATCTCAGGAGAAAACCTCCTTGGAGACTATTTCCAGCAGATAGCCTGGGACACTCTGGAATGATTCTTTCAGTAAAAAGCATCATACTTTGTGTTATTAATCCTACTGAAATTGCAGCAGCAGAAGTGCATGAGTGAGCATACCTTGTCATGATCACTCTGAAGTGAAAGGCTGAAACTGTCAGTTGCCATGGAAGGGCTTTTACATTCTCATGAGCCTTCTTGAAGGGACTGAGTGTTGATGCTCTGGCATACAGTGGAAAATCAGGGAGTAAGCCACAAAGGCACAGGGAAAAAATATCTGAAATGAAATAATGTCAGATTAACCAAGGAACCGCTTTTCTTGCATTTCTGACTTGAGATTTCACTTCCACAATATAGCAAATACTTCAAAATCCTTCTTGTGTCTGAAGAAAGGTTTTTCCTTTACTGACAGAGGTGTATTTCTGCTGATGCTTTTAGTTAATGTCTTATCAAGAGGTATCCATGCAGCAAAAATAATAGGGAACTGAGGCACTTCTGGTTTTACATCAGTTGAATTTTTAATAATAATCCTATAGGATATTCTCAAAATCATAGGTGAACAGGGAAGCCGAGCTTTTGCTTCACTGGAGGAAATAGCAGCAATTAGCTTTGAAAAGTCAGAGTGAGTAAATTAGGCATACAATTCAGAACAAATAAACATGGAAATATTCTGCTATTTTTCTAACATGGTTTTCAGACTAGCCCCATGGGGAGTGTCGGTTATTGGATTGATGCCACTCAAGGCCAAAAGTTTCTACACAGCTTCTACTGTCTTACTGTTGTACCTGATGATGGTTTGTCATCTAGCAAGTAAAGAAGTGGCCCTTGCAGTGGCCAGACCTACAATGTTCCATTTGATATTTCTGCTTACACTTTTGCTGAACCTGCAACCTGCTGGTTGTGCATCGTGTCTTTGCACAGAGGCTGCTTCATCCACGCTCTTCTCCATCAGAAAGAAATGGGAGACTGTTTGGAATGGCTTTGCTTTCCTTCAAGTATCACTGATCATAATCAGTAGAAAGAGCACCTTTACTCTCTGGTAAAATGGAGTCAGCAGTGCTTAGCTCAAAGCACGGTGCAGCAGCAAACTTGATAACCACTATTCCTTTTAATTTTAGCCTTTTCTTAACTCCCTCTTGAAAGTGTACACGTATTATTTGAGGAACTTTACTAAATATAGATCAAGGGTGTTAATTTGGCTGTAAACATGATACATCTGGCATCTTTGAAGTAAGTTGTTTAATGATTTCACTGAAATCAAAACAGCTCACTAACTGTTAATTAAGCATCTTCATCTGGTGGGTCACAGCCTATAGAATTAAAACTGTGAATAGTAAAATGAAAAAAACATAAAAGACTTTCTTTTGATCTGGAGATTTTCCCCACCAGAATGGGATCACAAATGCTTCATTATGTTTCATAAACTGATGGAAGTTCAAAGCTAGCATGACACAGAAATCGGTTGTCCTTATTAGAGTAAATATCAATTATTAAATCAGATATAGTTATGGTTATGATAATTCTATAAGAGTGCAAGAGTGAATAAAAACAGCAAGTGTGGTAATCATACACAGTCACATAATGTTTAGACTTTCCTTGGAGCACCATTACTACTGCTGGAAATAAATTCAGCATTTTACTGTGGAATGCCAGAAACAAAATAAGCAAGGTGTTGAGAACATTTTAGAAGATGCAAGCTTCATTTAATATGCAGCTGTGCCCAGCTGATTGCCAAAAGACCAAGGATGTGCCTCTACTTACTGGGGGGTAGCAGTGAAAGCCGATTATTCACTGTATTTCCAGTCAAACCATCTGCAAAGCTGTCTGCAGAGAGGAGCTGGGGACTCGGGAGCAAAGCAAAACACCTGCACAAAACCTAATGGGGCGGGATCCCTTGCTCTGAGTGCAGAAACCATCCATGGCTGAGGTCCTGCTGCCACACTGCTCAGACTCTAAGATCGGAGAGAAATGAGTAAATAACAAGGAACTAGTCAGGACTATATTTCATTTGATGTAAAAATATATTCTTCATTACTCACATACATCCTCAAAAACTGGATGCTGCTAAAAATGCCTGCCAGTTTTGTAGCGGGAAATTTGTAAAAGCTCTTAAAAACATAACGCATATGTGAGTGCTGCTTTGAATACTAATCCTAAATGAAGACCCTACTTCTTCAGCAACTCTTTAATATAGTTGTATTCTTGGGACTTTTTGGGAGGTTTTTTTTTCACATCAATACTTTCTTTGTTTTATGTAGGGAAAAATGTGAATGAGCTGTGAATATATATATCTCAAATATATATAACTGTATATAATGGTTAAAGGAAATCTATAGGAACCATTCACTGATGTTAAGCAAACAATTTTTAAAAATTCACATCTGGTATAAATTAATATGACACAGATCACATATAGCCTGAATGAGCTTTTACTTACTGTAGGAAAGGCATAGATATATAGTGTAATGCAGAATGGAGAATAACCAGAGTTTTTCCATACATCTTGAGACCTTTCCATGGATGTTACAACTTCCAAACTTTTCAGAGCTAAGAGTTTTCATTGCCATTTTTGGAAACCGTATTATCACAAATTATTGATAATATGGAACAATAATTAATTTCATTGGATGCTGTGATACAGCAGCCTGGAGAGTTTAATTGTGATACCCATAGGAGAGCAACTGTGGTTTAGAAATTTGAACAGAAACAACTGTATTTGAGAGTTAAATCAGGTAAAATACAGAAATAACAGTGTGCTTTTTCATTTCCTCCCCTGTTTCCAGTGCTAGTACTAAAACAATACCTCAAAAAATATTCCTGCATAAGCCACTATATCGCAATGATGTAAAACCTTATTGTGCAGAAAAATGAGAAGTATGCAAGTCAAAGACATAATAAATGCTTTCCTGAAATTGAATCAAACAACTTCCCCTTGAAGGTAATTTGCTGTTGTACTTCTATGGTGAAGTTGGTTGCTTTCATTATCCCTGCTGGGAATACAGGGTGTTAACACCCTTAAAGTAATTCCGCCCCTGTAAGTGTTTCTGTAAGAGAAACGACTCTGGATGGGGCAGACTGTAGGGCTGTCTAGAACGGATGATAGCTTTAATGAGCAAGTCATGACAAACAAGACATTTAGGCATGAGACTAATAAACAAGCAGCTACAGGGACTTAGTTTCGTTCCTAGTCTGTTGTATTTCTGCTTTTGGATGACTAGAGGTGCATTTTAAAGAGAGCTACTGACACAAGCACACAGATGAAGAGAGCAGAGAAAGCATTCCTAAGCTTGTATTGAATGACAATTCTTTTTTTAAGGAAAGTTATACCAACATTTTCCAAGGTATAAACTGGACCTCGTGTATGTGCATTGCAGGTCCACTGAACACCTAATATATGCCTATGATTGGAAAATGCAGAAATTCCTCAAAATTTGCATTTGCTTGGGAATGGGAAGGAAGAAACCAAGGTTCTAAGTTTAGCCAGGTGCTTAGTATTTATTTTCAAGGGCTGATTCCTGGCCTTACTGACTGCAATGAACTCTTTGTGACTGAAAAAATAGCACAGAGATATTTCCACTTTGTCTGGTTTTCTCTGGTTCACAAGCCCTCCAGCTCTGAAAGTCTATTTGAAATTGTGAGAAAGGCAAAGAAGCTTTTCAGATTCAAGCAAACTGTCCTTCCTTGAGGAAATCTTCCCAACCACCACTGATGATGCAGGGGACAGAATATCCTGTGCCAAGAAAGAGCAAAGGGCTGCACAAACGCTTCCAGCTTTTCTTGATCCTCAAGGCAGGAAGAAAGGCTTGGGTTTTTTTTTTGCTTGCTGTGGCTGACTGTGCCTGGGGCACAGAGCATGTCTTTGGTGGGCCAGGGCAGTTTCTCAAGAGTGAAACAGAGTTCATCAGGGAAATGTGTGCTCATGTCTCTCCAGCACTTTTACTGGACCTACCTCAGTAGTCCAACAAGTGGGCATTTAGTCCTCTGCACAATTTTCTGTTCTTTTTGCAACAATGTCATGCCTTTTATCCAATTTGGTGCCCTGGTAGGAAAGACATAGGAGATGGATGTGCCTGAGCTGCTAACACTGAAGTGTGCATTAAGATGCAATTTTACTAAAATTAGGGTCTGTTCAGTGCAAGCACAGTTTCACAAGAGATTTTTGTCCAATGCAAGAAACATAATCTCAAAGCAAATAGAGGCAGATGAGCAAAGTCTGATGTACAGTGAGTATTTTAAAAAATGAAGTAGAATAACAAATAAGTAATTTCTTCCAGGGCATTGGCTGTGAGTCTGTGATTTTCTGTGTGCCTAATATAAAGTTTTTCTGTTCAACATGTGAGTAAAATTTTCATCTACTTTTACCAGCTCAAATTATTACCCCCTCTCTTTTATAAGATCAGTATACTCAATAAGAAGGGTTTCAGCTATTGAGCTCAATATAATTGTAATGCTATTAAACATCCTTTTTCTTGAGCAGATGCTCCAATGAGTCAACCCCAACTCGTCATTTGGTTTCACAGAGTTTCAGATTATGTTAAGAACTACAACCCCCCTGATTATTTGTTTAAAGGATTCCAAATATAGCCTCTTTAAATGTTTTAGTACCTAGACAATAAAACAGCTGTCAGCAGTATGTTCTTCTGAGTGGCATTCATATAAACACCAAGTCTGTTGTTTCTAATTTAAAAAATACAGCCATAGTCAATAGTCATCCACAGACAGGTGTGCAGTCCAAATATAAATTTTATATTTGCCAGCACATATGCAAATTAAATATGAAGATGGTAATACTAAATTTTACACAGTGGAACAGTAAGAGCTCTAAAATTAATATCAAATGCCTTGACACTGTCAGATGGTTACCAGGTGTCTTACCCTATGAATTTCACATTATTAAGGACATATTTAAGAAACACAAGTTGTGATGCAGTATGTCACTGAAATTGCCAAATTCAGACATTGAATTATGGAGGGTAAAATTTCTCATGCTGGACAGATTTAAGTGGCTTAATGCATGGATATTTTTGTCCCATGGGCTCTGTGAGCACTTAATATGGACATTTTGAAGTGGGCAAGCTGAGCATCCCTGAACAGGGTCCCTGAATAAAAAGGTGGGACACCCCTGTTTATGGCTGGGTTGGATAGATCCAGAATTGTCTACAGTTCTGAACAAAACAAAGTCCCAGCTTCAGAAACCAGTTTTTTATTTCGCATACAGTGAGTAGAAAAGTATCTGATAAAGTCCTGGCCGTGTTGATGTCACTGGAAAAACTTTATAGAGAGTTTTTATAAACTCCTGCCACTGACTATAAAAATAACTATTATAATATCAAAAAAATGTTTTTGATAGAGACCAAGCTTAGGAGTAGGATTTGCCTCATTTAATATAACACGTGTGAATTAAAACTTACTTTGTCTTTGCTTCTTCTCAGCTAAGAATAATGTCTGAGGATGTATGAAAGAAATTGTGTAGAACTTCCAGGTAAAGATACTGAAGTTCTCATTGAGCTTCTTTTCTCATGAAATAGTGCACAAACATTATTTTTAAAGAAGGAAGGGAGGGTAAGTTGAGGAATGAAACCAAACATTCAAAGATATTTCTCTATGAAAGCATTATTTCCTCTAGCCAGGAATAGTGGGCATACCAGACAAAAGGAGTGTATTTTGACATGAGGGCACGATAGCTGCAACCACAAACATTCACACTCTCACTCTGCTCACAACCCCCTTCTTTTTAAAGTTTCTGTCCATGCCTGGAATTCATTACATGTCTGCACATTTTGTACACAGCACACTTCTCATACAAGTGTGGGGTTGGGAATCACCACCACGTGTGCTTCCATCTCTAAGCACTGGAAACACTCTCTGCTCTCAGTGGCTGGGAGCACCTTCCATGAGCAACACCATCAAAAGCCATTGCAGAGACAGAATAAACACAGCAGTTTACTGATAGCAGTTTATTGCTTCGAAGGAAATGTCTGAGACTGGTAGTGACCCAGAAACCTCTATTATTGGCCTATGTTTTTTAATTTAATAAAATTTTGATAAGTCCAAGTTAATCTTAAGTAATGTACTGGTATGGAAACAATCTAGTTCAAAGGATGGTTAATCTGTTCCAGTGTGATAAATGTTAAGCAAGGATAATTAATTCCAGATTTTTAGATTCAAGAACTTAAGCTTCTGCATGGCTAATCAAATACATAAAATGGTAAGACAATGCAGGAAGTCTGATCACATCTCACATACCCCACCAGAAGCCTCATCTATCATAAAAGAAATCAACTTATTCTTGGAGCAACTTGACAGCACAGTCAGACATTGCACCTAAAACTATCCACATCTAGTCATCTATCCAAAACATACTGGTTGGGCATTCACCTTGGAAGGACTTCTGTAATCCACATCCTCTTTCACATGACTTTGCAAGTGTATGTGAGTCTTCATTTTCATCTCCAGCTGGAAGTACTCAATTTATATAATTCTAGATCAAAGTAGATGTCGAATCATTAAAATCTGTAATCAAACCTGGCAACCTTGGACATAAGTCTAAATAATTCATCCATGTTTAGTGTACAGTTCTTAGATGCATCTCTTCATATTTTGGGGCAGTGAAGTCTGACATGCATAATGAAGTATGAAGTTCACTACTTTAAACCAATATTTGTCCAGGAGGTAAGTTACACTAAGTACACTTTTCCCATATTTAAGTAAATGATACTGTGAAACTAATAAGATTTTAAAACATAAGGTTTTGAAAAAAAAAAAGAAAAACCCAGAAAATTTAGGATGGTCTTGAATAAGTAAGGAAATTGGTAGAGAATATATTGTGTGGGGGCAGTGGCTGTTGTAGTCTTCCTGTAAGATCCAGGCTACTTCTGCTAGAGGCAAACAAGAAAATTATCACCAGAGAATAATGACTGAGTTCACCCTGATGAATTTTTGTCATGATTGCCCTGTTTCCAATACTTGATTGGCCAAATTAGAGCTGTCACTGAAATGTGCCAATTTTGAGAAAAATGGAATGGTTATTTTAAACAAACTCTTCACTGTAGAGTCATATAATGCCTGCTAAGTACATTACCCAGAGTTTCTGAAACTTCCACAGCTACTGTAAATAACAAGATGTAAAGCAAAGACAAAATCGAATTGAGCAACAAGTCTTGGGGCTACATTACATCTTCATTTCGATTAGAATATTCAGGCATTAGACTCCAATCTGTGCAAAGGTAACTCTGATGTAACTCTGATCTGGCTTCCAAATGAGGTTTTAGAAAATTATTAAAAACTCTTTTTTTCTGCCTGGAAAAAATTTAGAAGGAAGGAAGTCAATTCAAGAGTTTCCATGTTATTCAAAGAAAGCACAACCACATACCTATGTGTCCTTTAGAAACTGTGGAGAGTGATTAGACCAAGGGATGTGAGTTTGCCAAAAGGCACAATGAGAAAGGATGTCTAGAGGGCTTGTAAGAAATCATGCTTGGGCACTTGAAGCTTTTCTACTTTGTTTGACTGTTCAAAAAACACCTTCGCAGATAGAGGCACTATTTTTCCATTATGTGATACTGAAAAGTTCTTCAAAGTGGGCAGAATTGTATGGATGGGAAAAAGTTCCTATTTTGATACAAAATTGCAGTTCATTAAATACAGTGAGAAGACAAAGAGAAATTAAAGATTTGATATTCACCATTTGAAACCAGATATGATGCTAAAACTGAGAAATTAGTAGGCTGCTAGAAAGAAAGAAGTCTTCTTGTATAAAATTTGCCCTATTTTCAGACATTAACTTGGGTTAATTGAAGTCAGAAGAGCTAAAACCTTACAAGCAGTATTTTATAAAAATTAGGAACTGCAGTTGGTACCACTGTACCCAGTTTCCCTAGCAGATGGGAGTATTGCTTAAACCCACTAAATTCATGGGTGGAACCATGACAAGAATGCTATCAACAAGCAGTACCTAGGAGGAGTCAAAGAATATCTTGCACTACACAGCAGCAGGGAGATTTTGTTTCTGTTACTGGGTTTTATTTCACTCTGTTGAATTTCTTTTAGGTTCAGATTTTGGGATGATGGGTCTGTCAGAAACATGCCACTAGAAGACAAGATTTCCCCTCCATTATTACATGTGTACACTGAAAGAGAAATCGGCAAGGCTGCCACCTCTGAACGCTGCTGTCTGGGGAAGTCTCCCATGAAATATAAGTATGCAAGGAAATATATAAATGTCTATTCCTGCATCACACATGCTTCATAATACGTTGGTGCTTGACTATAACTGCATTGAGTTACTAAGGCTTGGAACGACACCAGTAAATGTCAGAAAGATATTTGAACACTCACAGAACTCGAAGTCCATTTTTGTCTCTTCATAAATATCCATGTGAAATTTCTCCTAACCTGCAATCTTATTAAAAAAAGACTTAATGAAAGCAGGAAATTTATTTGAAATTGAAAGAAACCGGATGTTTTTTCCAGTCTTGCAAAGGATTTGCACAAATACTTGAAAGATCCTAAGTTTGGCTCTTTCTTAAGATTTCTTCAGATTTTTTCCTCTAGAAAGAGAGTGAAATGTTGATACAAACCAGTTTGTGTTTTGCAGAATATTAATATACTGATTTTCTCAAGGAAAGAGAAGGGGAAACCTTTCTGTGAAGGAACAGCCAATGTCCCAAGAACAACCTGAAATGCCAACTTAGCATTTTTGCACTTCAAAAATATCTTTGACTTTTATGAACAGCCATGATGGTTAAATTGAGGCTGTTAAAAATACATGGTTTACTTCAGTAGTTTATAATTCGCAGTGGCATTTAGTGGGTGGAGTTGTAAATTAGTAAGTGGACTGTTGCCACAGCAGAGTAGGCTGCTGCTCTGCAAAGGAGAAGCTTTGCTAAGAATAGGAATGTGGTCACGATGATAATGAACAAGGGCTCCACATGCCTGAAACGTTGATGGGAGATTGAAAGATGGTTGTTGGATGTTAAACAGCTGCTCTAGAAATTAGATGTTATCAAAGATCTGTTTGAAAGATTGAACTGGATGAAAAGCATGCAAAACTGAACCAGTAAGACCTGGTTTCAATTTTTAGTAGCACTACCAAAAGGCAGAGTGGCACATAAAATATTTATGTTGTTGATAAATTGGAAGGTACAGTTTTACAGCCAACAAAATGCTATGTTTATTCTGCTGCAAAGGGAGGCGGAATTGCAGCAGTCTCTACACAAAAAATAATCTTTTTCTCAATTGCTTTTCAATGAAGTAGATTAATGTGCCATGAAAGCATTACAATATGTTAATCAGGTATTTGATCTGCTCTGTCAAACACTCAAAAAAAAAGTCCATTCATTCCTGGAAACTATATTAATGTTCCAAATAAACCTAGCTTTTTAAAGGCACTAGATTTCTCTAAGGGAGGATGATTTACTTATCGCTAGAATGATTTGCCTTTGGACTTTTAGTAGCTGTAACAGCCTTATTCAAAGGTTGCAAGCCAATAGCATTATATCAGAAATCCTGAATGAAGGGTGCAGATAGATATGGATGGCAATATAAAACACACCACATTCAACTTTTGGAAGCTTTACTACTGAGTGACAGCTGCTGTATGATAGCTGTTCAGCCAGAAGTAGACAGGAAAATATTCTGAACCCAAATGCATGACCTACGTGATTGTAATAATTTCATGGTTTTGACTGCTTAAATTCCCAGTGGGTGGACATCAACACAGGGGTCTCACTTTTCTGGCCTTAAGAAACATGTTTGAGCTATGTCAGCCTTAAAGTGATCCACAGGAAACTTTCACTGAAAAAGAAAATAAAGAAAATCTGTATGAAATCATTGTGTCTACTTCACACACTGCACAACCCTTTCCTATAGGGCCCTGCTTTGATCCCTGTTTGTGCTGGCCAGCTGTAGGCCCCCCAGAGCAGAAAGAGCTGCACACAGATGTTATACTGCTAAACAGCTCATCAGTGGAGGAAACCAGGTCACTTCTCCTGTAGGAATATCACCAACGAAATGATTTTGTCACAAAAATGTCTAATCTGGCTCTTTTCTGAGTAAGAACACTGGACATGTTTCTAGCAGAAGATATTTTGAGCTTCAGTCCCTCCCTAAACTTTCCCAGATACCCAAATGTTGATTTCATTCACAGTTAAATAGACAAGAACTTCCTTTTGAGAACTTCTCAAAAGGATTGCTGTGCCAGTAACCTATCACACTCCACTGAGGACTCATCCATATGGAGCTCAGTGATCACTGTGTGTCTTCTATAAAGAAATCCCTTTTGAAGGCCTGTGCCTGGTACAAAATTATTGAGTATCTCTGCTCTTACTGGAAAGACATCATCTTACAGAAGAATTTATAGCAGCTTTTGTGACATAGATAGGAAACAGGAAAAGATCTTTTATCAAACTTAAACCACTAATAAACTACTTGGCAGACAGAATTAAAAGGGTAAGGTACCAAGTAGCCCTAAGACTTATGCTGTTTGGTTTAATTTCTGTGTTCCCACACATTAACAAATATAAAGCATATAAGATTGCAGTAGGGAGTAGGGAATCCAGATCAGCTCTTTAAGATCTGCCAGTTTCAGGACTCTACATGCTTAAAATTTAACATAATTAAAGACAGGAAATTGTAATTGAGTATGGAAATGTACTGGCTAGAAAGTGAATCTGTCAACCTCAAATCACTTCATTTCTTATAACTCTGAAATCCTGTCCCACTATGAAAGGCATGCAGCAGTGTATCCCACACTGACAAGGGGCACCCTACAGATTTAAATGTGGTGTCATCTCTGAATCACATTTTAAAATGTGGGTTTGAAAGCTACCAGAGGCAGTGGGATCTGTTTCGGGGAGCCTGACTCTTCCTGCCCAGCTGATGCCTGCCGGGCCAGCAGGTAGCATATTGCCCATGAGGGGGCTTGAGTACATTGTCCTTACCCTAACAGCTCGTTAGTTCCTGGCTACCTCCTGTGTGTGCTGACCAGTCAAGAACTGAAGTATCCTTTGAAACCGTGCATATCCTGCTGGCAGAGTCTCTCTTCACCCAGCTATCAATGACTGAACAAACGGATTTAAAAGCAGATCCATGGCAATCACACTTAAGTAATTCCTGAAAAACTCCACAGCAAAAAAAGAGGAACTAATTAATTATTTAGCATGGGTAGCAAACAAAGAAATATACAGATACAGGGGGGAAAGTATAACATTGCAGGTGGCTTTGATTTGATTTACAAGAAGAACACTTAGCATCAGTTCAGCCATGGGTTGTCTTAAGTACCTTGGATCATACTGAGCCAGCTTTTGCCAAAAATTACTACAAAATCCTTTCAAAATCAAAAAATTCTACAACACACACAATGCATATCATTTGACTGTGTACCTTAGTAAGCCTACAGTAAAAATGGCTTCTTACTAGGAAATCTAAATAAACTGGGATAGAGAATATAGTGTTTTAATCTCTCTTATTTTTTTTTCTTTTTCTCCTTTTTCCACTCCGTTCTTAACCAGATAAACTCTATTTCTACTGGGTGAGCTCATAATTGAAAGCATAGTCAAACTTTTATACAAAATCTCTGGCTTTTACTGCTTTTCTGGCCAGGGACTTTCTGCCCAGCAGAACAGAAACATTCCTGCTTGATAAGGGCCCTGCAAATGAACACATTCAGACTGAAAGTGTAATCACAAAAGCAAGCACAGTATGGACCAGGAACTGTGGGTTTGATACTTTTTCTCTCTATACTTACAGCAGTAAGATGTTTCATCTGACTGTATTTGAAAACTAAAACAGCATATTCAGCATTTTTGGGGGGAAATACCAAATAAAAATAGCATTGGAAAAAGGGTTGAGAGGTGAGATGCTGGCAACACCACCCTTACCAAAGGCTTCTAAAATTGTCTAGAGATGACAACTCACCCAAAAGCAAGCTTAATTAGTCTATTTCTTTCTATAACACTGAGTGTCATTTTGCTACGTGATGCAGACAGTAAAAATAATTTGCTTTAAAGAAAAATAGTAGAAGCCCAAAATGCAGTCAAATCAGTATAGCTGTATCCAAGAATTTTGTGGCACAACACATAGCTTTCTATACTGTAAAATGAACAAGGCAAGAACTAATTTAGCTATACTTTACACAGTTACTAAAAATACAATCAGCGATCTCAAGTAAATGCCAGATCCTTCAGTAGTTAGAAGAAGTTTTATTTTCTTTATTAGAAAGAAATAAGCCACAACAACTTGTCCTAAATTATTTTTTAAAATGCAAGACATGATAAGCTAACACCAGTTCAAAAAGGAACTGAGTAAAAGCCAATAATCTTTGTGACTAGCAGCCCTCTTTCTACCACACAAAAAAATCCCCAAACAAACAAAAAGGCAGTAGAGAGTAATAAAAAGAAGCAAAACAAACTAAAAAAGGAAAAAACCCCAAAAACTAATTTCCTGGATAGAAAAATACAGGCCAAAATCAAGTTAGTGTACATCTTTGTATCATGTCCCAATGAAAAGTGTACAGCTTTGGAAAACCACTCATGGACTGGATTAAACAATTTATTTCTGAACTCTTTCCTTCATACATGATGACTTTGAAAAAGCTTTTGATATGTTGTAAGTAGCATGATCAGAACTAAATGAATACAAATATTTGTGTGTATGTAATAAATGATAATTTTATTTTTTAAAAGTGCACAGAAGCAGATCATTAGCACATGTCAGTATTGGTTAGGATGGATAAGCATTTGCAAAAAAAGAAGTATTCAACACCTTACTAATAACTAACAATGAAATAGAACGGGCATTGTCTATGCATGAACTAACTTATGGTTTTGGTCAAAAAATACATATTATTTAAGTGCACATTGTAAATCACATATATTTAACTGAATGTACTACTTTTCAAAAAACATATCACAGCAAATATCTACAAAACTAATTAGAATTTAGAACTGAAAGTAAATTCAGAATTGTTTTTTGTATTAGTCCTGTATCAGCTGAAAATTTACACGTGTTTTACCTGAGGCATAAGTCAATCTCACTGAACAGCAGCTCCTGAATTCAGGCAAATACTTAAATATCTTACTGGAACTGTGTCACCAGAATATATCAGCACATTCAGAGCTTAAACTATACCTGCATCTAAAACATTTTCCTACTTATTTATAAAATATTACTACGGTATATTCCTGAGCATAATGAGATGTAGAGGAAAATGGCTGGATGGGACAGCCTTGTGGTAGTGACTCTCCCAAGTATTTCAGCAGTGTGTACTATACTGGTGCTAAATGGCAGGGAAAAAAGGGAAGGAACCTAATGATCTAAATTTTTGCCTCTCTTAATAGGTTGGATATCATTGAATTGAAGGATAATCTGTGATCACCTGCATTTACCATGGACTAAAAGGACTCATGTAAGATTTTACAGCCCAGGACATTCACAGACCAATTTTCTGTCCATACCCCACATGTACACACCTGCCACTGCTGTCATGTACTCGGCTTTGCACTGCTGTGCCATGGATATAATAATTGTTTAAAGCAGTAGTATCAGCCCAATTTCCCGCATGTGACCAGCCAGTAGGATAGAGAGTAATGACTGACCTGCTTTCTCCTGCCCTCAACAGATGTTTTCCTAGGAAGGAATTAACATTACAGAACTCAAAATAGAACATCAAAAACTGCAAAATAGTGTAAAGTCTCAACAGCTTCACCTCCAACAAGACTGGGAGGCCAATCTTGATGAGTTTTTTCCCTATAAAATAGATAAAAGAGTTCAGCCAAACATTGTTACATATGCAGCTTTCAAAAACTGCACATAATTCTGGATGCTCTGGTTCTTGTTCTCTGACTTCTGTAGGCTATTCTCCAGCTCTTTCAAATGTACTTCATGGTGCTTTTCATTCTAATGAAAAAAGAGAAATGCAAAGAAACTTCGAAATAAAATATAAATCAATCATAATAATAATCTAAGACAATTAGTACCTAGTTTTTATAGCCTTATTTACCTGTAAAAGTTTTCAGAGGCTCCACAAAAGCGAAGGTGATAAAAAAGGCCTCAAAAGATTGAAGCTTTTATTTATGTTCAGTCAGGACCAAATTGAACATGTTTGGATAGACTTAAAATCAAAAAAAGGCCTATAATAGTTTATAATAATTGTAAATTCAGATTATTGTCATTAACTCAGGAAAAAAAAGATATCACTACATCGTTATGGAATTGTTATGCGTCTAATCAAATCTAGATATGCTTACTGAACACAACTGATCTGAGAGGGAATTACTACTTCATACATATTTTTTATTTTTGTCTTGCTGAGAAAACTGGACCGAGTAAGAGTTGTAAACTCAATATTATACAAGTGATTTGGCTAGATTTAGCTAGCTGTTAGGTTGATGGGAAATGCCAATGTACAAAGTATATTGTCAAGTTGAATTAATTTACTATTTTGGAAAGTGTGTATCAACTGTATTAGTAGTGTGTTTTCAGTAATAGGAACTTGTTTTTGCAAATGGTGACATGGTAAGTGATTTCTTAAATCACAAACAGCATTATTTACTCACATGGTGAAATAAGCAGAGGAGTTGTTCTTTTTCTTCTTGCATCTTTCTCACTTCAGCTTCGAGAAGTAGAAGTTTTCTCTGAAAGTCTTGCTCTTTGTATGACATTTTTTCCCGTTCTTCAGCAACCTGTAATAACAATGAGAGAAATTATGTGTGTGTATATATATATATGTTTATTACATATGTATTTACTCTTGAAGCCCAAATCAAATTATTTTCTTATCTCTTAATAACTCTATTTCCTATTTTTTCATCTAATACTTTACTTATTTCGCATGCACAGGAATTAAACAAACATGAGAAATATTCTGGCCAAATTTGAAAGCTGTTTCCATTTGGAAAAAGATGTAATACTAGTGGGAGTGGAACACTTTTTAGCTCATTTTCAAGTTAAGCAAAATTTTAGTTTTTACAAAACCAAAGAAATATCCTCAGACAGTATTGAAAAAATCAGATGGTTATTTCTACATTATTAATCTGAAATTACAACTTCATACATTTTTTCTGATTAAATTAATATAATTCACAATCTAAATTCCTAAATTTCCTCTTGAATTTGATTTACTGCTTGCATAATTTCTACAAATGACAAAATTTGGCTTAATATAGAAAGAAGGCAAACTCTTCCTCTAAAAAGAGAAGGATTTCAACACCAAATTTCTTGTGTGCTTCTATAATGAAGAAAATAAAAGGTAAGATTAAGCTTATGTGCAGAAACTTTTTGCCACATGTGTGGGATTTAATATTAAGTTGTGAAAGCATTTTGATTTGTCAAAAAAAAGATAAAAGGTTGGTCAATTGAAACTTGTTATTTATTTCCATAGGATCCAAACTTGACAAAGGAATTGAATTGTTCAATCCATATTTAAAACATGCAGAAATTCACGGTAACTTTTCAGTATTGCTCCTTGCATGCAAAATAGTCTTGTACCATCATTTTTTCCCAAGCACATTTTTAATGCTATTTTAAAATAGAAAGTAGCAAACAAGATTGAGACGTATATTAAATCACCATTTTTCTCCCTTCTTCCAAAGCAGATTCAAGTTGTCTGGTTAATGCATTATATTCTGCAATTTTCTCTTCAAGCTGCAATTTACTGCACAGAAGAATCTCATCTTCT
The DNA here is from genome assembly GCA_013398055.1 of Ifrita kowaldi. Classification (NCBI taxonomy): domain Eukaryota; kingdom Metazoa; phylum Chordata; class Aves; order Passeriformes; family Cinclosomatidae; genus Ifrita; species Ifrita kowaldi. The sequence goes on from VZRS01016701.1 coordinate 36,472, forward strand.
TTTCTGAGCTGACAAGCAAGTCCTTCATTCTGAAATTCCATCTCTCCTAATTGCCTTTACACAAAATGGATCAATGTATTACAATTCACTATAGCAGAAAAGTGTAGGAATTAATTTCAATCAGATTTTTCAAGTTACCTTTGAAGATCTTCATATTTCTTCTGAATGTTACAGATCTCTTCTTCTAAGAAAAGATAGCCCATAGAAGTTACACTATGGTTATCCTGTGAAAATGACAGTTTGTTTCTAGTTGAAGAGACCTGTATACAGGATTTACTAGAGTAAAGTAAGCCTGCCTACTAAAATCCATCAAAGAATTTATCTGTAATTTCAGATAAATGCTATGCTATATTCAGAAAAATGCTATATTATATTCAAATAAACATTATCTTGTATTATTGTACCTTGTATAATTACCTTAAATTAATAAAATACAGCCAAAGTAGGAGACTAAAATTTTCTGTGAACACTTTTGAAAACCTGCTATGTAACAAAGCCGTAAGAAACTTCATATGCTGCTCATGCAGCCTTGTGTATTAGGAGTTGGTCAGGTCTACCTACAACCCAGCAAAAAAAGGCTCCCTTACATTACAGTCACAGGAAGCATAAAAATAACACTGCATACATATATCGTTATCACAAAAGAACAGTGCAGCACTGGCAAAGAATTTCAGAAAGAAGTGAATATCAAAGAAGACAATGAAGTTCATGAAAAGAGATATATCAGCAGCAGAAGCTGAAGGAAGCAAGAAAAGAGTCTTCTCCTGTCCAGCATCCAGAGTGCTAAACTTTTACACGTTTCCTTTTAAATCGCAATAGCAATGCGATTATTGCTCCTTCTACCACCCATCAACAGCATGTTGGCTGTAAACAGCCACATCAACAGCCTGGCGGCACCTCATTTAAAGGGCTGACCACCACCATTCATTGAACTACCTCAAGCAGTCCCATCCAGCAATTTGAGCTAATCTGCCTAATTTTGTTTGCAAGAACTACAGGATGTTCAGGTAGCAGACTGGTAGTAGCAGAACTAAGTCCAGCTGAACCCAGGAGAGGTTTTCTGCAGAGGCAGCAATTGCTCCAAAATGGATTTTCCTTAATTCTGGTTATAGAGTCAAGGGTAAAGGACATCACCAAGACTTAATGCTGAAATTTAACTACTGTTCCAACAGACTAGTCATTATATTAGCAGTTATTTCACTATACTTAAGTGATCATTTCGCACTTTTTCAGGAAAACGTAGTTAGATTAAAATTGCATACATCATTTTATATGAGGTATAACTTTTGCACCCCAAAATTAATTTATAAAAATTAATAAAGTACTTTGCCAAACAATGATGGATGTAAGAGTTTATGAACATTCCTGGAAGAATCACAAATCAAGAGCTATGGTTTTTATAAACCTAAAAAGTCTACAGGAGCACAGAGACTCACTGTGCTTCCGCTGTAGTTTTCTCACTGACACAGAAGGATGATTAAGCCCCTTTCCCACCCTACTAACTTAGAAACCTTTATCATTTGTGCTCTTCTAATGCAAAAGCACATTAAAGAAAAAGACAAAAGACAATAACAAAAAAACCTCCAAACCTACCCTGCCACTGAAATTGATGTCACAGGAAAAAAGACCTGAGGAATATTCGTATTCAGGCTTTAGAGAAAATACAAGCATTAGTGTTCAATACAGATAAAAATAGAAATTATCCTATTAATGCATATTTTAAAAATATTTAATCAACTAAAACATTGCAATAATTAAAATTTTATACATCATCAAGAATATAATTTATCAGATTAAATATTGTATGGTTTATAAATTAGCCATTTAGACCAAAACTAATGTAGAATTAAATTATTCTACTAGATACAAACAATATCTAGACTTGCATTTAATTCCAGGGAAGAATTCTGCAACACATCTCAGGATGCAAGTATTTAAAAAGATCAAGAATATACACACTCTAAAAGTAGCAAGTCTTGTCACATAGTGAATTCACATAAATACAGTTGGCAACTGTTTTATTTGCATTGTGCTATTTCCACAGAAGAAGTTTTTGATTTATGAAGAAAATAACAAAGGAAACCTCACCACTGTCACACCCGCCAATAGGAAAAAATGTCCCAGAGACTTTTTTCCACACCATTTTCTCATTTATCTTTAGAAATCAGCATGCTCTAACCACCTGAGTCTCCAGCTCCTGAAGGGTTTTGCATTTCTGTGCAAGGATCCTTTCCCAGGACATAAGCCTTTGTTGGTTTTCCTCAGCTGCTTTCAACAAGTCACAAACATGTTGTAACTCCTTTAACTCAGCCTCCGTTTTGTCCCTCACCTGCATAGTAGCATCACAGGAGAAAAATGTAAGTGTAAAACCATAAATTAAGTGTAATATTTAATGGATTTTCATGTAGGTAGTAAAGCTAAAATTCTACACAAGTTGCATATCACCTATTTTATAAAATACTGACAAAGATACAAGTTCTTTTCTGATTCTTAAGAATGTGCTGTGTTCCAGTGTTCAGCTCCATCTGCTGAAAAACTTGTAACTCATCTCTGTATGGATTCTCAATTTTAATTGTTAGTTAAAAAAAAAAAGCACTTACAGTAGGTTTGCTTCCATACACAACTTTCACAGCTGTTCTGTCAAAAAGCTAGTTTCAAAACCATCAACAATAAAATCACATTTTTGAAAGTGATAAAAGAATTCTGGAATTCTAAAATAGCAGCCCAACTACTTAGTCATTGCGCTAGGAATCAAATGTGTAGTTTCCAAAACCCACCAGCTTTAGATAGCAGTTAGTAAAACTCTCAGAAATTTAAAATCAAGACACAGTACCTTTTGACTTCTAATAACATCTCAAAAACGTAGAAAAGTATCAGTATCCCATGGAATTGTTTGGAAACATTCTTTATTACTGCAAAACTTACCTTATTTTCTTCTAAGCACTTGTTTTCTGTTATTTTTTTGTTTTCATTTAAGACCATTTCATATCTGGATTTCAATTCTTCTACTGCAATTTGTCTTTTTTGTACCTAGGACAACATTTTTTTTACATACATTTGCAAGGTCCTTCATTTAAATATAGAAAAGATCGAATCATTAATATGAAGCATAAAGGAAAACCTTTGATTTCTAAATAGTATCTCAAAGTGTGTCATTATTTGAAGTTATTTATTTTCATTATCCTACTTGTCACAGCAAGTATAGAAGAGTTACCAGGTAACCAGCACTGTCATATCAGTAGTGTGTTATCAACAATGGAGAATGAGCAACAGTTGTGCTATAGAAGCAGCCAGCCGGACTCACACCTCTCTCCCCACATAACAGCTATCATTGACACTTCCCATCTGGAGTCACTACAGCTCTGAGCTAGGGAATTTCACTCCACTCACTGCTTAAGGCTGGCTGTTAACTGAAACTACATCTACCATCTTAAAGCTGGCAACAACTTTAATTGTGATGATGCATCCCACAGACAGGGCTCACTGGTTCTGCTTAGATTTTGTATCATGTCTTTCTTTTCTCTTGACAATGATTTAAAAAAGAAATAAGTGAAGAATGTCAGTGAAATTGTGTCTATACTATAGCAGAAATATATACATATTTGAAGCAATGTTCTAAAATTTCTGTGTGAATAGAGCCAAATACAAAAAAAAATTATAAAAAGCTCATTTTAAGTTTGGTTTATTTGTTTCACCAGTATTTTCAATGTGGATTTACCTACTGAAATAAAAAACTCATATAACCCTATACTCGTAAACCTAATCCTAACCCTAATATATATTTCTTGAATGAACTTGAATTTCTTGAACTTACTTGGATATGCTCTTAGGAACACACAAAAAAAAACCCATGGCCAAGTAGAGGTAAAATATCGTTGGTATATCCACTGAAGACATCAGACTCAAACTTAATTTTTAAACATATAGTTTATTGGGTCACTAGCCTGCTTTTTAGGAAGCAAATCTTGTCGAAGCAAGGTTGAAATTGTTGGCTTCAATGAGTTTCAAGTGGGCTTCGCACAATTCAGTACAGACTATGTGTACTTGCAACAGTATGGAGACTGTTCTTTGATATCGCTTGTAATAGCACTTTCTTCTTTCATAGTATTACAAAAATATTACAATCCCTATGACAACAAAATGGGTTAATACAAACAAAACCTTTATCATTTCCTCAAAACTGTTTACAAATTTAAGAAAATATACTTGAAGATTTCAAACATGGTAAATCACCTCATTTTTATGCTGTTCTACAAGGTTTTCCTGCAGCTTTGCTTTTTCTTGCAGACATAGCAACTCATATTCAACAGAAACTGTACTGCTCTCCAATGTAGCAAGTGAAGCCTTGATCAAAAATAGAAAATCCAAACATTTTAAGAGTGTTACTAAAATAACACATTCTAGAATATGGTATTACCAGCAAGTGACCTGCAGGCACTAGGAGATTGACATAAGTATTTTTCCTGTCAAACAAAAATGATAGTTCATAGTTCATTTGTCAGCTCATGAGAACATTTATATTGGATGACAAATACAATACAAAACCCGTAAACTCTTTCAAAATTGAAATTAATAATTGAGGTAAACTCAGTTCTTTAATTTGAAAGAAAGTTTAACGAACATAAAAAATCAATTTCTACTTAAGCAATTGTGCAGTTACTGACAGTAAAATAAACAGCATCCTGATTAAGCAGATATATCATCAGACAACCCTGTTCCTAGTTTTGCCATAAATTTCCACTGAAAAATTTTCAATGTCTCATTTACCCTTACTATTACAAATGGATGGCAAACTTCATTCTAGAGGTTTGGGGTCTCTAGACAGAAGGTCCAAAGAGAATTAATGCGGTTACTTCATTAATGTATGAGAAATGTAGATCTATTCAACAATGATTTATAATCTCACCTTTAATTTTTTGTTTTCAAGGTAAATATTTTCATTTTGAGAGTTAACAGAATTTAGCCTTCCAAGAATTTCTTCCTCCGAGTTTCTTCTCCATTCCTCCCTTCTTTTCATGTCTTCCACCAGGCCTGTGATCTGACTTGTTAGACAGGCAAGAAGTTCTCTATAATACACAATGCTTCCAAAACTCTCACTATGAAAATTAAATTGAACCTTAACACATTCTCCTATTCTCATTCATTGTTTGTGTATATATATATATAT
>VZRS01016753.1:0-18003 GCA_013398055.1 Ifrita kowaldi
TCCAACCCAAACCACTCTAGGATCCTTTGCCAGCTGCAGCAGTGGGATTTTCCCACGTTTCATCCCCAAACCAGGGGAGGATGGGAAGATGCAGCCCCAAAGCAGAGCCAGAGCACAGCGAGAGGCGCAGCCCCGCATTGCAGATCCTGCTGCGGGCAAGGGCCAGCCCCAAATTCCCTGAAAGCTGCTGTCAAACCTTCCAGAGGGGCTCTAAATCCGCCCGGACTTCCTTGGCTCCAGCTGGCTGAGCAAGCTGGCAACAGCAGAAAGCGAGGCAAAGCCTCTCCTACTCGGGGAAAAAAAAGATTGGGAGAAGTCTCCATAAATCCTGAGGCAGTTACTGATGGAGAGGACTCCCCTCCTCCTGCTCCACACTCAGCAGCACAAATTATGGCCCCAACTTCGCTGTTGTTCAGCGATGAACATCTGAAAAGGCTGTGACAGATGAGAGGAGGGATGATTTAACAGCCATAAATCCAGCCAGCTTAGAGGTGTTTTTACAACCAAGCCCATCTTGAATCCCCTCTGTTATGAATACTTATCACTCCCAGACACTGCTACAATGGAAAGATTTTTAACAGCTTTAATAGAGACCCAATAAAACCCCCGGAGCCGGGCGAGCAGCCGTCCTTTGATCCCTCCCGAGGGAGGCAGCGGGGCTGGGAGCTGCTCGCTGCGCTCAGGCTTGAAGGAGCAGAGCTGGAGCAGCCACCAGGCTGACCCTGGGTTTAATGGATGGGTGGAATCATCCCAGAGCTGGATCAGCTTTCCTAAAGCTGCTGCGTGGTGTAATTAATACCCGGCAGGGAAGGGGGACGGGGGACAGGCTGTGCCCAGAACATCCAGTACCTTCTCCAGGGGCTCCTCCTGCATTCCCACATCACACCTGGCCCAGCCCACCTGCAGGGATTTAACCTAAGGCTGGGTTCAGCTCCACCAATGACCCTCCTGGGTGTGGTGACACCACTTTTTAATCTGGTAATGACTAAATTGGCTCAACGACCACCACCCGGCGAGCAGGACAGGGTTGCTGTTCCTTGGTACTTTCAGGAGCTCAGGAAATCTCCCAGCCCCAGGGTAACTGGCCATGGATCTCACTCCATCCCAGGCTGGAATCAAGCGGCCCCAGATCTCATTCCCTCTTCCTAAGCTTCCCCTATATCCTCCCAAAACCATTCTCAGCACCCAGCCAGCAAAACCAGGAACAGGGAGGTGCCAGGGGCACCCAGTGCAAAGGGCACCGGGAGCTGGGTAAATACCTCAGGAATAAACCCCTCCTTTCTTACACACACAAACTCATCAGGCACAGCCTGATAAGGAATTCAGCAGGTGGAGGGAACAAAAGTGATCCCAGGCTCCTTGTTTTCCATAGCTGAGCAGTCCACACTCAGGGGAAACACCAGGGAAAACATCCGAGCTTTGGGGCTGGGGGATTCCCTCCTGCAGCAGTGGGGGGTAATTAAATAACAACGAGGAGCAGGGAAAGTTCCATCCTAAGAGAAATGTGGCCACAGAACCCTCCTGCTGGGCTACCAAGCGAGAAACCAGCCCTGCAGGGCAAGGAACAGGCTCAGCTTGGCCACGCAGAGACCCGAGGGGACGTGGACTCTGAATCCTGGGTGGAATATGACATTCCCAGCCCGTTAACCTAAGGGAACATCTTTTTCTTAATAAGATAATACAGAGTAATTGATTTTTAAATACACTGAAATCAAATGTCCCGAGGCCAGAGCAGGATCCCAGCTCTGCCATCAGCTCGGCGGCCCCTGGCAGAGAGGGAGAGCACAGGGGAGAAGAAAATAAAAATGAAATCTCCTTCATGTGCCTCTCTGGCTCCGGGGCAAATGAGAACAGCTCTGTAAACGGTGCAACAATTTTTCTCTGTTGAAAAACAGATTATCAAAAGGGAGAAGCTGATGGAGACACCAGGGACCACTGAGGTTGAACAGGCAGCATGGAGAAAATCCAGCTGCTTAAAACACACATCAACAACTGAGCAAAAAAAGTAGTTTTTAAGATAATTTATTCCACACTCTCTCTCTCTCTCTTTCTCTCTCTCTCACCCCATCTTCACACAGTCCCGGTCGAGGAGGGTTTATGGCTATTTTTTATTGGATTTTAATTGTTTTTATAGAAAAATACACATGCAAATAATACATATACTCCAGCGCTGAACTTTTCTTTTCATGTTGGAAAAAAAAAATAATAAAGAAATGAAGGAGGATTCGGGAAAGACCTGAGTGGAGACAGATACCAGGGAATGCCACAGGGATGGGATGCTCCAGGATGCTGAGCTGCTCACGGCCCAGCACATTTTGTCCATCAGGAGGGTCTTCACTGGGATGAGGGACAAACATCAACCCCTCACTCCAACAAAAACCCTTTTCCAATAACTCTGCCCCAGTTTGGAAATGACCAAGAAAAAATTGGTGCTGGATCCATCTTTCCTACAAAACCCAGCATGGATCCCATCCCCAGCAGCAAGGGAAGCCCAGCTTAGGTAAAAGCATCACTTTGATGCTTGGAAATGACACCAGAAGCCAAGAGCTACATGGGAAAAATATCCATTTATGCTATTTCCTATGGGAGACAGCTGGCAGCACAGGGAAAAACAGATTGATCGAAACCCGGACTTGTGTTTCGGGATGATGTTTTTGGGGTGAGACTCTGGTGGAGCCTTGGCTGTGCAGGGCTGGGGCTTTCTGACCCTGTGGGCTGCTCCTTGCAGAGGGGAGCAGTGATGTCCCCGTGTCCCCAGCAAGGTCCCCACGTCCCCAAGCTCTCTGCAAACACCGTGCCAAGGCCCAAGGGATAAAACAGCTCTGCTGCACGGGGGGAGCTGCCGCCCCTGGAGCAGAACAGGAGATGTCCTTTAGACAGGGCTATTTCAGGTTTGATGGATGAGCAGCTGGAGCGAAGAGCTGGCGAAGGAGAGGGCAGAGAGGGGCAGCCCGGGGAAGGAGGACAATTAATCTGCTGCCACAGGACGCCAGGAGGCTTTGGGGAATGTCACAATCCAGCAGCATCCCGACACTGACAGGGCAGCAGGGAGAGGGATGAGGCGTTTTGCCATCTCCTCCCAAGCCCAGCAGAGCTCCCCTGCCTCCTCTCCCGCAATCCCGCCCCAGGCCATGGCTTTTTTCCTACTCATCCAGGCTGATGATAAGGAGCAAACTGTTGTCTCTTTGCTCAGAGGTACAAACCCACCCAGGCAGCACAGGGAAGGTTTCCCGAGGGAAGGATTTCCCTCCAGCTCCCAAGGAGCTGCACACCAGCAGCGCTTTGCCAGCCCCACCTCTGCCCCCAGCAAGGCCCCAGCCTGCCCAGGTCCCCAGGCAGTGGGGACATCCCCGGAGACACCAGACAGCTCCTGGCTGTGGCCCCTGCCATCACCTCCTGCATCCCTGCTGCAGCTCCAGCATCAGCGAGGGGACTCCGGCAGGGAAAGGCAGCCTTGGATACCTCTGGATTTACCACCGGAGACCTCACCAGCGTTTCATGACACAGCACCCGGGGGCTGCACAGCCACGCTCTTCCTGCTTTTCCCTCGTGTTTTGGTTTGCTTTTCAACCAACAAAAGCCGCTTTTGGGACTGTCTGCTCCGACAATAGAGGCGGGAGGGGCGGGCGAGGGCGGGAGCTCCTATGTCTACAGGCTGCCCTGGGGCAGCTCTAGAGTTTGGTGGACGATCATGCAGGTTTTATTGCAGCTCGTGTGTGTGGTTTGTGTTGTAGGTAGCCCAGCTTCAGTCGCAGGTAGCCCCGGAGGTGGCTTCCTCTCCCCTCCCCACCTGTCCGGCCGCTGTCCCTCCACCGCCGCATGCCGGCCAGGCCGCTACTCCGTGGCCATCTGCTCGATGTGGTCACTGAGCAGCTTGTATTGCTCTGGGAAGGAGAGGGAAAAGGGCTCTGAGAGGCTGCTGAACCATCCCAACCACGCTCCATCCCTCCAGGAATCCCGGGAAGGGGCTGCGCATCCCCCGGGCTCTCCCCTACCTTCATCCAAGTTGCCGATGGTCGCCTGCTTCTTCAGGAAGTCGCTGCAGAGCTTCTTGTTGAGGCCGAACGCCAGCATGTTGTGGATGAAGGTGCTGAGGGAGGACAGAGACGCTCTGGGTGAGAGAATGGCCAGGCTGCCCCTTCTTCCACCCACCTTCCTCCCCCTCTCCACAGCCCCTTGTCCCGGGCGCTGGGATGATGCTCAGCCCGGTCCCTTCGGCACCGGGATATTCAATAGAAAGGGCAGGAGCAGGTCCCAGGGAGAAGCACCAAGCGTCCTCTGCACCACAAGGGGTGTCCCCAGCGAGGGAACAGCGGGGAGGTGTCCCCCCTCAGCAGCTGCTCCCCCGTGGGGTGGCCCCCGTGCCCTGCTCACCCCAGCTGCCCGAAGGTGATGTTCTCGTTGAAGCGCAGGCTGTCGTCGCGCTCCTCCTGCGTCATGTGGCACCACTTCTCCCTGCAAGGAACGAGCCAGTCTGGCACCACTCTGTCCCCACGGTCACCCCAGGACCCCCTGCCTGCTGCCTCCCGCCCTGGGCCACGCTGCTGGAGGACAGGAAGGCACCGAGAGCCCCTGGGTGTGGTGCTGGGTGTGGGATGAGCTCCCAACATGGATCCATCCGCAGAGCTCTTGCCCTGGAGCAAAGCAAGAGATGCTCCAGGAAAAAACTGCATTCAGCCTTGGCTTTGCTTGGAAAGGCCCTGATTAAGAGCTAAAAATAGCATCGATCCCTCCAGCACAGAGTTCACCTTCGGTGCCACCGCGGGCATGAGGAGGAAGGCAGGGGATGCCCATCCCAGCAGGGTTCTGCTGAAGCCCCCAAGCCTGGGAGCGTGGCAGGGGGACACCAGGCTCCTGTCCCTCACCTGCGGCAAGGCTCCAACTCCCCGAATCCCGAGCAAAGCGCTCCCCAAACGTACCTCCCCCTCCGCCAGGGCGGGAGCTCCCACACCCCTCCCCACGGCCCCCCATCCCAGCGGTGCCCTGAGGATGCCCCGGCTCCGCCCCGGCTCCGCTCCGGCCTCCTGCAACTGCAGCATCGCCTTAAGGGACGGAGGGGTTCAAGCTCTGGGTGTTTGCAACCAGCTCCAGGCAGTGGCAGAGCCCCCGTCCCGGGAATAAAGGCTGTGCCACAGGGATGCCACCGGGGCTGGTGGCAGCAGGGCTCGGTGCATGCACGCCAGGGAAACTACAGCTCCACGGTGAAGCCAGCCCCTTCCCGAGAATCAGGTGAGGTCACAGCCAAGGATAAGAGGAGGAGAAGCAAGGAAAAACAGGGATAGGCAGAAGAAAAATGGAGGAGAAGGAAGAGGAGAACACCGGGAGAAGAACGGACACTTGTAGCTCGCTGGAATGCCAAGCAGGAGGGGGAAGCTGTGCCGGGGGGGAGATTGGGATAGAGGGGGTCTCACTCTAAATTCGGGGAGGTTGGCTCAGCCCCAGCGTGGCTGGAACTGGAAGAGGATGGGTGCTCAGCCAGGCTGACCCCACAAAGGGAGCCCGTCCCCATTAAATCACCCCGACCCCGATGTGCAAAGCTGCTGAGCTGAGCCTCCAGCCACCGGCTCGTTGTTTATAGGGCTCTGGAAATGTACACAACATGTTTCAGGGGATTTTCTTTCAAAGAAAAGAAGGTGTAATTTCTCCCAGCTAAAGCCCAGGATAGCAAATAAAACCCACAGCCAAATGGAGAGGCTGAAAGGAGAGGGCAAGAATCGAATTAAGGGGCTTTGAAATCTGGAAGCAAAACTTCACAGACCCCACTGGCTCACTTACAGAAGAAGCATGTTTGTAATTCTTTTTTTCCTGCCTTTTTATGTTTTGGAGGGAGGAAGACAGGAGAAAAAACATTATCAAAGTGCCCCAAAAAAACCAATTTTGGCTGTGTTTCTGGCTTATTACTGCAGAGTAACACTCCTGGGAAGGGAGAAAACCCACATGTGGCTCCACTCAAAGCCTTTGATCTTCACACCGGCCCAGCGGGGCAGGCACAGGGGTGAGGAACCCCCCGGGCTGTGGGATTGTGTTTTGGGGTATCCAGAGAAGCCTTGCTGTGCCTGAAAGTGCTGAGAACTCTCCACCAACTCTCTCCTCTTCCAGCAGCAGCGTTTTCCCCTGCACAGCAAACCCCAGCACCATTTACACCATATCCCTTTGCCAGGACACTCCTCAGCCACACAGAAAATTCACTGCCAGGCTTCCAAAAACCCTCATCCTCTTGCTGATGCCATCACCCGGAGGGATTTGCTCCCAGATCTCACACTCCAAGAGAGCAAGGACTGTCCCTTGTCCCAGTGCCAGCTCGTGGGCCCAAGGACACGCTCCCAATTGGGACATGCAGCCCCCCATTTGCGTTTTTAATTTTGTTAAGGGACGGCAGCAGAAAAAACGCATTAAAAAATGGAAAAGGGCCAGCTTTTCCAGCTGGCAAAGGATCCCCAGCACCTCTAAGTGGCAGCAGAAGCCAGGAGCAAGCGGGAAGGACAGGAGAGGGGGATGCTTTCTACACAAAGAGACTCAGTTCGTGTCCAGGACCTGCCCAGAGGGATGTTCCCAGCAAAATATCACAGCTTGAAACCATTCAGGCTCCTTTTTAAAAACCACATGAAAGAGGAGCCAATGCAAACCCCTCTGGCCCCTCGGGTGGGTGATGCTCATGCTCAAACCTCCATCTGCCGTTCCTCCTCCATGGAGAAAGGGTCTTTCAGAGCCCCCCAAAACACATCCTCCCCTTCCCCAGGGCAGGATCTGGACCTGAAGTGAGCGTCAGCCTGGGGACGCTAAGGAAGTACAGGGACAGACACACCTGTTCTCCTCTTCCTCCCCAGTGTTCCCTCTGGAGCGGCGGCAGAAACGGGGCCGACAAAAGTGGTGCGTGAAAAGATCATGCAAGACAGAGGGATGGAGGGGAACGGAGAGAAGAAGAGACGGAAGAAGGTTGTTAGAGGCAGAGAGAGAGGAAAGAGAGAGAAAAAGAGGAGTTTAGTTCTGATCCCTTCCCCCCCTCCCCTGCCCTCCCCACCCAGAGGAGAAAAAACCTCCCCAGGTCTCGCTGCCGCCCGGGGACGACGAGGCCCGGCCACCCCAGAGATGTCCTGGTGACCCCATCCCAGAGATGGGCACAACCCCATCCCCACGGACCCTCCGGACGTCGGCACCGCCCGGGAATTCCAAACCAGCCCTCACCAACCACCTCCTCCCTCCGGGGATTGCAGTCCTCAGCCCAGCACGCGGCATCCCAGCTCACTCTGAGGATTCTCATCCTCTCCAGAGGACCCGGGGGGGGGTCACCACCACCTTCCAATCCCCCCGAGATGCTCAGGAGACTCCAGGCTGCAGTTCCCAAAGCTCCCTTCTTAGCCAGGCTTGTTCGTGCAGCCGAGGCAGACTCAGCCATCAGATTAATTGGGAAAGGCACCGGGAGCAGGGAGCAGCTGCCGGTGGCGTCTGTCCTTGTGAGGCATTTGCTGCTGCTAATTTGGGGCTTAATCAAGGCAAATGCAGTTCTGGTTACATTGCTGCTCAATGGGCTCTTCCCGTGCTGGCTTGGGAGAAAAAAAGGAAAGCAATAAAAGGGGAAACAGGGATTGATCCGTGAGCCGAGCCTGGCGCAGCATCCCGGGGCTGCTGCGGCTTAGCTCGGGATTTGGGGAGGACGCAGAGTGGGTCTGGCTGTTCAAAAGTGCTGTCAGCGCTCCCAAAGGGGCGGCTCGATACTCCCCGAGAGCTCAGAGCCTCAGGGCACTGCACAGACAGCGGGAGCGACCGGCTGGGAGTGGGAAACTGCCTCAGGAGAGGAGGGAATGGCCGGAGCCCTCACGGCAGCTCCGGGTGGAGCAAGAGATGGGCACAAGCTTGGTGAGTGTCTCACCCACTTCTGCATCCATGTGCCCCATGCCACCCCCCGACAAGAGTAGCCCCCTCCCTGGCAGGTTTATCCCAATTTTCGGGACTGGCAGTGCCGCCATCCCCAGCTTTTGTCCTTGCTGGCTGCAGGTTGTCCCTCCTGGGGACAGCTGGGACATCCCCCCATCCGCTGCACGGAGCCCCTCCCAGACCTGCTGGCAAACTCAGCACCAACAGCCTGAGAAACCCCTGGCTGGGATTTCTGGGCACACCTCTGGGGCTTGGTTCCTCCAAAAATGCTGCACAACGAGCAAGGAAACCTTGATGCTCCCAAATCCCTCCCAGGCCACGGATCTCACCTGCCCACCCCACTGCCCAGTGCTCCCAGCAGGTTTCCAGTCAGGGACGGAAAGCAGAGCATTTCCCCAGGGCTGGTCAAGCTCGGGGCTGTTGGGAGGAGCACCCTGGGGGGCTGGAGGGGACATGGAATCTCCTTTTCCCGGGGGGACGTGTCCTACCTGGTGGTGGGGGACCTCTTCCTGCGCTCGCAGTGCACGGCGTCGAAGAAGGCGGCGTTCCAGAACCGCAGGTTGTGCCTGCAGGGAGGGAGGGAGATGTTGGGAACGGCCCATTGGGATTTCATAATTAGGGTGGACAGGCCCCGGCACAGGGTGCCCAGAGCAGCTGTGGCTGCCCCTGGATCCCTGGCAGTGCCCAAGGCCAGGTTGGACGGGGCTCGGAGCAGCCTGGGACAGTGGGAGGTGTCCCTGCCCAATGGCAGGGGTGGGATGGGATGGGATGAGCTTTAGGGTCCCTTCCAACCCAAACCATTTCAGGATCCTACAATCTCACCCCACCTGTCCCTGAGTCCTCCCAAGGGTCAGGATAGGCTGAACAAGCCTGGTAGATTTGGGGCATTTCTGGAGCAGCTCTTTGGTGGCTGCAAACACAGGGGATGTGCCAAAGACGAGGCCAGCTCCATTAGGGGCACTCGTGGACATCTGGGCACGCATGGGCAGGAGGACAAACCCCTCCCCAGGCCAGAGCCAGCTCCCCCCGGGGCTTTACCAGATCGGCTGCTGCTTGAGGTGCATGTACAGGTAGATCTTCTCCCCTTTCTTCTCCTCCTCTGGGCTCTGCAGCGACACTGTGGGGACACCGAGTCACGAGCCAAGGCCTGGGGCACTCCCACCTCCCCACCCACGCACGGATTCTGTGCCCTCTCCCAGTCCGGTGGCTGAGCAGCCGGGACGGTTTGCAAACCAAACACATCCTCAACACAACCCCAGCAGCGGCAAGAGGAGCTCTGAGTGCCCTTGGAGGGCAGGGATCAGCCCTGAGGAAGGCAGGGATGTCCCAGGAGGATCCTGGAGGGACTGGACCACCGGTCTGGGAGCACACACAGGTACTGGGGGAGACTGGTGCACCACTGAAGCTCGGAGGCAGAGGGTGCCCAAACCTCTGCAGTCTGTGACACTGAGGACAAGATCCTCGCAGGATGAGAGCTGTGATTGGAATTTCAAACCCAGCCCCAAGGAATTCCAGCCTTTCCAACCCTCTTTCCTTCCCCAGGGATGCCCTGGCCATGCCTGTTTCACCAACGCTGGCTGCACTCACCCGTCTTCTTCAGCTTCTCCTTTGGTTTGTCCTCACCTTCGCTGTGGCACAAGAAATCAGAGTCAGCTCCCAAAATCCCGTCCCCCCGACAGCCCATGGCCCCCCTGGCAAAGGGAACCTCATTTGAAAGACCCCCTGCTCCCATGCCACCGTCCCCAGGGCCAGAAAGGTGACAGAGACAGCGATGTCCCTCCCGTCGGGCCCAGTCCAGAGATGACGCAGAAGATCACGAGCTGGGAACCACAAAACTCCATGGCCAAGGGAAACAGGACTCCCAGAGCATGAGGTGACAGTGACTAAAGCATGGGACCAGGCTAGAGACCACCTCTCATGGCCAGGAGAGGGCACAGGGTGGGACAGGAGCAGGGACAGCTGCACAGGTGACAATGACAAACCCATGGTGGCCCTGCACCCAGGAGGATTCTGGCTTGGTCATGCCAAGGGTGCCTGCCCAGCCCCGCTGCCCACCCAAGGGAGTGGCACCCACTCGCTCTTTTTGGTGGCAGGGCCCTTCAGTTTGGTCTCCAGGCCCCCAAAGAAGCCTTTGACGTTCTCTGTCTTGGCCGAGGTGTTTTTCAGCAGCCTCTCTGCAATGTCCTTCTTCTCAGCCAGCCAGGTGTTGGCCGACTTCAGGTACGAGTCAATGCTGCCCGTGGGCTTCTCCTTGGCCTCCAAGGGCAGGGCATGAGGTTTCCCTGGGGAAAATGTGCCAGGAGCTCAGTGGGCCCCACAGCCCTGAGTGCTGCCAGCTCCTGGAGACCTGCACCCAGCTCCAGGAGGTGGAAACACCCAAGTTCCCATCCCAGCTCCTGCAGGGTTTTATTTTTATCCTCCCCGCTCCCATTTTGGATAGACAATCCAGCTCTTTGTGGAGGAGCAGCCACCACAAAGCAAGCAATAAACCAAGGTGCTTCTGGGCTGGGGTGCTCACATCCCACCGCCCCCAGGGTCTGGGATCACCTGGGGGTTGTCACGTACAAATATTCCTGGCTGGAAGTAAGGAAAGAGCAGCATCACCACTCCAGCGAGGGGCTGGGCCAGGCTGGCACGGATTCTGGGCCATGGGAGTTCTTTTCCACCCCTCCAAGCCCCTTCCCATGCACAGGACATGTTTCAAACTGGCCCCCAGCACAGGACACGTTTCAAACCGGCCCCCAGCACCAGCAAAGCCTCCACAGGGCTGCAGGTTCCCTTACCTATGTAGTAATAGGTGAAACACATGGTCATGAGGTTCTTGGCAGGGCTGAAATCGTCCATCTGGTGACACCTGACACGGAGGGAGGACTCAGCGAGGACACCCCAACCCGAGCAGCCTCACGGCGCTACCCTCGGGGGCTTTTGGGGGTTGCCACAAAGCCCCAGAGTGTCTCCAGGACTTACTCAAAGAGCACGAGGGCGAAGGACTGCATCAGGCGGTAGAAAGTCTGCTCCGAGACGCACTTGGAGTTGCAGCGCTGCGGGGACAGAGCCCAGGGCTCAGCACAGCAGCAGGAACAGCCTCAGCCCCCCCGGGACCACCCACCAAGGGCAGGGGGCAGAAGAGCATTCCTGGCTGGGTCTCCCCCTCAGAGACAGCGCTGAGCCTGTCTGGGTTGTGTTTTTAGGGAATAGGATGTGTCTGAGTGTGTCTGAGTGCTGGTGGGATTTAATTTTAAATAAAGCCAGTGAATTCTCTCCCACGCTGCACCAAGGGTGTATTTAACTGCTCAAAATGCATTTATTCGCTGCTGTATCTCCCTCTGCTGTGGTTCCTCACCTCCTTTGAGTTCTTGCCTTCCAAAAATACTTCTTTGGGATATAAATAAATCCCCCTGGCCTGAGGCTGTTCCAAACCCTGTGCAGGATTCCTGCTGCTTCCCCACCACTCCCCTTACCTGGGCGCTCACGTATCTCGCGAACCACTCCCTGCCCTTCCCGTTCTCGCTGCTGCAGAGCTCCCCAAACCTGGCCTTCTCCTCCTGGTCCAAATCCTCCCTGAAATAGGGAAAAATTCAAGAAACATCCTTAAAGCCAAGGACGTGACTTGCACCCCCCAACATCCCTCTTGGCCTCAGCATCCCGGGGAGGAAGGCAGAGGAAGAGGAGGAGCGAAGCATCCATTTTGCCATCCCTCGCCTTGCGCTGCTCTTTTTTTCCTCCCTGGCAGGAGGGAAACCAAAGGCAGAGGGAGAAGAGAAGAGCCAAGGACAGCACAAGCAGAAACTGGGCTCTGGAGACAGGCGCCGAGCCCCAGAGCCAAAACAAACCCTGTTGCTGCTCCTCACGCTCCGTTTGCTCCATCCAGCCTGACACACTGAGCCGTGGAGTTACAGAGACCACAGCGCCGGGATCTGGGGGATGCAGGGCTGGGGGCACAGCCAGAGGCTGCCACAGGGGCCCTGGGCACGTGTGAGCCGCTGGCATTTCCACGAGCATCAGCAGGGAGAGGAGGTGGGGACCCCCGGCACAGTGAGCCCCCGTCAGGGGAGTGGGGAGAGAGAAGCAGGGACGGAAGCTGGGGGTGGAAGATGAGCTGGGATGTGGCCAGGAGAGGGGTGCAGGGCAAAAGCCCCATCCCCCTCAGCACCGATGCCGTGGGGCAGCAGCCGAGCTCGGGGAAGGACTCAAACTGCTGCTCCCGGAGCGGGAAAGCAGCCAAGTCCCATCCCGTGGGACCCGTGGGATGTCCCTGGTGTCACCAGCCCCGCTCACTCACCCCCCGGTGAAGATCTTCTCCACGTAACTCCGCATGAACTCCCGGCGCTCGGCCGTGGCCTCGTCCCGCGCCGCCTCCGTGCTCTGGCTGGAGGAGAAGGACTCGTTGGAGGAGGAGCGGCGGTAGCCGCCCCAGTGCCGGGGAGAGTCCCCCATGTCGTTCTCGCTGTCTGCTGACTCGGTGGCATCGCTCTCCTCCGCGGCCGCGTCCCCCGCGTCCCCCAGGTGCCCGTTGTCGCTGGGAGCAGCGGGAGGAGCGGGCTCGGAGGGGTCACAGGAGGGCGTTTCGGCGTCAAAGTCAATGAGGTTCCCCACGGGCACATCCAGAGGGGCCTCCATGGCTGTCCCGGGGGATGTGGCGCTGCTGGGGACACTCGCTCCTCGTCCCTTTGCCCCTCACTGGGGCGTTGCGGCCATCGCTGGCAGGATGCTGGCTAAGGCAGGCAGGAGCTCCCGGTGGGGGACAGGTTACCACAGGACATCTGAAAGACACAGGGAGGACAAGAGTGAGGACAGGACCCCGGGGAACTGCCACCACGGACCTTGGGCAAGGCCACCGCCCACAATGTCCCCGGGATGTCCATCAGCAGCGGAGGGACAGACAGAGCTGGCTCCTCTCCACCAGCCACGTGAATCAGCAATCCCATGGAATGCCCGCGTGCTCTTGGCACCGCCCGAGAGGGTTTTCCATCCTTTAGCCCAGAAAAGGGACAACCAGAGCCTCAGCTCCGTATGTCACATTTGGGATGTGACATCCCGTGGCCTGACGGGCAGAACTGGGCTGGTGGGAGCCAGCAGCTGGCAGGACACTGGTGGTTCCCCAGGGCAACCCTGACCTCCTCCTGTCACTGCCCTGTCTCTGCTCACGGGTCTGTCTGACCCCGTTTGGAAATGGGATCATCTCCGGGGTGGAGCATCCCAGAGTTTAACACACATGGACTTGCTGGGAATGGAAAGGGGATGCTGGACACGACAGAAACTGGAATGGGATGAGGACTCAGGGCTCTGGACTGCAGTTAAGGGGTTTTGGCATCCACCCCAGATTGCAAAGGTCCTGCAAAGGAGGTTCGGAGACCACAGGGATGGGAATGGACTGGGATGCTCCGGCACACGCCCGTCCTGGACAGCGCTGCAGCAGCTGCTGTGCAGCAAGAGGGGCAAAGACACGGCCACCCTGAAGCTGCCCCTGTGGCAGAGAGTTGCTGATGCCCTCTGTGAGGGTGTTTCTGCCCCAGGAGGGGGCGAATTATGGTGTCTGAAGCCCAGTACACGCTGCAGCAGCCGGGCACAGGGTAGCACAGGAGCAGGGACAGCAGCACAGGTGTCAGTGACAAACCCCGGGCAGCACGACAGTGACATTGACACAGCCCCACTGCCTTCCAGGGAACTGATCCCAGGACACAGGCAACCACTCCCAGAGCAAAAATCCCCCAAAGGGCCGATGTCCAGCTCATCAGACAAACAGGAATTCAAACTGAAACCAAATCTGACGTGTTTCACCAAGCACGGCCCAGCGGGAAAACAACCCCGGGGTTGCAGGAGCAGCCGCTCTTCCAGTAGCATCCCCCTCCTCCTCCTCCCTTCCAGGCACCCTTTGGGGCAGCTGGATGCAGGGACAGCGAGAGAAACACAACTCCCTGAGCATCAGACAGCTCAGCTCCTGGCTGGGAAAAGCCCCTGTCCCCCAGAGACAGCAGGGACAGAAAGAAAAGTCACCTCAGGTGGCAGAAGTCATGCAGCCACCTCCGCTGGCAGCCGGCTGTCCCCCCCTCCCTCACACTGAGCCCCCTGGCACACACCTAAAGCTGCTCCCAGGGAGCTGCAGGGACACTGCTGCACTCAGGGAGCTGCCGAGGCATCGGCTCCTGGGAGAGGAGCAGCCCAAGGCTGCGGCACAGCAGGGACTGGCGCTGTTCCCGTGGGGAGCCAGCCAGCTGCAGCCGGCTCCATGTCCCTGACCCCCCCAAACCACCCCTCCTGCTGCAGGGACCTTGCTGTGCTCCACCCATCCATCCATCCATCCATCCACCCATCCCTCCTTCCATCCATCCATCCCTCCTTCCATCCATCCGCCCCCAGCAGCTGCAAAGTCCCTTTTGGCACTGAAGGGGAGAAGGCTCCGGGGAGACCTCAGAGCCCCTTCCAGTGCCCAAAGGGGCTCCAGGAGAGCTGGAGAGGGACTTCGGATGAAGGCATGGAGTGACAGGACACAGGGAATGGCTTCCCACTGCCAGAGGGCAGGGATAGATGGGATATTGGGAAGGAATTGTGAGGGTGAGGAGGCCCTGGCACACACGACCCTCTGGGAGAGAGGACTTGGAGTTCAGCCCAGCAGCCCCAGGGAGTGCATCCTGCTCGCAGAGGGATGGAAAAGGTTTAACCCCTCGCTGACCAGCTCGTGGGAAAGCCCTGCCCTTCAACAAAGGCCACCAAAGGTGTTCCTTGATACAACACCACGAGCTTCAGCATCATCCTGAAATTCAGCAGTTCCTGGGCTGACTTTAACCACGAAGCTCAGCCAGACCGGTGGAGACACCAGCCCAGGAATATCATCCATGAATGTGCTGAAGCCACACGTGGGAATGCCACAGGAAACCCATGGTGCCCTGAAACTTGGGAAAATGCCTGTTTTTACTAAAAAAAAATGCTGGGGTAGATGTGAATGATTCACCTATAGCTGCACATAAATGTGCAAGCAGCTTTCATCCGTGACCTGCCTTTGAATCCAGCACTCCTGCCTGCTCTCCCAGCATCCCTAAGCTGGAGTTTCCCCTCGGGGCTTTTTCCAGGTGCGTTGGGGGTGCTGAGGTCAGGTTTGCTGCAGAGCCTCAGCAATTCCCACCTGGGAAGTGGGACCCAATCCCAGTTTGCCGCAATGGAAATCCCAGCGGGGAGCAGGATTTGGCCAATCTGTGGCCCAGCTCTCCTCTCCCTCCAACCACAAGGTCCCAACGAGCTGCTCCCAGCCCGTCCCCAGAGCTGGATGACAAACTGAGATAATCCCTGTTATCAGCTCGGGCCGTGGGTGACATCCCACACGACGACAGTGCTCGAAGCCACACTCACATCTGCATCCTGCATGGAGACTCCAGCCTGGAGCTGCCAGGGATGACCAAAAACTGGAATTAAAGCAAAGAAACCTCTGGCTGCCTCCTCGTAGCCTCATCCCTGCAGCCTGGCACCCAGACCCGGAGTGCAGGAGCTCTGAGAGCCCCTGGGAACGCTCAGCTCCGGGAAAGGGGAGAAGCCACAATTGATGTTCCCGCAGGGCTCGGCAACCCAGAGGGGACGACTCTGCTCCTTTGGGCACAGCCAGGAGCTCCGCAGAGAGCTCTGGCACTGCGTCCATGCCGAGGGCTGCGGGTGCCAGGGCTGTGGATGCCAAGGGCTGCCTGCATCCCGCTGCTGCGCGGGGGCGAGGGATGCTCGCGTGGGCAGCACCCGGCCCTGGCAGGGCAGGGTTTGTGCCCTGGGCTGCAGCACAGGTGACTTAAACACATCCCACGTCTCTGTCCCCGCTGTGCCAGGGGACACACGTCCTTCCCAGCCTGCGGGAAAGGGCTCAGAGCGTTGCTGCCTTGTGCCATCCCACGTCCTGATGCCCTGCGGAGGAGGCAGCCCCGACGCAGGGGACACGCACGGGGAGGCACCGCTGCTGAGGGACTGGCAAAGTGCCACCGCTAGGTGCTGGCACCTTCCCACGCTGCGGCCCTTGTCTCACCCACCCTGTGCACAGCCTTGCATTGCCCTGGCACGGGTCTGACACGGGAATGCCGCCTGCTCCTGCTGCTGGCACTGCCCGGGGACACCACGCAGCCACCCACCCGCTCCGCACCCACGGCTCTGTCCCCAGCTCGTGGCAGCGCGGGCGCGGAGCCAGCCCGGCAGGGCTCTGCAAGGGCACCCTGGGCACGGCTGAGCGCCTGCCAAGGAAAACTCCCTGTGCCGCGAGGGAACAGCCTGTTTCCTGCCAGGGAACTGGTCAGTCTTGTTCCCTCGCGTCCCTCCCCCGGAGAGAACACCCGGCAGCAGGGTCACGGCTCCGCGGGGCAAACCCGTTGAGTGCCAGATCCCCAAACCCACCCTAAATCCAGGGGTACCCCGCTCCCAAGCACCCCGCTGAATTTAAACGCACGAACCTCCATGTTTAAACACATCTTGGGACTTTGGAGAGCCGAAACTCCTGCTCGCTGGGTTTGCCCGTCCGCCGCAGATCTGCTCTGCTCCAGGTGCCGGGACACGCTCCCGGCTTTATCGGGGAGGCTCGAGCTGTGCCCCGGCCAAGGCGCAGCCGTGCTGCAGCACTGCCCACAGCTCTGCAACTTCCTAAAATAATTCCCTGGATACCAGGGGGATCCCTGAGAGCGGCGCTCAGCTGCGCCGGCACAGGTGGGGCAGAGACCGCACACACTCGGTGCGTGCCAGAGTCAGCTCCCCGCTCACCCTGAGCCGTCTCCGGGATCCCAGCGCCTGATGAGGGAGGATTTTTGGCAGGTGATGTGTGTTGGTCTAGAGGGTCCCGGCCCCAGTGTTGGAGCGCTGCTGCCTTCCAGGACCCTTCCCCTTCCCAAGCCCGGCTTTAACCCACTCGGGGCACGGACAAAACCATCACCCAGCCCTAATAACGGAGCCATTTCCAGGGGATCTGAAGCCCGGCGAGCTCCCAGCTCGTGCCGCTTCCCAGAGAGCCCTTTCCTTTCCCCGCGCTGCCATCAGACACCAGATGGCAGCTCCCCATTCGCCTGGGCTTGCGAGGGGAATTAAACGCCTCTTGAACAGACCTGAGCTGCGTAAGCCGGGCTTTTGTGCCGAGCAGCGGTTTCTCCTTTCACACTTCCCAGCGGCGCAGCTCCCACACTCCCCCCTCCGCCACGGCTACATCCCCACGGAGCCCCGGAACGGGGCTACTTATCCTGTAATTCCCATTTTTACCTGGCAAAAATTCCTCCCGGGGGCCATATTTTGGAAATGAGCCCCCCACCCCGAAAAGCACGCGGGGGGAGGGAGGGGGGATTCCCTGCCCAGACCACCCTCAGCCCCCCATTCCCACGGGAGATGCTGCTCCCAGCCCCTGCGGAGGGGTTCGGGATGCAGCCGGAGCTGCAAAGGCTGACGGAGCCCGGGGACACGGGGAGCCCGCGGGGACCCTCCCTCCTTCCCGGGGATGACGGATGCATCCCCCTGGACGTGCGGAGCTTCAGGAGAGCTCCAAAAAAGCGGGGTGTCACCTCGCTGCCGGCATCAGATGGAGCCGGAGGACGGATTAAAGCCCGGGCCTGTCCCCAAGCGGGGTCACGGCGGAGCCGCGGGATCCCCATCCTCCCTCCTTCCCTGCCTCCCTCGGCTTTTTACCTGCAGCCGGGAGCCTCGCAGCGCCTCGGCTCGCCGGTGGCTCAGCAGCATCCGGCCCGGGGGTGGCCGGCGTGGCCGGCACGGCGGGGACGCTGCGCTCCCTCCCCGCGGAGCCCCGGCGCACCGCGGTGCCCACGCGCGGCTGCGCGCACAGCCCTGCTGCGGCCGCGCCGGCTCCCGGGAAAGCGCCGCGGAAAAGCTCATTGTGTCATCCGGCCACGCTTGTCACGGCCGGCAGAGCGCCCGTGGCTCCCGGGAGAGCAGCGCCGGGCCTTTTCCTGCGGCACGGAGCCAGGGATTGCCTGCGGAGGGAATCCCGAGGAGGGCATCGCCCCGCAAAAACAGCCCCTGTGCGCCCTGGCTTCGGGAGTATGAGGAGGAATTAGGCAGGACCCCCATCAGAGGGGAGTTCTCCAGGCTAAGGAGCTGCACAGGTAAATATCCCAATTAACAAATATCCCAATTAACAAATCCAAAATAGCCAATCCATGTATT
>VZRS01016764.1:0-14098 GCA_013398055.1 Ifrita kowaldi
CTCAGCGCACCCCCTCACACCGACCGCGCCCACTCCACCGAGACCACGCCCATTGCTCGTCTAACCCGGCCTTTGCCACGCCCACTGCATACAAAGACCACGCCCCCTCCGGAGCTCTCCACCAATGGGAGGCGCGCAAGCGCACGGCTCCACCCACAGGCGCGCGGCCGCTGTGCACCGTCTCCATGGAGAGAGGCGCGTCCCGCTGCGCGCATGCGCCATGGAGCCGGGAGCCGGCTGCACCGTGGGGTGCGGCTCAGGCCGCGGGCAGCGAGACCCCTTGGGGTAACCTCCGGTGGGGAGAGTCGGGGGCAGGGCCTGTGGAGCGTTAGGGGCCAGGGAGGAGTGAGGAGATGGTGGGTCCGGCTTGTGAGGAGGTCGGAGCAGGGAATGGGCAGCGAGACCCCTTGGGGCAGCCTCCGGTGGGGAGAGTCGGGGGCAGGGCCTGTGGAGCGTTAGGGGCCAGGGAGGAGTGAGGAGATGGTGGGTCCGGCTTGTGAGGAGGTCGGAGCAGGGAATGGGCAGCGAGACCCCTTGGGGCAGCCTCCGGTGGGGAGAGTCGGGGGCAGGGCCTGTGGAGCGTTAGGGGCCAGGGAGGAGTGAGGAGATGGTGGGTCCGGCTTGTGAGGAGGTCGGAGCAGGGAATGGGCAGAGCCCAGGTATGGGGGTGGGAAGGGTGTTGCTTCTGGAGGTCGAGGGGACAGAAGGGAGTTAGGGAGGGGGAGACACCTTCAGATGACTGACCCAGCAGCAGGCCCTGCTTCTGTCTCCCAAAAGGAGAGGAATCGCTTATCCCTTGCCCCCAGTGTGGGGGTGACACTGCAGAGGACCCGGCGTCAAGACCCTGCCCGTGCTGATGGGGGCTGGGGATGTGGTTGGCAATGGGGGATGCGCCCCACTGCCTTTCTTCAGGGTCTGTTCCCACCTGCAGGGGGGCTCTGACAAGCGATGTGGCTCCCAGATGCCATGGGGACAGGCCACCGTGCAGGGTCCGAGGTTATCAGCCTGTGCCTGAGGTGCCTGTGCAGATGCTCCCGTGCCAGAGTGAGAAACTGACAACCACTGCCAAGAGGCTCCAGGAGATGTCGGGCATAGTTGAGCTGTCCCAGGAGATACCAGACACAGATGAGCTGCCTACTGAGGCCCTACCAGTTCTGCCTACCACGGTGCCATCCCCAGAGACTGGGGAGGATCCCTCTGGGATCAAGCTGCCTCCCTGGCTTGGAAAGTGGGGGACTCGCCCCGAGGAGGAGTCCCCCACCGCAGAGCCGGTGCTGCCCCCCACCCCACCCACGCCAGCAGAGAAGCCCAGCCAGCCGGTGCAACAGCGGAGTCGCGTGAGCCGCGACTGGCAGAAGGAGGTAACTCCATCAGGGAGAATGCCCCTCAAAGCTGGCCCCATCGTGTCCCATGTGCTGATCTTGTGAAGCTCCCTGCTCCTGGGCAGACTCCTCTCTTTAAATAGCCACCCGGATGACCTTCAGCCCAGCGGGATAGAAAACGGATGAAACTCAATAGCACAAAAGGCACAGGCAGGCACGTGGGGAGTAACAGTAAAGAAGGAGGGGAGCTGGGATCTCACTGCTGGGGAGCAGGAACTGTGTACCGTCGCCCATCGCAGTGATGTGGGGATGCCTGCTTGGGCAAGCCATGCTGGGGGGCACCTGATGGGCCAAGCTGTGCTACAGCCTGGCGATACATTGGGTTGTTCAAGTGCTGTAAGAGCGCTTGCCCAGGGGCAGTCTGGGCACCCAGATGCTTGGGACAGCCATACAAGGCTGGCTGACCTCCACCAGGCAGGATAGGTCAGCCCTGCCCAAGCCATGTCCTGGGAAAGCTGCTCCAGGTTTCCCAGGTTTCTGGCCAGAAAGACCATAACCCCTCTTTGCAGCTTATGCCTCTAGGGCCATCAAATGCCTGAAAGCTAGGTGCAGGCATGGGGCAGTGCAGCTTGGCTCCTGCCCCCTTCCACAGCCCCCACTGTCCATCCCCAGACACTCGTGGACCCTCTGGACTCTCGGAAGGATTTGGGCTGTGAGGACTTCCAGTGTGGCTACCATGGACTACCGATCCACCAGTTTCTCTCCTCACTCACTGACAGCTCTGCCCCGAAGTACTGCCCATCTACCAGGGTCCTGCTGCTGGGGCAAGGTGAGGCTGAACCCCCCAAGCCACAAAAAGGCAGCAGGGGAATCATAGCTCTGGGGCTGATGGCACCTTCCCCTCTGCAGGGCAGCGGAAGGCCACACTGGAATCCATGCTCTACGAGAAATACAGGCAAGCCTGCAGCCCCACGTGACAACCACCCTTGGGGCTATGCCCCAGAGGAGGGGACCTGGTGGGGCAGGGATCCCAGAGCTGAGGGCTGCGGGGTCTGCTCTGACTGCAGTAAGGAGACGGAGGAGGAGATCCGTCCCCGCCCGAGGCGCATGGAATCTGTCTCTACCACACACCAGGACTTCCGTGCCATGGGCTTCCAGTCCACACTCCAGCCCACCACCCAGGTACAGGCAGTAGACATCCCCCCCTCAGCTTGCAGCAGCCTCCAGGGAGGCCACAAGGCTCCTGTGTCCTGCCGAGCATGCCATCCCCCCTGCCCACATTTTGCTTCCACTGCAGCCTCACAACTACCTAACGGAGCAGCCAGCCAGCTTCTGGCTGGAGCAAGCCCGTGGACATCCGGTAAGCCCCCCACCACCCTGCCCTGCCAGCACCCTGGGGGTCTCAGCTGCTGACAGAGACCTCTCCAATTCTCTCCTCTCCAGGGCGTCACCGGCCTCTTTGGCAGAAACATTCCCTTCAAGAAGAATGCAGCCTTCTCCACTCCCATTACCATGTACCTAGGGCATCCTGAGCCCTTCAACCTCTGTGACCCCTACGACCCCCTGAGCAGCCAGCTCCAGCCCCACAAGCAATAAAAAACAAGGGGACACAGGTGGTCCCAGCATCCTTGCCCAGCCCAAGGCCATCCTCAAGCTGGGTGTTTGCAGGGGGAACACTGTGTCCCTGGGATCTCAAATCCCGTGGGACCATGAAGCAAAATGGGAAACCTTCAGCCCCGCTGCAATTTCCTGTTGACCCAAAACACGTTGTGGCCCCAAGACTTCCTCCTTGGGCATGGAGGGAGAGCCCCTGGCGCAGTCCCATCCCCTGGGACACGTCCCCTCCCGGCGCATGCAGCGGGTGACACGCAGCCGCTGTTCCAGTCCCCAGGCACAGGTGTGTTCCAGTAAGAGGCGGCAGCGGGGCGGCCAGAGCATGAGCTCAGAGGAACGCACTGCAGCCCTCACGCCAAAGCAAACCCCGCCACGGCAGCCCTGCCTTCCCAGCACCGCCCAAGCCCTCAACAGCCGCTGCTGCGACCGCCCGGCACTGGCTACCCGTGCCCACTCTGCGGCCCCGTGCCGCAGACAGATCCCCGGGATATGATCTCTTTGGATGTTTCAGGCAGCTGTCCCCAGCCCAGGCTGAGTTCCATACTGGGGTCCCCCCCGGCCTCCCTCCCCATTTGGCATGCTGGGGCAGAGCAAAGTAGAGGTCACGGGACAGACGGATCTGGGGAAGTTTGTATTTCAACAAAATAGTTGCAGCGAGTCCTATATTTACACCTGGAGGAGGGGTGGGTATTTACATGACCCGGTGGGATTATATACAGGAGAGGGGGAGACTGGGGAGGGGGGCAGCTGCGGCATTGAAGCCTGACCTGGCCAAGGAGTCAGTCTTGGCAGGAATCCCCATTTCCCCCCACCCCAGGGAGGGGTTGACACGGGCACAACTTCTGCTGGGGGCCAGGTACTGAAAAGAGACGGCAAAGTGCCCTGCGGGGCAGCCAGGCCCCGGAGAAGCTCAGAGCCAGCTGAGCCACAGGGGAGAGGACAGGGATGGCAGACCTCAGAGGCTGGGGGGGATACAAGGTCCCTCAGGCTGAATCGGGGCTGGTTACCCCACTCCAGCAGAGGCTGTGGGAAAGGTGGGCTTTGCTGGTGCTGATGGAGGAGGGCAGACGGTGCTGTGGCCGCTGCCCCACCTTGCCCAGGCCCTGCTGAAGCAGGGGGGCTGCAGAGGCGGTGGTGGATGCAGTGATGGGAGGGGGGTGCCAGTGCATCCTGGGGCACTGGAAAACACTGGCGGCCTCATCGAGCTGGGGGCTCTGCTACAGCCACTGGGTTCAGATGACTTAAGGGTCTTTCCTCTCACCCAGCAGCCAGTATGTCCGCATCTTTCCCTTGCCCTGGAGGCAGAGGTGAGCAGTTTAGACCCTGCCCACCCCTGGAGCTGCTTCTTGGGGGTCATCCCCTGCATTGAGTGCAACAAGGGGTCCCAGCCCCAACCCACCTCCCCATCATATTCCCCTGTGGTAGGAAGGGCTGGTACCCCACTGGCGTCCCTGTGCCCTCACCTTCATCTCTACATCCCCACGCAGCTCCAGCTCAAAGCAGCCAAACTCATCCAGGACTTCTTTGGTGGCAGATGAGACGTGGATCTTCAGGGCTGGGTAGCACAGAGGGGCAAGAGAGACATGGCTGGGTGCCATGGGAGCAGGACACACCCTGTGGCTCTGGACCCCAGCTGCCAGCCCCATGGCTTACCCTGGCCGTTGGACTCCATGCGGGACGCGGTGTTCACCGTGTCCCCGAAGAGGCAGTACCGCGGCATCTTCAGACCCACCACTCCGGCGCACACGGGGCCTGCAGGCACAGAGATACTCAGGGATGCTGCGGGGTGGCAGGGTGGGCAGGTGGGTGGGCGAGCACCCACCAGCTGGGTGGCATGGGGGCTCACCGGTGTGTATGCCGATGCGCAGGTGGAGCTGATCGTTGGGACGGTGGCGGATCTTGAAGGTTTTGACAGCCTCAAGCAGGGCCAGGGCCATGCGGACAATCTCACGGGCGTGCAGCTTCCCGTTGCGCACCGGCAGCCCCGAGACCACCATATAGGCATCCCCAATGGTCTCCACCTGTGGGGGCAAGGGGAGCAGGTCCAACCTGCACTCCTTGCTGCCTGCCTCACTTTGGGGGAGCTGTGCTTGCTTACCACCCCACTCACCTTGTAGACGTCAAAATTGTCGATGATGGCATCAAAGCAAGTGTAGAGATCGTTCAGCAGCATCACGACCTGGATAGAGCAAGGGTGTGTGGGCAGCTGGGAGTGGGCATGTCCTCCCAACCCCAGGGATGGCACTGCCAGGGTGTGAGACCCCCGCCACAGAGGCGCTGCCCCCCAAGCCCTGCTCTCACCTGCATGGGAGTGCTCTCTGCCGAGAGGGCAGTGAAGCCCACTATGTCACTGAAGTAGATGGTGACGCTGTCGAAAGCCTCAGCCCGCACTGTCTCTCCACGCTTCAGCTGCTCTGCCACAGAGCTGGCAAGGACAGTGGTGAGTTTCCCCTCAAACCCCCTGTTCCCCCTGCAACCCTTGCCCCACACCAGCATGGAAAGCTGGCAAGGGACCCTATGCTTGCTTAGCAGTGGGTGCATGCTGAACCCATGCCAACCCTCAGACCCACACCTCCCCCATCTCTCCCCCTCTCACTGGGGCAGAATCTGGTAGAGGAGGTTCTCCGCCTTGCGCTTCTCCTCCAGGTAGGCCTGTGTCCTCTCTTCCACCAGCTTCTCCAGGTTGTTGGCATACTGCTCCATGCGTGACAACAGGTTGTCCAGGATGCTGGTGCTTCCCTCCCTGCCGAGGTGCAGTCAGCTGGCACTGCGGGAAGAGGTGCCCCCCAACCACCACCCCCATGGCTGTCCCCACTCCCACCCAGGGCCACTGTCCCTGCACACCAACCACTCACTTGTTGAATCTACGGATGAAGATCTTGATCTGACTGAAGTCAGGGCGCTCGGCCGGCTCCTGCGCCCAGCAGCGTTCCATCAGCACTGCCAGCTCCTCAGTGTGCACCCCGATGTCAATGGACGGGCGGAAGAAGGGCTTCTGGCTGTTACGCACCTTCTGCACGATCTCTGCCGGGGCGTGGCCAGCAGTGAGCACCAGACCTCCACAGTGGGGCAGGACCTCCACACACGTCCCTCCACCCTCACCTTTGGGGCTCAAGTCCATGCCCTCGATGTAGAAGGGGCCGTTGCGTAGAGCGACCTCCTGCACGATGATGCCGAAGCTGTAGACATCGGCTTTCTGCATGCCTGGGGTGGGCAGGTGCCCCTTCTGCAGCAGCTCTGGGGCTGTCCACAGCTTCTCTGGTGGGACAAAGCAATGGAGAAGTGAGATAGGGCCACCCCATCCCCCTGGTCCCCCCAGGCAGGCACTCACTGGCATAGAGTGCATGCGTGTCCTCATTGTCACTGGGCGAGCGGAAGCTGGCCAGGCCGTAGTCGGTGATCTTCAGCACGAAGCGACTGTCCACCACGCAGTTGGATGACTTGAGGCTGCCGTGATGACCAATGATGCTGTTGTGCAGGAAGGCCATTCCCTGGGACAGATGGACACAGTGAAGCTCATGTCTCTCAGGCACCTCCCCCAGTCCCTTGCACCCCTCAGCTGGGTACCTTGACGATGTCATTGATGAGGGAGTAGCGAAACATCCAGTCCAGGTTGATGCTCTCATTCTCCAGGACATCCTGGGGTAGCACATTGAGTGGGCCCCACCAAGCACCCAGGGCACGGTGACAGCAGCCTCACCAAGTGCCCAGCTGTGGGGGTCTGCAGCACCCACCCCCACCCCTCCACTGGCCTCTGACGCCTGCTTGGACAGCTCAGCTGTGAGCCTTGTAAGGAGGGCTCAGGTGGCCACCAGCATCCACAGCCCTGTCCACAACACCCAGCCCAACTGGGTCACCAGGGATGTCTAAGTGTCACCCGCAGTGTCCCCAAGCCCTGCTACCTGCAAGCTGCCCCGTGGGCAGTACTCAGTGATGATGCAGATGTTGGGGGGGTCGATGCACGCCCCGATGAAGCGAGTCAAGTGGTTGAACTGGATGTCCCGCATCTGCAGGTGCAAGCGGACCCAAGACAGTCTTGAGGTCAAAGGGTATGAGCTGCTGCTCCTACTACCCTCCCACGCTCCCAGAACCAGTTCCTGCACCCCCGAGCAGGCTGCCCACCCCAGCCCAGACCCCAAACCTACATGTTTTAGCTCGAAGAGCACCTGCCGCGTCAACTCGATGCGCTTCTTGTTGATGTGCTTAATGGCCACAACGTTGCCCTGGGGTGTTTGGGAAGGGGAAAAGGTCAATACCCACTGGGGGAATTTGCAAAGGGGAGGAAAGTGCCAACATCCTGCAGGATGGGGGTGCAGCCAAGGGGAAGCACAACAGAGTTGGGGCATTTCAGGGGGAGGGCTCAGCTCCCTGCCTGCTGCACTGACCTTGAAGTGGCCGGTGTTGGCGAAGATCTGGTACTTGCCATGGGTGGTCATCAGGGAGCCATAGCTGGAGCCACGCTGTGGGAAGGAGGGGATTAGGGAGAGGAACCCTGGGGTGGAGGGGTGGCCTGCACCAATGCAGCAGGGCAGGGCCATCCAGGATGTGCAGGGGATGGTGCAGGATGGGCTCTAAAGGGTCAGGACAAGCTCTATATGCTCTGTAGGAAAGGCAAAGACTCTGGGATGAGGCATGGCGCACTGCACAGAGTGTAGGACATGGATAAGGTATGTCTGTGTAGGGAATGGAGGGCAACACAGGGGCTTGATGAAGTATGGTGCTGCGCAGGGGACTCAGGGCTCTGCAGGGGATGGAAAGTCGTGCCAGGGATGAATGGAGTGTGTCTCCACTGGGGATGGAGAGCTGTTTAAGGATCAAGAGCTGCGCTGAGGAGAGATGCAGGGGAGCTGCGGCTCTGTAGGAAACAGAGGGCCATCAACAGGGAGGTAATCAACAGGGAGGGGTGTCATGCAGGGAGGGAGGGCAGCACAGGGGCAGGGTGGTGCCCCAGGGATGGCTCCTCTCACCAGGGACAAGGTGAGCCGGCTGCCTGCTGCCTTGTGGTACCGCTCAGGACTTCCAAACTGCAGCTCATCCCAGCGGATCCTCCAGAGCATGCTGGCAAGCTCCTTCTCCAGCATCAGCTTCCTGGGGGACACACAGGGGTCAGGCGCCCATCCCCCCTGCCCTGCCTGTCCCCCCACCAGACAGAGGTTCCCTCAGTCCTGACTGACCTGAAGATGAGGAAGCTAGAGATGCCAAACATGACAAAGGTGAGGCCAGTGCCCAAAGCCACGATGGCCAGCATGGAGAGAGGAGCTGCAAACAGGAGAGGATGTCAGGGTGGTCCAGCTGGCTGACATGCACCCATAGGGAAGGGTTCTTGGGTCCAAGGGATGTGGAGACCCAGGACACCCACTTTTATCACAGGAGGGGTCATCCACATCAAAGACACAGGGAGGGTTGTCCAAGGGGGGAGCCCCCTTCACCCAGGGGATGGGTCGTCCCAGCCAGTGGATTTGCTTCTCCACACCCGAGTAGTGTCCCACCACCTAAGGCAAAGAGAGATGAGGCCATCCCCCAGACCCCACCATCCCATCCCCCAGCCCCAGCCAGGGGAGCCTGGTGCTGGCCCCCACCTCATACTGCCCGGTCTTGGGGTCACTCATGGCCCATAGGTTGAAGTCAGTGTCCCGGTCATTGTTGCTGTCCATGCTCACAAGCCCTGTCACACCTGTGGGAGAATTAAGACCCAGGTGGGACAGGGACTGAGTTCCACCGCCCCCACAGCACCCACAGCCCAGCTGCCCCCATCCCAGTGTTACCCTGGAACTTGCGGTCCCGCATCTTCTCAATGATGTGGGTGGCGTTTTTCTTGGAGCCGCCCTCGCGCAGAGTCTCATTCAGCACCATGGCGTACAGCAGCATCCCATCATAGAAACACCCCGCCACCAGGTTCATCTGCCAGGGGGAATCTGAGCACACCCACGGCCACGCACACAGGAGCATCCCGGAACCTTCACACCAGCACCACGCACCCACCCACAGCCCCATAACCACACTGGGGACAACGTGCACTCTGC
This sequence comes from Ifrita kowaldi, assembly GCA_013398055.1. NCBI lineage: Eukaryota > Metazoa > Chordata > Aves > Passeriformes > Cinclosomatidae > Ifrita > Ifrita kowaldi. The sequence continues at coordinate 8,960 of VZRS01016764.1, forward strand.
AGGGATGGCAGTGCCTGTGGCTGTTCCCACCAGGGGTGACCCCTCTGGCACTATCTGTGGATGTGTCCCACCCTCTGCATCCTGGTGAGGTGCCTTAGACTCATGTGAAGGGGCCCCACCACCCCAGCATGCAGGGGGATTCACTCACCAGGGAGTAGTTGAGCTGCACTCCAAATTTCTGCTTAGCTCGCAGGATGAGTTGGGTTTGGAAATGCTGGTACTCAGGGTTTTGGGGCTCGTAGTAGGTGATCACCAGCACCATCTGCAACCAAGCACAGCACTCTGGTTCGCACACTGGGGCCAGGCTGGCGAGATTTCTGTCCCCAGGCAGGTGGGCTCAGCTCACCTGGAAAGCCTCGCGCAGCCCTGAATCCTGGCCTGGACTCTCCTGCCAGGGCTTGAAGGCGTCACGGGCAGAGTCTCCCCGCAGGCTCTCCCCGAAGACGTCCAGGTAGAAGAAGACGTAGTCGCCGTTGGTGAGGTTCTCCTGCTGCGCCAACTGCATGATCTGCCGCAGCATCTCCGGTGGCCCGCAGAGATACACCACTGCCAGAGAGAGGCAGGGGCTTCAGGGAGGCAGGGACATCCCACTGCGCCCCGGGCACACAGCCAGCAACGGGGCAGATGGGGCAGAGCAGACCTGGTGGCAGCGGGGGGGATGGAGCAGGCAGATGGGGCAGTGCCCACACCTCCCTGCGCCGCACAGCCAGACCCACAGCCCTCGCTGGCACAGACCCACTCTTGCCCTATCAATCACCTCGGGCTGAAGGGGGAGAGGAGAACAGGGGAAAACTTGCTCCAAATCATGAGGTGGATGCTGCAGGCACCGACCCCACACACCCTGATCCAGCAAAAGCCAGCCAGGGGATCTCTCCCCCCTGCATCAGCCTCCCAGCTGCTCCATGCCAGCCCCAGCCACGGAATCAGGGGGGCTGGGAGAGGCACTGGAGTCGTGCGCCGGAGGTCCCTGGGGAACCCGAGCTGTGGAATGGGACAAACCCATGTTTGGGTTCGTGGCCGGCTGTCCGTGCGGCAGGAATGCGCAGGTTCCCAGATTCCAGCACCTTCGGCGGCCACTGGCGCTAATTGGAAACAGAGCATCTCGCCGGTGTGACCCACACGGCAAGGGGGTGCCCGGGCCCCGTCCGGCCGTCCCGCCTGCCCCCACCCTCTGCTGGGGGCTCGGTCAGCCCCCATGGGATGTCCACCCAAGCGCTGTGTGGGGGCGGCACGCCGCTGGCACAGGGCATCACAGGCTGTGGGGACGGGCCCCTGAGAGTGTCCGAACCCCCCCGAGCAGGGGCCCTCCGTGCCCTTGCTGAGGATCCCGACAGTGCCTCCTCCCTCCCCCCGGAAAACCAGGGCCCCCGCTCCAGCCAGTCTGGCTGGGAACCCGGGATTGAGCAACGGAGGAGGCGGCGGCAGCGGGTGCTGGAGGAATGTCACGCTTGGGCGCTGGCCCCGGCATACAGCTCTTCTGCATGGGGCCCAGCGCCCCGGCTGGACCTGGGGAATGGGGGGGCTGGGGACAGCAAGGAAGCCTCGCACTCTGGGAAGGGGTCTCTGCTGCTGGAAGGTATCCAGCGACGCAGGCACCCCGCCATGTAGGCAGCAGGGCTGGAAGGGTCACCCATGGGGGCAGTGAGGAAGCCCACAGGTGGGAGAAGAGACCCAGCACAGCCACCTTGGGCACAGGGAATCCACAGCAATGTGGGGAGCTGCTCCTGGGCACGGGGGAGAGGGAAATCGCAGCACCGTGGGCTGTGTGTGAGCAAAAGCCTGTTCCAGGGTTTGAAATGGTTCCCTCTGAATACTGCAATACTTCAAAAAAACATTCTTGGCTTCCCCACTTTGTTAGTCCTGCACCAAGAAACGTACTGTCCCCAAATTTCTCATCCAGGATGGGCAGCTCAGCACCTCCCCAACATGCAGAGCCTAAAGGTCCCCCCCAAGGACACAGACGGGACCCTCCCCATCCCACTGCAGGCGCCAAGAAAAGGGAGCCACGGGGACTGGGGAGCCACAACAGCTGGTGGCAGATGGTGGGACACTGCAGGCAGCCAGCCCCTGCGGCGGCAGTGAAAGCCTGCCTGGTCAAAGGCCACCAGGCAAGGGGATGGACGGCGCCTAGACGGCTCCCGGGGGACAGGTTGCATGAGCTGTGCAGAAGGGTCAGGGCTTGGGGGTCTCCCTGAGGCGGGCAGCTGCCTCCGGCTGGCATCCTCCTGCATGGCCAGCAGCGCCTTAGGGGGCTCATGCACTTCCCAGGGGCCAGGAGATGGCCAAAGGCAGCCTCAGCATCACCCATGACAAGGGGAATGAAGTTCTGCAAGGCTGGAGTGCCTCCAGCCCCCTGACATTTATTTAGGGGGCGTCTCTGGTGTAGGCGGCAGAGTGCCAGGCCCCAGCGAAGGGGCAGGACCACGAGTGTGCAGATGAGGTGGCAGAACACTGCTTGACCCCTGCATGATGGAAGATAACCCTAAAGTGAGGGCAAATCCTGGGTTGAGGCAGAAAATCCCAGTTTTGAGCAGCCTCACCAGCACAGGGCACTGCAGCGCAGAGACCGTCGCACTGGCCAAGCACCGTCCCATGCCCAGGGGGAGTGCGGGGGTGAGGATCAAATGCACTCCCCTCCAGCAGCACCACCCAGCCACCTCCCCAGGCAGGGGACCTGGGCTTTTTGCAGGCAGATGCTCTGGTAATTCCCTCAACCACAGCTCTAATTATATCAGTGCTTTTGCAAATGGCAGGAGAGACGTGGGCCCCTGCACGTCGCCCAGGCATCGGTGAGAGGGGCGATCCCACACCCCCTCGTGCCTGTTCATTAGACCTGGGAAGGTCAAGAACCAGCAGTGTTAGGGATGCACAGTGGGGCAGGGAAGCAGCCTATCTCCAGGAAATGTTTATCAAACTCCTGCCCATGACTTGGGAGAAGGAAGGTGATGCCAAGAGGGGTGATATGTGGTGTTATCGCAGGGCTCGGACATGGATGCAGCTGAAGATCCTGCTTCCCTCTCCACACCATGCCATGCAGGGGTCCCAGCCCCTGGGACAGCCTTTCAGGTCCCCACTCCCTGCCCCACACATTTGGGTTAGGAAAGGACCTAACACCAGCTTTGTGGGCCTGAGCACCCATACCCACGGGGCCAAGCACTCAGCTCCACTCAGCCCCACAATTCTGCGATACTACGACCCCAGCTTAGAAAGCCCTCAGGTCTCTGCCCATGACTGGCCTTCTCCCCCAGCAGCCACAACCTCCTGCCTGCACCAGCAGGAATTGATTCCCGTTGGGGTGATTTACGGCACCAAGAGGGAAACGTTGACGGGAATCACCGATTTCAGCCTTTCTCCCTGCAGAGTCCTTTGCCCCCATCCCATAAGAAGCTCTGAACACCATGGCTGGTGATGGCACATGCAGGAGCTTCCAGCCCAGAGGGGCAGCCAGGGGATGCTCACTTCACGGACTCAGCCTCACTGGCCTCAGTCCTGATGGGAACCCAGTCCAACATCCCAAAGCACCACACCCCGCCTCCCCCCTGCAGCCTGGTCCTGCCCAGCCTTGGACAGGAGTCCTGCTGGCCCATCTGGCTCCACTTATCCCAGCTAGATGTCCTTCTTAATGACACAGCATCTCAGAATCCATTAAGAAGCATTGCGGAGTGGCTGACTCCGGGATCGATACACCCTGCTCATCAATAATGAAAGAGCATCAGGCTGCCCTTGCTCTCCAGCTGCCTCCGTAAGCCCCTCCATTTCCTCCCGCTCCCAATATAGCTGCTCTCCTGGGGCACTCACAAGGCACCAAATTGATTTATCCCTCCATCAGCAGGGTGGGGCCATCACAGCCCCATCCCGGGGGTGCAGCAGGGACAGGCACAGCCCAGGGTGCCCAGGTGCCAGCCTGAGGGGCTCTGCCTGAGCATGGCACAGCCGCCTAGGTATGTTGGCACCCTGGTTCTCTGGGCACGTAACCACAGCTGATGGCGTCCTTCAGAGAGTCACATCCACTCCATCACCTTCGGCCTCCAAGGACGTGCCTGGGTCACCCTGATCCTGCTAAGACAGAGGGTGGGGTGGCCCCACAGGGTGCCCCTCACAGCACGTGTCCCACCAAGGTGGGGGTCTGCCCCAGCTCTTGCTGGCAAAGGTTGACCAGGCTGGGGGCCTGGGAGGGAAACAATGTGCCCCCTCCTCCTGCTGCATTCTGGCCCCTCCACTGGCACAGGGTTTGGCCCGGGGGGCTCAGGTCCTGTCTTGTCGCCTGTGAACTCACCTCCTGTGCAGGTCCTGCTGCCCTTCCAGCCCCACTGTGACAAAATGTGCTCAATCCTCACTGCGCCCCACATAGAACCGATTTTGCCCACCCGTCCCTGTGCCCCACATGGGTCCCACTGTGCCCTCAGCCCATTCTCATGCTCCACACGGATGCCACTGTGCCTCCAGCCCCTCCTTGTGCTCCACAGGGGTCCCACTCTTCCTCTGGCTCTTTGCCATGCCCCACCACAGGTCTCTGCCCAGCCCCTGCTAGACCCCACATGAGTCCCACCGGATCCTTGGTCCTTTGCCATGCCTCACATGGGCGCCGTCTTGCTCTCGACCTTTCACAGGTCCCAGTGCCCCATCCCAGTGTCCTAAGACCCTCACAGTGCCCCGCAAAGGTGCCAGCGTCTCCTTGGACTGTTGCTGCGCCCCACATGATCACACTGTGTCCCCATCCTCTTGCTGTGCCCCATAAGTATCTCACTGCCCTCTCTGACACTTGCTGTGCCCTACGTGGATCTCCATTGCCCCCTAACCCCTTGATGTGCCCCAAACAGGTCCCACTGCCACCCCTGGTACCTTTTTGTGCCCCACATGTGTCCCACTGTGTTCCCAGTCCTTTGCTGTGTCCTGCAGAGGCCCCACTGCATCCCCATCCCCTCTCTGTGCCCCAGATGGGTCCTGCTGCTCCCTTAACCCCTTGCTGTACCCTATGAGTTATCCACAGTACCCCAGTCCCCTTGCTGAACCCCATCCTTCCCCCTACTGTGTCCCAGACGGGTCCAGTGGTTCACCCCGTCCCCCACACGGATCCCACCGCACCCTCAGCCCCTCGCTGTGCCCCACGGAGGATTTTGCCTCCCCCCCTCGGAGCCC
>VZRS01016770.1:0-12958 GCA_013398055.1 Ifrita kowaldi
GGGAGGGACAGTAATGAATGTGGTGTTCTTCCAAGGCACAATAAACATTTTCATATTGCTACAGGCAAGACAGAAAGGGCTCAAGTGTTAGAATTGTCAAGGTCAGGCACAGGAAAACCTGGGAAAGGTTTACTGTTCTACAGCATTTTTAAACTTTTTTTAGTATACTGAGATTTATTTTTTTAGAGAGGTACTTTAATACATGAAGCAACCCTCTCTTCTGGGTCAATTTCCAGTCAGGAGAGCCACTGAACTTGGTTAAAAGCAGATACGAGACAGATATGCTGCACAGGAAATAACTGATAGGAAATCAGAGCATACAATCCTCAGGTCAGAAAACAATGATGTATTTTCCTCTCCACTACTGTGAATGAAGTAGAGCATCACCTGACAGAAAACGGTGTATTTTAGGGAAGAAGAAAGGGAAGTAGCTACATGACATCTTGCTATACCTTCCCCCTCACCAGGCCCTTGTGACTAATGTTTGTAGTTTCATGTGCTTAGAAACAATGTCATTGCTTACTATGCCTTTCTAGAACATCCTTACTTTTACATTTTAAAGGATACATGTCTTTTCTTTTCTGTATTTCCCTATGAAGACAGGCTGAGAGACTTGGGATTGTTCAGCCTGGAGAAGAGAAGGCTCTGGGGAGACTCTATAGCACCTCACAGTACCTAAAGGGGGCCAGCAGGAGAGCTGGAGAGGGACTCTTTACAAGGGCCTGCAGTGACAGGACAAGGGGGATGACTTCAGACTGAAAGAGAGTTGCTCTAGATTAGATATTAGGAAGAAACTCTTTACTGTCAGAGTGGCGAGACACAGATAGCCCAGAGAAGCTGTGTCTGCCTCATCCCTGGAAGTGTTCAAGGCCAGGTTGGATGGGGCTTTTGAGCAAACTGGTCTAGTGGAAAGTGTGCCTGTCCATAGCAGGGGAGCTGGAACTAGATGGTCTTTGAAGTCCCTTGCAACCTAAATGATTTTGTGATTCTATTTCAACTCCTCCATTTAGAACAGTGTTTGTTTCTGCACTAAAACATAACACAGACTACATGTACAAATTTAACAGGCTCTTCATGGCTGAAACTATGGCACAAAAAGAATCCGGAAGCTCTCAAACACATTCTACCAGTGAAGATCCATGCTACGGAAATCAATCAGCACAAAGAACAGAAAAAAGCCAGAGTGAGAACAATTCTCAAAAGCTCTGTCCTAAATAATAGAATAGGATTACTTTGTTTTTATACAAAGGCAGTAAAAATATCTTTTGTTCGTACCTGTTACAGCAAGAAGGGCACCAAAGATTTTAATCAAAGCTAGAACAAAGGATATGCCAAAATACCCAGTCAGGGAGAAAAGGAATGCATAACCATAAGTCTGAACTGGATGCTGCAACAATAAAAAAAGCCGGTTAGGAAAATGTAAAACAAACCCTGAGGTATTGCAAAATGACATAAAACTACAGACTTTAATCAACTGCTTGAGCAATAATAAGCTGTTCAACAATGCATTCATGCAAAAATCCTTATTTAATTTTAGTTAAATAATGGAAAAATAGTCATGAAATTATAAGCTCATAAATCTGGTCCTGTGATTTTGTTGCTTTTTAAAACATTACCCTATCTTATACATCAAAGACTGGAAAAACTTGCTTACTGTATGAATTATACAAGTTAACCTGTTTACATGACGAAAACAGAACTTTAGAGAGAGAAGTGGTGAGATTTTCTAAATCATACAGAGCAAGGTTTTCCAATGAGGTTCTTCACAGAAAAAGGGAAATCTTTACACCTACCTTTGAGCAAAATGTTACTGCAGGGCTTAATCCACTAGTGCATGTTAATCCAAATAAAATATACACAAACCCTATTGAATAGGAATATAAAACCTAGAACAGTGTAAGAGAAAATAATTACTAGGTGATACTATACAAAAGGACAAAATTAAATGCTTTCAGATGCTCGGCCCTATTAATATGCTCAGCTTCTCAGAGCTGAATTTGCAGCGTTTGATGATATTTTTACTAGGATTTATAGTTGATGTACAGTGAGAAGTCAACAATAAGTGCTAGACACATTCTTCCTACCCACAACAACATAAAAGAAGTTCGGAAAGCTAGTCAGTTAATAATATCCCGAGGTCAGTGTCAACTGTGGTAAATCCTTCAAGTTCAGGATTTCACAGCCTAAATAAAACTTCCCACAACTATGCAATTTAATAGTCTGAAGAACACGTTACACATATTTCATTTTCTGCTACTTATCCAGCACAGTAAAGATCTGTATTACATTAAATGTGCAAAGGATAGCACAGAATCACCATGGGCTGCCAGAAGTGCCACATAAGTTTCATCTGCCTCACTTTAGTTCACATGCATGGCACAAATGCATCGTGGTTATAGCACACAGGATTTTCAAAAATGACCAGCTCAGTGATCAGAACATTCAGGAAACAGGTAAGCTCTTTATTTTGTCTGCACCCTTATTCAATTCATAGCTTCACTGAGCAACAAAACAATCCTCATCTATCCTTTCTCATGGTGAGTCAACAGAGCAGAAGCTGGAACTGCCCACCTGCCCATCCATCTGTCCATCCGTCTGTCTGTCCATCCATCCTGATATGCAGCAGGAGGCATTCAGCCATTTGGGCAACATTTAGTAGCCTTTTCTTGTGAAACAGGGAATCAGACAACAGAACTATTCTACACAATACTGGCTAGAACATGCTGATCTATTATGCTTTCAAAACTCTGTGTCTTGTTACAACATCTCAGTTATTGGGGAGAATCTATTAACAACTGATAGCAATTCCATGAGACAACAGACCACTTATCACTGCTCTATAATAAAGAAGGATGATGAATGCACATTTAAAGAGCAGACCTGCTTTCAAACACTTAAAAACCAATAATCTGATCCTCAGAGCTTTTACTTGGCACTGTTTATACACACAGAAGTCAGTCCCTAGTTCTTCACTTGCCTCTGCACCCAGCTTGTCCGCCTAAGTACCCAAAGACCTCACTTCCCACAATCAGGAATAAGCACCACATTGCTATTTCCTTGTTAGGCAGTGTAATATAAGTCACTTCCATAGAACGATACATAAGGCAAAAATCAGGTATAACCTTCCAGAACAGCGGGTACTATGTCAGCCACAAGACATCTTTTCACTTTTCTCAATTGCTTAAATCCAGGGCAATTTCCAAATTGACAGAGTAAGACAGATCCTATGGATGACAGGTTCCTTTATTATTCAATTTTATTTCCAGATCACTGTCCATTAAACATGATCTCCAATTCAGATTCAATTTTTACCCACAGCGTCAAGTATAGAAAATTGTTTCCAAAATTCTGCATGTACTTCTGCACCAAATTCTCTGAACAAAATCCTGAAATTTAATGTCTAAACCACAGACAAACAAAACCTTTATATCCTAAACCACTATACTCATCCTCTACAACTAGTATGAATATACAGTATGAGGACCAACATTTGTCAGCCTAATGCAGAATAAAAAGCAAAGTCCTGGAGACCGCAGGAGTTTCATAGGTAAGGCAGCAACAACTGTCACATGCAAAGTGGGCAAGAAAACAGCTACAGATTACACTTTGGTTTGGATTTTGGAAATGACAGCTAGAGAAGGCTGCACTGGGTCAGGTGAGGTCCATGTAGCTAAAATGTCTGCCCCTGGCAGCAGTCAACAGTGTACACTAGGAAAAAGTACAAGAATAAAAACAAGAAGACAGTGACACTTTTAGGTATATATCCTTCCACTTTCCAGAAACTTGTAGCTCAAACTTCTTGAGCCATCCTAAATCACTTCTAGCCTTAAATGAAGACTTCTTCTAACTTTTTCTCCATTTATGAAGCTATTCTCATGAGAAACAAGATTTTTCTAGTTAGATGTCAAATACATGCCAAATATAAAAAATGAATTTCAGTAACTTTTTACCTGTGTCATATTCATATTGTCTTTTATAGTAAAAGATTTACTTGCATTTACTCAACTTCAGAGAAAAATATACAAAATTCAAACAAGTTTTGTCTAAAAAGAAAAATAACCTCAGACAGTATGAACAGATAATCGACATTCCACCTAAGTATATAAAAAATACTCAACAAGACTTCTTCAAAACTATGTATTTCACTGAATCAGGAACAAAAATATTCACCCACTGTGAAAGTCACAGTTTTACTGATTTCAAAAGATTTAAAAAAACCTGCCTCCCAAGTGCTAGCACACTCTAGAATATAAAGTATAGCACGTAAGAAAAGCAACATGTTCCATGTAACACATGTTCAACTATATCAGAAGAACAGTGTGTATTTTTCAGAGATTAAGTGCATGATCATACAAAAACCACTACATTGATCTCAGGCCCGCAGGTAGACAAAGGAATTGTTGCTAGAAATGAGTGTTTCTGTAGCTGCAATATACATTTGGAGCTGCACACAGAAAGCAGCACCCTTGCAAGATTAAAAACTGGAACAGAAAAATCAGCAGAAGTCCTCAGACAAACAGAAAACCCCAAGAACAGTACACTAAGAGCTTTTCCTTTCATAAGCAAGATAAAACATGTTCTTTTAAAATTGCAAATGTGGTATTTACCATTTCTGAATTAGAACCATTGTGCAACTTCATTGCTTTTTCTTGTACATTTCCTATAACTGCATCTGCGCAGAGGGCAAGGGATATTAGGACCACACCTATTAAAACAAAAAACCAAACAAAAACCTCTTCAGAACATTCACCAACAAAGTAGTAGCAAAAAATCCCAGGAATAGAAAAATAATAACCCCCTCCATAACATATACTAAATGTCAGCAAAAATATTTCAAGACACCAGTACAAAGCAGTGCCTACCTCCACTCTCCCTCCAACAATTAACCCCTGAACACTGTGTGTCTCTAAGCTTGATGGGAACATCTGGACATTGCTATAAAGAAGGCAGCAGTAGTTTTTGTAGTAACAAGAGTGACAGAGCATCAGTTGCAGTTAGTTAATGAAGATAAATAATCAGAGAACATACTCTTTTTGAGCAGTTAATCCTGTATTATTTTTTTCCTGACAAAGGCGACCAGAAATGTTAGATGTAACAATAAAACAAATGCAAGCGGACTGACAGTAGAAATCTTTCATTACTGAAACATTAATTAAAAAAACTACTGTTCAGGTACAAACCCCATGGTTTTAGTTTATCACATATGCTCACAACAAAGTCACTACACAGTCAATAACATAATCAGTCTTCCAATAACAAAAATCTATTAACTCTAGTCATGTCAGTCACAATTCATTTCCCAACTTCCAAACTTTCATGACTGTTTTATTTAATGATGAACACAGGTTGAAATACTCATTTCCTATGTATACAACACTACACAAGATACTAATCATCAAAATGCAAATCAAAATCTGCTATAGTCTTGGTTCCTTAAAAGATCGTGTCAGGAAGAAACTAGAAACAAGCAGTGTTTTATTTTCTCAGTCCTATGTTCTTACAATCAGAGGTGGAAGATTTAACATTTTTAAGGCCCATGAAGTTTAAGGTGGTATTTTCTTGGCAAGTCTCTGAATGTATAGGAAATTCTACACCAGTGTTTTTAGTTTGGGAACCATTTCCTTTCCATGGCTATACTTTGCAGGTCTCTTCATCATTCAGAGTTATCAGGCATTGGAAAAGGTACAACTCAATGGAAAAGACATGATAACATGAATAATATTGGTAATGCTAAAAATACAGATGTCTCATCTGCATGGATTCAGCTCTGGTCCAAAGATATAATAACAGCTTGAGCTTAGCAATTTCACTCTGTGAAGTGATGGATGCATGTCTCCATGGGCATTCTCCATCATGATTGCTCCAGCCTTGCTAAATGGCCCAGGCACACCACTGGACAAATGCATGGTTCAGCACTGGACTGAGATGAACAGGTTACCTGGAATCTGAAGCGCCAGTGCACAAGGAGAGGAGAAACGTTGAGGACAAGACAAATTTTTAATCTTACTCCCACTACACAGTTTGGAGTGTGAGGAGAATTGTTCCACTCATTGTGGCAGCACTGAGCAGAAGCAGCAGCAGCAAAGCCATGAACGAGACCAGCAGTGTTGTGTTGTATATAAAGCATGAGTAAAAACAATTGGAAAAACTGGACCCAAATCAGTTCTGAAAGAAATCTGCATGGAAACAGATCCACACAAGTCATGGGAATTAACTAAGGAATTCAATTATCCTTTGTCATTTGAGAAAGAAATTCAACTAAGTTTTTAAATCCAAGTAGGTTAAAATCCGTGCTTTGCTTCTGATTTTAGACAGATTAAAAGGTTAAAATGTGAGAACTCCACCTAAAAACTACAGCAAATCTGACTGAGATCATCAGTTAATATAAAGTAAATGGTTCTGAAATGGAAAAAGACTTAAAATTTAACTAGAAAAGACAACCAATCTTTTTAAGTTTTAAAATGGTCCAACTGAATTTTATAATATTTATTTCAATATATATATATACTAGGGTAAGTCTTTCTTGAGAATACACAAGACATTTCAACCAAAGAGTGCAGTTTCCAGAAATTTTAGGAACCTAAGAACTTACACTTTGAATAAAGGTCTCTTCTGCCACTGACAGAGCTCTGCTAGTGTAAAGCCACAATGAAACTTGCATTTTCAGTATGATACCTGAAAGAAGGCTCTCTACCAAGAACTCAGAACTTCTGTGGAATGCTTATTGTAAGAAAAAACAAGCATTTTCTTAAACTCTTAAATGTAATATATCTTTACCTGTCAAGTTGAAGTTTGGTGCAACTGTGCTGTCAGCTAAAGTAAACCATATTAATCCTAGACTCATACATAGGGCAGCAGACACATCTACAATATTATAACGCTTTCCTACAAAACACAAACAGCAAGAATGGACTGTTAGCACTCTCAGAATTTCATATTTATCCTGTTTAACAGACTAGAAGGCAAAGGAAACATTGTTGCAATGCCATTCTTTTACTTAAACAGAAGACTTAATGTTCTGGTCTTTTACCACCAGACTTAGTTTCTTCTACAACAGAAGTTCCTGCCATGGGGGAGGACCCTATGGGAACTCCCCTCCCTAATGGGAAATATCTGATTCTTGTGGTCAGCATTGGTTTGACTCCTACTGACACAAAGCACATCCTCCCTGATAAAGCATTCTCTCAACAACTTCAGGACCGCTTAGATGTTTTCTTAATACTTTTCCCCCATACAAGACATTTTGGCTGCCTTCACTGATCAGAAAGCAGTCAATTCCAAACACTAACAGACAACCTTGGCACTCAGAGAACCCTACACTGTCTTACAGTTTAGGAAAGACAGGTTGTGGAGCAGAATGGAAAAAGAAAGTAAGGACATGAAAAAGCAGGAGTTAGCATATCTTGTTTGAAATAACATATTCCTTGCTCAGAAGCTGAACTTTGAACATGAGCTTCCAAGGGAACTGTTTCAAGCTGAATTTTTTTAACAATAGTAATAGTAATAAAAAAAATAGCTTCTGAGACTACAACACTACTACAACACAATAAAAAAGGTTCACAAAACTTTAAGGAAATGCTAGTCAATTTGCATTAAAATGATAAAAAATTACTCCTAATTAAAGGTAAACAATGTGTAGGCATGTGTATATGTAAAGTTGCAATCTCCTCTGAAAATTCAGCTGTTTTTCAACCAGAAGGCCAGAATTACCTACAGAAGTAGAAATACAGCATTCTAGATTTTGTTCCACAACACTTGTCCACGTAAAGCTTTAGTGACTGAATTTTTGTGTATTGAACAAACAAACTTTTATAAAATACTTAAGGCTTCTAAATCCAGAAATACTGAAGTATATTTATTCACATAACTATAACCTTTATCTGTTCTTCTCCAGATTCCATTTTCTCTTCTTGGAATATGAACTGTGACTTTAGGACTAGCCAAAGACATGCAAAATCAGGAGTATTGCTGATTAAATATTCAATCAAAATTTAGGAATTAATCTTTTCAAACAAGAGTAGGGATTTTCTTAACAAATCAGAGTTGGATTTTTTTTTCCATTTCAAGTTTTCCATTTCAATATTGAAATTGTTTCATTTATAAAGGGATTTATTTTAGAAAACAAACTTACTGTTCTTAAAAATTAAGAAAGCTTGTGTAAAAATTAAGTTTTGCAAGTGACATGTAGAATGTTTTCTCCCATATTTTCTGTTGATCTGGTTATATTTGTATATTTTCTCAGAAGATGCTTCAGGAATTCTCATTTTTCCTCCTATAGGAAAAATTCTACCAGTGGAATTTAAAAAAGTACAGGATTCCATAGATGACTGCCTCCCAAAGAAACAATAAAAAAAACATCTAATAGCAAGAGTACCACTTACCTTGTATAAAAACCCCACCTATCATAACTGGAATCAGCTTACAGCACTTGAAGATGACTTGAGTAGGGTAATTCAGATATCCTAAAGAGGTATTTGACAAACCCATAGTTCCCACTGTCAAAAATGCTATTATCATGTAGGTTTTCCCAGGAATTCTACAAAACATAAACATACAAACCTTTGCATTACAGATTAATCTAGAGGAGATATAGCTTGGAAATTGAGGTAAAGAAATATTTTTGTAATACAACTTCAACATCTTTCTCACTGAATTTCACTCCATACATATTTAAAAATGCACATAAATGTCTGATTTCATATTTCATTTCTTTCAATTACTCCAAAAAAACAGCACAAATACAAGACAATAAAAACTTTATGGCTCATGAAGTATTCAAGCAGTGATTCTTTAACCTCCTTTTGAGAAGGTATGTTATTTACACAAGAATCAAGACCAAGGTTTCAGGTAATCTGTCAAAGGAAACACAGAAGTTTGGTATACCAAGATATCCTGGATCTTAGTTCTGTCACAGGTCACTGTGACAACTTCTCTGGTGAAGTTTTCACATGAACCTTGGCATTTTTAAAATTAAGAAAGTTTAAAAAAGTACCATTGTTTTATGAAACTCAACAAAATTAAGGGAGCAGTGATTCAGATAGCATGAACAGAGGGGCTCGTTGAACATTTTTAGATGTTTTGTTCACAATTTGATGAAATTAACACCTGACAACAGATGATCCAACAGTAACTTGTGTGCTCACTTTGTGATTTTTTTACAGTTATTGCTGCGCATATGTTCGGCTATTTTTCATGCATACTCAGAACCACGCTAAGAGCATAAGGAGCTGTCTTGCTGTAACTCATTATGTGATGTACACATGCTCTGAGGCATGCAAGAAAAATTTAAAAGAAACATAGATTTCTGCATGTCTACAAGATGCCTAAGTTATAGAAAATAAAATGTAAAATATATTTCAGACCTACATTTCCAACAAAACTTACTTGAAGGGTCATGCCCTGTAAACATTACCAACTGGTAATAAAAACCTGTAAATACTAGTAACAGAACACCCAAAAGGTAACTGAGCAATATTATCTGATGCATCTCATAAAGTCAGATAACTTGAAATATAAGCTGTCAGTGTTTAAAATAAAAGAATAATTTATTAAAGTTGTGTTTTTTGACTAAAAAAGAATTTTATAATCTAAAACCAGTATATGCAAAATCGTCCAAGGTTGACAGCAGGTAAGGAAAACTAGTTATGTCCAACTAGAATATAAGGCTGTTTTAAAATTCATGACACCATGACAGCCTCTATTCAAGTTTCCAGAGTGCCTCAATATACACTTTGTAGAGGCTATAGGTGGGTAGGAAGCCACAGAATGGCTACACGGAGTCAGAAAATATCCCATTTCCACAAATAGGAGATCAAAAATCTCCTTGGTCAACTGCAGCGAAAACAAAGAACAGTTTTGTGGCAGTGTTATGAGTGCTGTCTCAAATGAAAACCACAAAACTTTAGCACATCCTTTGGAGCAAACCCACTCAGCCACATGGCAAGGAGAGAGCAGACCTCTGACACTCCCCAAGATGCACAGCATGTTAGAGGAACCTCTTGGTGAGGAGGTGCCAATATTTGAGGAAAACACATTCACTGACAGATGGCTTCAAGTGCTGTGAAGTGCATTGGCTCTGTTCTAGATGTGATAATCCCAAGCAGCACACACATGAGTCAGTCTCTATCAGCCAGTTTAAGGATACAATATGTTCTGTAAGCAGGACAAAGTGACAGCAGAGTAAACAAAATTACTTACAGGTCTGAAATCTAAGTGGGTACTTCTAAAACATTCTCCACATCACCCAGAAATTCACTTTCTTTTATCTATGGAACTGCTAGCAATGCCTCACAGTACTCACATTCAAAAAACAGAAGTTAAATTTACCATAAGTATCAAATACTTCTAATTTCATGGACAGTGGGTAAAATGCTTGGAAAAACACATACCTTCTTCTTTTGTCCTGAATCAACTGCAATTCTATTAGTCCAAAAATGGAATAAAATCCAAATTGCACTAAAGTGAGGTACCAACCAAAAGGTTTAAAACCTTCCACTGAAAATATCAATTCCTATAAAAACAAAAACCCACCAAAGTCATGTACATACACCAAAATATTAAATGGACAAAAAAAAAATCAACAGACCTTCTTCCTTCATGAACATGCAAACCTAGCCTTTGCAGATGCTGGTTATTAACTGTAATTTATCTGCCATATGTAACTTGAAAAGTATTGAAAAAGAAGAGACAATTTAGGTTCTCCAAAATGAAAGAAGAAAATTTACTGTTGTTGTAAATACACTGAAATTAATGGATCAATTCATCAGGGGAATACATTTGATCCATTAGTAATTATCTCAAATTACAGATGGCTTCCTGTCTGCTTTTTTGCTGGTTTTCAGTTCATTTACGTCAATAGACTGTTTTTATTCAGATTTTATAAATATCTCAGGATAAATTTAATACAAATTTTCTCTGACAAACATCCTTACTGATAATTTTCAGCTCTTAGGAATGCACACCTAATATTTTGAGTGCCTACATCAAATAGTGCTTGTGAGTTCATGAATTTGCTGGCTGTAGGAACATTTTAAACCAGAGCAATTTGTGAAGGAAAAATACATACACTGCATAAAGGCTTTTGCAGGTGTGTCAGTTATAGAAACAAAAGGGTACCCAGTATTTTCAAGATTCTGCTTTTTAATCACTGATTATGTTCTTTACTTAACAAACTTCTCAGCTGCTTTTGAAAACATGATTTTTAATTATCAAGTTTTTAAATCACTGCTTTATCGACAATACTCAGTGAACTTCAAAATAACTAAAAAAAGGGAATAGAAATGTAGCTGCTGAAGATAAAAGAGGAAAGATTAGCAGAATGGTAAATGTTTAACTAAAATGGCATAAACATTATGCTTCTGTTTAACAAACTACCACAGTACAGGTTTCAGCTCTGTCCTGAGAGCAAAGAGAAAAATGAGACTACTGTAACTGTACAGCACTCATGGAACTTAGGGAGATCTAAAGGTTTCAGCATCAATGAAGACCTTGGTATATCTTGCACACAGAAGTAAAAGATCAAGTTATGAAAGTCCAAGTGATCTAAACTTTGCAGGCACACGAACTATAATGGCAACTTAGATTATACATTACTTGCTGTTCTTGAATACTGAAAGGCTGAGTTTGCAATAAATATCTAGTTTAAACATCTATACATATTAAAATACACACTATATTGTTATGCTATTGAAAAAGAAAAGGGGTAGGAGGAATTGGCCTAAGACACAATTTCATAGCATTTACCTGTAAATATCCATAGATTAGATAAAACATAAAAACTCCAGAAACACAGATGAAAAATTGAGCAGGTTTGCTAAATTTGCTGAGATTCATGCCAAGAACTACAACATCATCTACTGATTTGATATGGGGAGACATAGCTTGAGATTTGGAAGGTACACTGATGGAAATGTATTTTCTTGATGAAGTGAATTTCAGATCCATGGCTCCTGGTTCGCTGCATTCGGAGCTATTGCTGTCTTCTGTCTGCTTTTCTCTTTCTGAGTGTTTTTTGTCTGAAAGCTGAAAGAAATGCTAAAATCAGATAGGAGATAGTATACAGCCTTCCAACGACAACAGGAAATGAATGCAACATTTATAGGGAAAATAAAAAGGTTTCAGGAGTTTTGTTGAATCGTTTTTATTCACATATTTTACTTATCTTTTCTGATGTCTAAAGTTAACATCAGTCAACTTTGTGAACACCAAAGTTAACAACAGAGGCCATGAACACTTTATGAAAGCACTTTTGCTTCATGTGGGAAGTAGAATTGCTACACTCTACAAAGCAAACAAACCAACGAATCAACCCCAGCACATCAGCAATAGAAAAGCAGCTTGAATTTCTCAACAGCTCTAACTAGTGCTATCATGTACTCACAGGAGTGACTGGGAGAGAAGTGATCTCCATGACCAACTCACAGTGAAAGAACTGGTATTGAAGCACTGTGGTTCTGCCTACTTTGCTCCATCCTCACAGCAAAATACACCAGACCAATCCACAATATGGGATGCCTTGCTAAAACTACACATTAAGCCTATGACCAGTTACAAGCATGAAGTGGAAGAATTTATCCCCTCACCTTCACATTTATTCACTATTTCTTGCACACTTTTGCAGAAAAGAACATGGAGATGGAAACAAGCAGGCTGAGAAGCCAGTCTCAAAAATCAGACTGTTTATCTGATGAGGTCTATGATATGGCAATCTCTTTAATATTTATCACATGCAGCTATTTCTACATGCAACAGAAAACAAAACTGGACGACTGAAGTCCAGAGAAGGAATTTAGCAGCTTAGTAGACCCAGATGCAATTAATTCTGTTCTCCAGCTCAGCACAGTAAATATGATGTTTGAGGGTATTTTAAGATAAAACACACTGGTTAGCCAATTGTCCCAAGACTTTTACGTGTAGGTCAATATAAAGTTCAGTGAGCAGTCAGTAATTAAACTCTCTC
>VZRS01016976.1:0-12464 GCA_013398055.1 Ifrita kowaldi
GCCCTCTCGTACTCCAGCTCCTGCGTCCTTCCCTCGCCTGCCCAGCCGAGCAGCTCGGGATCACCAGCAGGGTTTGCGCTGGAGCTGGGTGAGAGGTCCCTGCAACAAACACGTGTAGGGGTCTCTTTTCTCCAGTCTCCTTCCCAGCGCGTGAGAACACGGACCCGTAAAATTGTTTGGGTTGGAAGGGACCTTAAAGATCACGCAGTTCCAGCCGCCCTGCCGTGGGCAGGGACACACCTCGCACTAGGCCGGGTTGCTGTGGAAGATGTCGCACATCTCGGGGACAATTGCTCTGTGCCAGTTCAGATGTGCAGGAGCTCGAGAGGCCCGCACAGGACAGGAGAGTGGAAGAAGCAGGCGATGCGTGGCTGTGGGCACAGCGTGGGCTGAGGTTCGGGCGGGGTTTGGTGGTTCTGAGCCACAGCAGTGAACATAGTTGGGTTTCCTCATCTCAGAACGATCCAGGTGGGAATGAAAACCTTATGAAAAATACAGCAAAAGCCCTCAAAGGAAATTGTGAGGGAGCGGACATTGGCGTCAAATACAGAGCACAACACAGCGTGTCATAAGCGTGAGGAGTCACTGGCTGCCTTGTGAAAGGGTCTCCAGGGTGTGTCTGTGCGGGGCCGTGGGGGAGGCACATCTCTAGACATGAGCTTTTGGCAGTGGGATTCAGTGGTGGGCAAGGTGCCCCACCATCTGGTGTAGGCATTTTGTTTTCCTCTGGGGAGGAAATGGTGAGCAAAGCTCAGAGAGAAGATCACCGACAGGCACTCTTTCCTTCCCACAGCTGGATGGGAATGGGAACAGCAGTTTTGCTTTTGCCATCTGTCAGGGCCCTCTGTGATCTTGTTTCTGGAGCAGAAGGAGTTATATTAGAGTCCAGCACTGATTTTGTCTCAGCAGGGAACGACTGGGCAGATATCAGGTATTTCTTTAGGCCATCTGTTCTTGCACCCTGGATGCGCTGATGTGCTCTGCAGGTTGTACAGCTCCCTACAGGTTCAGCTGAGGAAGGCATAAGGTGTCCATGTGTCACAGGAGTCTGTGGGAGGAGAGCAAACACGGGGAGGCTGTGCTTGTGAGCAGGAAATGCCCCTGTTATCAGCAGGTAAAAGTAGCTTATCAAGAGGTGTAAAAAGGAGAAAACAATCCACTAAAAAATGGATGAAGGGGGGAAATGGCAGGAGGGAAAATTAAATGGACTACAGAGACAGGACAGAAAAGGTAAGTTATATTCTAAAGGGGAAAAAGGAATGAAGAAAATGGGGAAGTTAAGTCCTCAAGAAAGAATGCAAGGAACAAGGAAAATAAGCTAATCCTGCCTTTTTAACCACAACCTTTTCACACACACAGTTGACAAATCTGCTGCCCAGCAGTGAGTGCCTGGTGGGACCATTCACTTCTGCCCCAGAACAGGCTTCTGTTTTTATAG
The DNA here is from genome assembly GCA_013398055.1 of Ifrita kowaldi. Classification (NCBI taxonomy): domain Eukaryota; kingdom Metazoa; phylum Chordata; class Aves; order Passeriformes; family Cinclosomatidae; genus Ifrita; species Ifrita kowaldi. The sequence goes on from VZRS01016976.1 coordinate 1,439, forward strand.
TGATGTCCAGTGATGTTTTTATCACTGTAAGTGGCCAATTCAATCTCCTACAAATAGACAGTAGGATGTATTTCATGGACTGATACTACTGTGTGGAAATAATTTTCCCCATTAGGTTTCAGGCAGTCAGGTTTGGTCTCCTGTACCAGTATTGAAATACTTTATCAGTGCAAACTCTGCATGCCTTTGCTTTGCCTGATTTATACCAAATCTCCTTTTAATCCTTTGCTGAATGGTGCATCTTTTTATGTGATGTCTCTGTCTCATTTTCATTGACATCTTGTAAGCCTTTGCTATTTAAACAGTATTGTTTTGGACTTGCAGCCAAATGGAATATTGGAGTGCAAGTGACGGTGCCTTGTCTTCATCAAGTGCCAAGAGTATCTTCCACATCATTATTCCTTTCCTTTAATGCTTTCTTTGTCCTTTTGACTGTCCTTGTTCAGAATTCGGATAAGGGGGGGTGTTTAGGGGAAGCAGTGCAATGAAATCATGCTGTATTCACATTTCCTTTGTCCCTTGTGCAGCAGACTGGATAGTCACTGTTCCCGGATCCCACCTCAGAGCACTAATGAGCATCATCAGAGCAGAGTTCCTGAGCATTCAGAACAAGCAAAAAGAAAACATTTATTGAGGCAGCTCTTGGCTGTGCCCATTATGTTTTCTGGATGATGGGAGTAGTTTCTGAAGCAGAAAGTCTTGGTTATTGCCAGGATGAGAGTGCCTGGGACGAGTCCATGCTCTGAGCCAATGTGACTGACCTCATGTTGCTTCCTGAATTTGGCAAAGCACACGCAGACCTTACTCGTGGGGCAGTGTATCATGTTCGTGTGGCAAGGGTTTGGGAGTGAGGGGGCTACAGGAGCAGCTTGGGGGGCACCTGGCATCCAGCCAAGGTATCACAGACAGGCTGTGATTGTCCCTGCTGGGCCACAGTTGGGGTGTTTTGTATTGCAAAGGCTCAGAAGGACCATGTGCCTGCTCAGAGGTGCTGGGCAGGCAAACACCACCTAAGTCAGTTTGCCAAAGCTTGCCCTTCCAGAAGGGACTCAGGGCAAACCCCTTCTTGCCCTTCAAAGAGAGTGGAATGAGCATATCCAAGTGCTGACTTGAGGAAATGCGTTCAGTTGTTGGTTCTGAGCACCTAGAGGTGTAAATCTAGGATGAAGAATAGTATGAAGATAATATTTTTGCATTCTGGTTATAAGAAATGTTAAAGGTTACTGACACTAAGGGATATTAAGGAAAGGTTAAAGTGGGAAAGTCAGGACTGAGAGGCGACCCCTCAGAATCTGCAGTGCCCAGTGTAGAGCTCGTACTGCTCTTTGTACCAGGTAAAAACATTGTACTGATCTTGTGTGTGCTGTTGAGTGGAGAGAGAAGCAAAAACACTCTGGGGAGAGGGGAAGGCTGCTCCATTCCAGTGGTAAAGACTGAAGTGGGGAGAGGAATCAAAGGCCGAGAGATGCACTGGTTTCTTTTTGCCATGCAGTTGTACAGGGATGGCACCACTATGTTTGTCTCACTGTCTCAAGCTCTGAGACATCCCTCTTGGTGGAGTTTGGGGGTGAGAAGTGCCTTGAGAAGCTGCTGAGTTCGGGTGTGCCCTGTGCTCTCTTCCAGATCAATCTGACATGTCTTTCGAAGAACTCCTGCGGATGCAGAGCGAGGCAAGAACGAGAGTGAGCAAGAAGGTGCCTGGTGGGAAGAAAACTGCGAAGCCTACCAAAGCTACAGTGAAGCAGCAACAAGGCAAAAAGGGGTAAAGAGGCTCTTTTGTGATCAGAAAAATGTGTATATGTGCTCTCTGCACTCCAGAGGTTACACTGGGAGCTTCTCACAGCAGTGGTGTTGCCTTGTAGCTGGCATAGATCTTTAGTATACTAGACAATAATGCCTGTCACTATAGTGTTTCATTTGGGAATGGTCTGGTGCTGTTTTCAGAGCTCTTAATATCCTGTCCTCTTCAAATCCCCAGCAGCCACCTGTCACTTGATAGTTAAATTGGCACTCAATACCCTTATATCCTCTATAATAAGGCACTTGTAACCCTTGGCATGGTGTGCCTCTCAAGCTCTGTGATAGTGTCTGCTGTGACCTGAAATAGTTGCCCTGCTGGTTCCTAAACCCCTTCCAGCTTATCAGTATCTTCTGCCTGGCTCTCAGTGGCTGGAGTTACAGTCACAGACAATTGTTCTGGAATTCCATTCATCCTTCTGCTGCTGTCTCATCTGTGGCTTGTCTGTGTTCAGTTTTCTTTTTTTCCCTCTCTACAGTACTCACCATCACAGATTTTGTCCTGTATTCAACACAACAAAAGCTATCATACCTTTTTACAGTTCTCCACAGGCCCCCACTGGTAACAGCAATACCCTTACCCTTTTTTTTGCAGTATTTAGCTAGTTCTCAGTCCTCAGAGTGGCATCCAAGTGATTTGAATGGGTTTCCTCTGTTACACTGGCACTCCCTAAGTCATTTCTGAATCTCTGCTCAATACACAAGCAGAGAACACAAAAAACATTTCTCCTGCCATAAAGAGTTGATTAGGATGATGTTTCTGCTTTACTTTTTACCCAAGACTCTTGGGGATTTTGGCACTGGAACAATCTTCTCACAGTGTCTGTATTTCTGCCACACAGTTTGCATAATTCTGCTTTTGTTTAATTCCTCTGATCCTTTACGTGATGTATTGCTGTAAATCCCACATGCTTTTTCTCTCATGTTTTTTGTTATGGAAGTGAGCTTCTTAAAGAAAGGGCTTCAGGAAAATCCCCTGGCACTGAGCTGGCTTCAGCAGTGCTGTACAAAGCTGACTCTAGTGCTGTGTGCAGGCTTGTAGCCACATCAGCGGATGTGAGAATACACTGAACGCTGTCCTAAGAGGGATTAGGAAAACTTGTGCCTGTGGGGTTGTGTTCCTGCCCCACCCCAGTGTCACTGGTGGATGGCTGTGGTGCTCTCAGCAGCTGGTTCACAGGTTTCTCATGTTTCTGATAACTTGCCTGATGTACTGACCAGTCACAGGATGCAGCACCCAAGTAACATGGGGAGAGTAATACCCACCTTATCCTGGCCCCCTTGTGTGCCTGAAACAGCAAGCTGTGAAGGCCTGTGTTGCAAGGAGAACTTGTTCCCTTAATTAGTTGTCACTGTGATCCTCATGGTCCTGATTCATTGTGTCGTCCCTTTCAGGATATGTGCCATCTGCTGTGCAGCCCATTCTCCTGGGGGCTGATTCTTTCCTTACTGATGTTAAACTGGGCTTTCTTGCTGAGCCTGGCCACAGTGGAATTGGCCTCTCTCTGTGACTACCAGGCCAGTGCAGAAATTCCCAGCTGTGACACCCATGAGTCCTGAGGGAGCTGGCAGATGTTATGCTCAGCTACTCTCCCTAATCTTTAAAATCCACCTGAATATGAGGAAACATTTCTTTACTGTGAGGGTGACTGAGCACTGGAACAGGCTGCCCAATGAGGTTGTGGAGTCTCCTTCTCTGGAAATACTCAAAACCCACCTGGCTGCAATCCTGTGCACCCTGCTCTAGGTAACCCTGCTTTAGGAAAGGTTCCTTCCACCCCCAGCGATTCTGTGACTCCATGAGAGGAATAATCAGTACAGCACATTTATTGATGCAGGTGGTAGGTTTTCACTTGAGACAGTGGAGCTGTTCCAGGTTCTGTGTGGGGTTGTTTTAACCACACATTGATACATTTGGTTGTTGTAGCCTTCTGTGGCTCTTGACTGAGTCACCTCTTTGCTTTCTCTAGGTATCATGGTGAGGATTGAGTTGGGAGAGTCTGTTGTGCAGTAATCTTCTTCTGAGGGTCCAAATGACCTCCCAGCACATTAGCCTGCGCCTCATTCTGATGTCTGCTCCTCTTAAATACACTTTTCTCATTTTCAGGCCACTGGAGATGTCTGCCAAGAAGCCTGTGCCTTTCCTGCGACAAGTCGTTCCTGTTAGGAAGAAGGTGAGTGCTGCCCCTCCCCAGTTCATGGCTTCCCTGAGCGCTGCTGACAGGGCACACACTTGGGAATGGGGCTACTGCAGATGGCCCAGGCGACTTCTGGAGAACAGGGCTGGACCACTGGGGAGTGCAGACAGTGACAGTGCATCCCTGGGGAGAACAGTGGGTGGGTGCAGGAGCAGCTGCAGGTTAACTTGAGAGTTTGTGACCCAGGCGCTTCTAGAAGGTGCAGTGACTGCCACCAGTGACAGTTTCACTGCAAACCATGGTCATTGTTCAGTACTAATCCCGGGAGTTCAGATGTCCATCTGCTTCCCAATCTGAATGTAACTTTTGACTTATCATTGCTAGATCATCTGAATGTGGTAATTTCCACAGTTAGAGACCTCTTTTTGTCTCTCCCTTTTTTGCATGACCTGACCCAATTAATCTGTGAAAATCTAGATAGGTTTGAGTTCCCAAATCCATCACCTTGACAACACATATTCAGCCAGCTCTTGGTCTGGGAATTGCGGGAGTTTGGGGGCAGCACTCCTGCTGCTGTTCCTGGATATTCCTGGATGGCAGACTTGCAAATTGAGATGTCTGTTGCATGATAAACTGGATGCAGGCATGACTTTGGGGATGCCACCTTGACCGTTGTACTTGATCCTTGCCAACTGCAGATGTTTCAATGGTGGGAGCATAACATTGCTGGGGAAAACAGTGGCTGACCCATGAAAGGAGAGCAAGCAGGCTGTTAACAGGGTAACACTGACTACAGCTCTTGCCTTTGCCTTCCCTGCTGTCAGGTCCAGAGAGACCCTCGATTTGATGAACTGTCTGGAGAGTATAAGCCTGAAATATTTATGAAGACATACAGCTTCTTGGACAGCATCAAGAAGCAGGAGAAGGAGGTGATGCTCTGTGCCTGTCCTTGCCTGGAAGAACCTTGCTTGGCAGGGGCTACTTCTTCAAAGGTTTTTCACAGTGGAGGTGACAGGCAGGCAGTCATGCAGCTTTCTGCTCTCTTCTTCAGATGGTTCAGAAGCAGCTGAAGAAATGCCGGAACATGGAACAGAAGGAGAAACTTCAGCGGCTCCTGAACCGTATGGTGAGTTCAATGCAGCATCTCCTCTCTGTGAGGCACTGGGAGAGAGGATGTGTGACCTGAGGTCTGCCTTGATGCTGACCCAGGCCACCCTTTTTGTACAGACACAGCAGGAACAGGCACAGAAAAAACAGCAGAAGTTGAGAGAGAGGGAGCTGACTTTGAAAAGACAACAGAGGGAATTGGCCAAGCAGGGAAAGAAACCCTTCTTCCTAAAGAAATGTAAGTACACAGTGTGAGCATGCTGCAGGAAGATCCAGAGGGAGTACTGCTGGCAGGAATTCAAGCACTGGAAGCAAAGTGTCCATACTATTCCACAGAGCTGTGGGGGTGATTGTTCTAGTGCTGGTACTCAAGGGACAAGCTAAGCCTGGACCAGGGAGGGAGCAGTGAGGAGGGGCTGCTCTGTAGAGATGTTTTGGGCTTCTGTATAAAACTTGACTTTCCTCTCCTGTACAGCTGAGAAGCGGAAATTGGAACTAGCTGAGAAGTATGCAGAGCTGAAGAGGAGTGGAAAGCTGGAGAGCTTCCTGAACAAGAAGAGGAAGAGGAATGCCATCAAAGACAAGCGCCATCTGCCCTCACAGAAGAACTTGTGACTGTTGGACAGTCATGCTGTTGTCTGGCATTGGGACTCATTCTGCTTTGGCCAGGCCTGGAAGATGGTTATCCCTCTTCCCAGGATCTGCCTTCCACTGTACAGTGGTGCTGTAAGGCAGCAGAGCAGAGGCTGAGCTGAAGGAAATAGTGGGGTTTTTGTAGCTGAAGTATCTTCTTTGCTTGTGGTTTAGATCATGCCTGGGTGGTAAGTGTGTCGTGCAGATGCTGATGGTGATGACAGCTGTCTTTGCCCTTGCACCTGCTCATTTCTAACTCTAGCAAGGAAAGCATGAGTCCTGCCCTGCACTGCTGGCTCTACTCCAGGTTTTTTCAGACTTCCAGTGAGGCAGAAAAGGACGTGGGACAATGCCTGCTCAGAGCAGCAACCCTGACTTCAGTTCAGGTTGCCCAGAGCTGCTTCGGTGGGGTCTGGTAATGTCCAAGGACAGATGCCCTCACCTCTCTTGGCCTCTGCCCTACTGCTTCAGCTTCTCAAGATGGAACTTTCTGTCCCCTCACCCAGGAAACCTGCCTGGTGTTAGTCCACAATCACTGTCTTGTTCTCAGTAAAGTGCCTGGCTCTGTTTTCTCAGCAGCTTTGTCACAAGTCTGGGGGGTGGGTGGGAAAGGAGTGCTATAAGGTCTCCCCAAAACCTTGTCTTCCTAAGGGTGAGTAAGTCCTGTTCCCTCAGCCTTTCCTAGCAGTGCTCCCACCTCCTACAGCTTTCACATACTCTAATGGAGTCAGCCCAGACAACCAACAGCTGTCTTTTTGTGGCCCAGCATGGATCAGTATCAGGATGTAGTCTCACAAGAGATGAGTAAAGGTGAGAGGATCACTCTGCTCCACATGGGCTGCTCCTGGTGATGCAGATCTAGGTGTGGCTGGCCTTCCTCATACATGGGGCGTGCTGTGACTGCTCAAGTATTGCTGTTTGGGATCTCTCCTTCAGAGCAGCTTGGTTTCTCAGGGTCATCTCCACAGCGTTATTAATACTTCTAGGAAACTGATCCTGTGTGAAATAAAGTACCTGTTATCCTCTATTCCCACTGTCAGTGCTGTTACAGTCAAAAGTGTTTGAACTTAGAGGAGTCAGTGCCTCTCTCCAATGTTTGAACACCATCCCTCTTGCTTCTCCTTGCTCCGTTCGCCCCTGTCTGCCATGGCTGCGCTGACAAGGGGATGGCTCAGGTGACCCCAGTGTGACAGGGTAGAGTGTGCTGGGAGAGTGCCTGGGCACAGCGGTGCAGTGTGGGTGGCCACAGGTGTTTGGGGCCTGGGGACAGGCCTTGCTGGGAGCAAAACATGGAACAAGGAGCAGGTCAGCTGGCCTGGGGGTGTTGCTGAAGCACCTGCCTCCACTGAAGTTCCTGTGGGTGATGCAAGTCCTGCTCTGGTGACAGGTCTTAGTGGAACTGGGGGAAGGCAGTAGACATGGGATGTGCCAGCTAGTTGAGACTTGCTGCCAGGGCCTTGCTGAGGGATCCCATGGCACTCCTCACCATCCCTGAGTCCACGTGTCCCCATCCCCTGCTGCTTGTGGGTCTGGTGCAGCAGGGGGCAAGGCTGGTGCACCCCCAAAGTGGTCCTGCTTTCCCCTCCTGCCCCTCTGGAGCTAAAGGTCTTCCTGCTGAGGGCAGTGCCTGTGTGCAACAAGGACATCCTCGCTGGGATGTCACCTGCTTCTGCTCAGCACGGTGGCAGTGAGCCTGTGGCCTGTGTGCCTGCCAGCTCCTGGGCCCAGCACCCTGCAGCAGGGGAAGTCCTGGGGCATTGCCCAGCTCAGCCAGGGGTGACACTGGGTATTGGGCAGGCAGCAGCAGCTCCAAGGGAAGGAGATGCTTCCAACATCTGAGAGCTTCCTGCTGCTGGGGAGCTGCTCTTGCCAGTAGCCTCCCAGACTCAAGCAGTTGGCTTATTTTCCTTGTTCCTAAGGTGATTTGGGCAGACCTGCACTGGTGTCCCTCCGGGTGGAGTGTGGGGACTTGCTGTGGGTGTCCCTGGGCATGACTGGTCCCGGTTGATGTGACTGCACCGGTTGCACAGGTGCTGGTGGCTGACAAAGCTGCCAATGCACACCCTGCCAGTGACACCCTCAGAGCCCACCAGACTCTCACAGGACCCATGGGCGAGGAGGAATGGCTCCAGACCCAGTGGCCTGGGATGCTCTCCCCAGGCCCAGGTGGTCACTGAGTGAGCCTCTCCACATGCTCTGCAGCTGGACACCAAATCACACAAGGGACAGGCTCCCACAGGAGCAGGGGGGATCTGCTTTCTGGCAGGGACACAGACATGGAAAGGCTGCAGGGCTCAGGTCTTTTATTGCAAAGAGGGAGATACAAAAAGACAGTCACCCCTTTTTGGGCCCCCCAGGCCTGCAGCTGGCTGAGAGGGGTGACAGCAGGGGGAAACCCAGGCCTTGCTCCCCCTGCATGGGGACCTCGGCTCACACAGTGGGGAGCAGGCTGCTTGCCAAGGACCACACTGGAGCCAGGGCCAACCACAACAGCAGAGTGGGTGACCCGCTGTGTCCCCGTGTGGCACCCTGGCTGGCCAGAGAGCAGCGCTGTACGGGGAGCACTGGTAGAGAGCCTGGCACAGGGTAGGGCTGCCTGGCCTCACCCAAGACACAACTCACGGCAGGCGACCCTGGCTTCCTCCTCTGCTCTGCTGTTTTACCAGGTGGGGCGCTGAGGTTCCAAACTGCTCTGCAGCCTTACAGAGGCTGCTGTGGGGGCCCTCGCCATGCGCCCCTCGGGGCCCTGAGCAGCTTCGCCCAGGGAAGGAGGGAGCAGGGTCGTTGCCCTCTGTCCAGGCAGGGAGCTCAGCGGCCTGCCCCGGGTTTGTAGGTACGGCCAGGCACGGGCACGCCCAGGCTGTAGCTCCTGCTGGCTCGTCACGTGTTGTCCTGGGCCAGCTCCTCGGGGCAGGCAGGTTGGTCCCGGGCCTTGCGGAGCCCCGTGGGCGGCTGGGCCGGGGCGCTGTGCTGCGGGTCCGGCCCCGGGGGCGTGTGGTGCTGGTGCCGCTGGTACTGCACAAACATACAGACCTTCATCCCGATGGCCAGCATGTTCTTGCCCATGAAGATGCTGGAGACCCGGGCATCCCTGAAGAAGACCATGTTGCTGCCTCGGATGAAGATGGTGGTGATGTTGACGGTGAGCATGCTCAGCATGGGGTACAGCATCATCCGGTGCGGCACGATGCCGATCCCCTGCATGCTGATCTCGCACAGGGACACGCACGGCAGGACCAGGAGCAAGATGTAGCAGTAGAAGAACATGATGCCCTCAGCCCAGAGCGGCAGCCCCTTCTTCTGAGGTTCCCACAGGTTGGCCTGGATGTCCAGCACATCCAGCATGTCCACAATGACCCAGAAAAGGCGGTTGCGGAGATCTTCCTTCTTCTTGAATGTTCTGACGTATTCCATGTGCTCTGTGGCCACCAACAGCACGTAGAGAGCTGGGATGCAGATGGAGAGCAGCAAGGTCAACGCTTTGCGGGCTATGAGATCCAAGCTTTTCCGGTCAGCTTTATAATTCTGGTACACAAAGTAGACTTTGATCTCCAGAACGAAGACATACAGGAACCAGAGGATCATGGCATATCCTCGCTTAGCTGTCTTTACCTCTGCCCCAACCCAGATAGCCACATAGCGGAGGACCAGCAGGAAGCATATGTCACCCACTGCCACCATGACACAGATGCCCAGCTTCCTGGAGCCCTGGCTCTGCTCCACCAGGTAGGCATCCATGAGGACGAGGCTGGTCATGATGAGCACAGTGGAGAGGCACACATGGGGCTTGCTGACAGGTGGTGGGGGAACCATCCTGCACAGAGGAACACGCAGGGTCATCAGGGAGTTGCTGAGATTTCCTATCCCCACCCTTGGGCCCCCTTCTGCCGCCCTCTCCTCAACAGCTGTGGATGGCTGAAAGAAGGAGGGGAGCCATTCACAGATTTCTCCCATCCTATGTGCCTGGTTTGTTCCAAACCTGCAGATTTCTGGCCAAAGAGCTCCTCAGACTGACCAGGCCATCCTGGTGGCATGTGCTGGCTGAAACCCAGCTCCTAGGAAGCACATGGTGGGGCAGGCTGGACACTTGGGACACTTCAAGCACTTGGGATCCTACTCTCTTCTGGTAGCTCATCACACTGACTACCCTCTGCCACCACAAAGGGTACGTGCCTTATTTTCCATGGGATTTCCCAGCCAGTGGTACCGCTTGTATTTTCCCCCCACTAGGCATGTAAGACCAGACTTACGTGTTTAACTCAAGCAGGCCCTTAATTCCTATGATCCAGGACTGCTCTTTTTAGTCTCTTTATTTTCATGCACAGCACAAGATGAAGCCTGGCTTTTTCAGCCTGGCTGTACTGTGGGGTGGGAGGGAAAAAATTGGCCCAATATTCCGTTTCCTTCAGGTTCACAATCCCCAAGAGCTTTGCTTAGAGCTATTTGCCCATGCCCACCCTGCCCCAACACCATAAACTGAAAGCAAGGAAAAGCAGCACGAGCCCGCCCACAGCTCCAGGACACAAGGAACTCTGCAACCGGCCCTGAATTTCTGTGGGATGCTCAGCTTTCCTGGGCTGGGGTAGAGCAAAGCACTGTCTCCAAAAGCACCCTGCCTGCCTTGGACGGCACTAGGGCTGTCAGACTCCCTCCCCCTGACCAAGCACAGCTGCAGGCAGCTGCCTTCGGAGGCAAAGAGGGAGGACAGAGCCGGGGCCTCGCCAGGCACAACTTGGCAGCTGCTCTGGAGGGGAGCCAGCCCCCCGGATGAAATGGAGGATGAAACTGGGCTGATGACTGTGTGGCACAGCGCTGCACGAAGGCTGCCCACGCAGAGCCCGCCTCTGCCACGCCTGGGCTGTGCAGGGGCCCTGGAACACCATCCTGGTCATCCAGGGGGCAGCGTGCAGCTGGCACTTGACCATGGAGCAAGTGCTTGGGAGCAGGATGGAGGCCACACAGTTAATGGTCACCCCCGCACATGGATGCTCCTGGCGCTGAAACTGATGGCACAGGGCCCTGGCCACAAGCTACCTGAACTCCTGCTTTTTGGCTGAGGGAGCAGGCGTCCGGCGCAGTCGTGCATCCCTGGGCCCAGCAGCATCCTGGCACGTTGCGGGAGGCAGCGAAGCCTGAACCTGTCAGACACAGGTGCCTCTCAGGGGGAGGGATCAGAGGCTGGTGGGCACGGGGGAGCCCATGGATGTGGCACATCTGGAGCACGCCACACGGCCGGGGGCTCACCCGCCTGGCGCCCCACGGCCTGGCCAAGCCTCCGCGGGGGCTGGGGGTGCCCCAGGCCCCAGCTCAGCACGGCCCCGCCGGACGGACGGACGGACGCCCGCCCCGAG
>VZRS01017008.1:0-10039 GCA_013398055.1 Ifrita kowaldi
CCAGACACCCCATGGCTCCCTCGTGTTCCCCCAGCCCACCCCGCGGCTCCCTCCTTGTTCCCCTCCGTGGCCCTTTCCAGGGCCTCCCTGACCCCACGGCTCCATCCTTATCTCCCCGGATCCCCCCGTGGCTCCCTCCGTGTCCTCCCTGAACCCCAGCAGTACTTGAGAAGCTTAAAACAGGGTTTGGGGGTAGGGGCAGGGACACTCAGGGGCCTGTCCGGTGCCACGGGAGTGGAGAGGGGACAGGGACACTCAGGGTCCTGTCCTCGGCGCTGTCCGCAGGAGATGGGGCTGGAGAAACATCTCAGGAATCAAATCCCGTGCCCACACCAGGGTCTCGTGTCCCCACCTCCGTGGCTCCCACGTCCCCTCGCTGTCCCTCTGCCCTGCCCTGTCCCCAGAGCCGGCGGCACTGCTGGTGACAGCTGGGGCTGAGCACACGCGGGGTGGCCTCGGGTCGCTCCGGCGCTCCTGGAGCCCAGCCTGGGCCAGCTGCCTGTCAGAGCAACAAACTCCCCGTCGGTGTTGGGTATTCCCAGTCCTGTCCCTGCACGGAGATGCTCCAGACAATGCCGAGTCTCTCCCATTAAATGCTTCTGTTGTTAAGGAATGCAGAATCTTTCATGGATAAGGAAGAATTGTTACTGGGGTTACTGGGGCTCTAGAATCGTGGAATGCCTGAAAGGTTTGGGTTGAAGGGACCTGAAGGATCATCCAGTGCCACCCCCTGCCATGGGCAGGGACACCTTCCACTATCCCAGGCTGCTCCAAGCCCCAGTGTCCAGCCTGGCCTTGGGCACTGCCAGGGATGGGGCAGCCACAGCTGCTCTGGGAAATCCCTTCCAGGGCCTCCCCACCCTCACAGGGAAGGATTTCTTCCCAATACAATCCACCCCCACATCTCCCCATGGAGATCCATGCCCACATCTCTCCATCCCATCCCACGCTGGTTTTGTGTGTTTTCCCAGATTTTTGACCCTCCGGAGGAGCTGGAGCGGAAGGTGCGGGAGCTGGCGGACCTGATCCGGAGCTCCTCCCATGTGGTGTTTCACACGGGGGCAGGGATCAGCACGGCCTCGGGGATCCCAGACTTCAGGTAAGGCCGAGGCCTGGGAGGGCGGCAGCTCCTCTGAGTCCATCTTCCTTCATGGAAAGCTCTGATTTACCCCAGACCTGCCCCATCCCTGCTGTCCATCCTGGATCCAGCTGCAAACACCCTTCTCCCTCTTGCACATCCCAGCTGTTCCCACAGAATCCCCACATGTGCTGTGTTTGCATCAACCCCCAAAACCCTGCTGATCCATGAGCTCTGCTCCCATGGATGGGGCTGGTGTTGCCCCTGGAGCCTGAGCTCTCCCTCCCTGCTCTTCCCACGGCTGCAGGGGCCCCAATGGTGTCTGGACTATGGAAGAGAAAGGGCTCTCCCCGAAGTTCGACACCACCTTTGAGAACGCCAGGCCCTCCAAGACTCACATGGCGCTGCTGGGGCTGCAGAGAGTGGGAATCCTGAAATTCCTGGTCAGCCAGAACGTGGACGGCCTGCACGTGCGGTCAGGATTCCCACGGTACTTTCCCAGCCCCGTGTGGGGATTTGATTCCCGAGGAATCTCTGCCCTGGCTGATATGGGGAGTGGAAGCTGGAAGGGGATAAACCAGCTGGAATTCAGAGGAGAGAGGTTCTAGTTCTAACCCAGAGGGTCATGGAATGAAATCAGCCTCGGCTGTTGCTCTCTAGAAATGCTTCCAGCTGCTGTGTATGCACAGGACAAACAGGTCATGGAATCGTGGAATCGTGGAATCCCAGGATGGTTTGGGTTGGGAGGGGCCTTAAAGCCCATCTCGTTCCCCCCAGCCCATTCTGTGATTCCATGAGTCGGGATGTGACTGAGGTGCATCTCACAAACGCCTTCAGCCAGAGCTGCCTCCAGGGGTATTTCCTGGGGATTACAAGCCCCAGGTCCTGGCTCCTGCTCCCAGCCCCATGTTTGCCTGCTTAAACTAAACAACCACGGGAAAAGGAGTAGGGAACGATGGCAGAATTCCATGGTGCTCCCACAGCCCGGAGCCACTGGCTCCTGTTCCAGTTCAGCCGAGCTCTGCCTCCCAAACGAAGCCTCTGCTGGAGTAAGAAGCGCTGAACTGGGGCCAAACTGGGGGAAATCAAGTCAGTCCTGTCTCACCCAGCCTGGAGGAAGTTCCCAGTCAGCGTGGGGCTCTGAGGAAAACAGGGAGAGCATGGCCATGTTTTCCTCTGGCTTCTGCTCTGAGCCTGAGGGGAATTTTAGGAAAAACAGGTGTCAGAGGGCTGGAACAGCACGGGGACAGACAGGAATGTTGGGTGCTGGAAAAGCAAATATCTGGGTGCTCCCAGGAGCAGAGATTTGAGTGGATCAGGAGCTGAAATCAGTGCTGCAGATGGAAGCACTAAAATTAAAAGGGCAGGACCTGCTGTCCCTCCCTCAGTCCCTGTTGGGAGATGAACCCATCACCTGGCAGAGCTGGAATGCAGGGAAGTCCTTGAGGGTCCTGGGGAGGAGGGGGTGTTCCCCCAGGGCTCCCCACCCTTCCCCAGCTCACCTGTGCCTTTCTCCCACAGGGACAAGCTGGCCGAGCTCCACGGGAACATGTTTGTGGAAGAGTGCGTGAAATGCGGGAAGTACGTGAGCCCTGAGGGGGGCTTGGCTGGGACTCCCATCCCAGGGGGAAGCTTGGCTGGGATTGCCATGCCAGGCTGTGTTGGGGGCATTGCAGCCCCTCCCTGAGCAGGCCGTGTCTCCGCAGGCAGTACGTGCGCGATGCCGTCGTGGGCAGCATGGGGCTCAAGCCCACGGGCCGCCTCTGCAGCGTCACCAAGGCCCGGGGGCTGCGGGCCTGCAGGTAGGGATCCCTCCTGGGATTCGGGATGTGGGCGTGACCCAACAGCCCCTCGGATCCGGGAGAAGCAGCCCAGGGTGTGGGAAGATCTCTCTGGGCGCTCTCTGTCCCTTCACAGTGTGGGATGGGGAGGGTGGGACAGGCTCTGGTCGCTGTCCCCTCTGCTGGGGCAGCTCTGCTGCCTGTTCTCCTGCCTTTTCCAGGGAAAACCATGGTCCCTGTGTGTGTTTTCCAGAGGGAAGTTACGAGACACTATTCTGGATTGGGAAGATTCCCTGCCCGACCGTGACCTGACGCTGGCAGATGAAGCCTGCAGGTACTGACACCCTGCCCAGGACGTGAACAGTCCCTTCCCACCCATCCATGCCCTGATCCTGGATTTCTCCTCCTCCCTGCAGGAAAGCCGATCTCTCTGTCACCCTGGGGACCTCTCTGCAGATCAAACCCAGCGGGAACCTCCCGCTGATCACCAAGAAGAGAGGAGGGAAGTTGGTCATTGTCAATCTCCAAGCAACCAAACACGTGAGTGAGCGTCCTATAGCTCTGCCCTGCTCCTGTCCCCTCCTGTCCCCTGTTCCAGGCCCATCCCAAGTTTGTCCCTGCACGTTGTCCCCTCCCAGGTGGCCTCTCTTAGCAGGCAGACAGGCTGGGAGTCCCAGGTTGGAGGGTTTAAACCTGCAACTCCTGCTAAACACGTAGAGATTGCAGGTAAATGTTAGAATCATGGAGAGGGTTGGGTTGGGAGGGACCTTAAAGCTCATCCCCCTCCCCCTGCTTGGCCGGGGACACCTTCCACTATCCCAGGCTGCTCCAAGCCCTGTCCAACCTTATCCACGCAAGTGTTGGGAGCAGAGTAAAAGCTCAGCCTGGAGCCTGCTGTATCCTCTGGGATTTACAGCCCAATGGAGTGGCCGCACACATGGAGCCTGTGTTGGTCCTGCTCAGTTCCTGCTCAGATGTTGGTGCCCCAATTGTCCAAAGTCTTGAATACCCAGAGCTGGGGGTTCCTGGGATGTCAGCAGAGCTCCCTTGTCCCTGTCACGCTCTGTCCCTGCTGTCCCTGGCTCTGTACCCACACCCCGGCCCCAGCCCCGGCTCAGCTCACGTCCTGCCGGGAGTGCCGCTCCGGGGACATCGCCCTGTCCCTGGGAGGGGCCGTCTGTCCCCTGAGCCGCGTCCCCGCCGTGCCAGGACCGCCAGGCCGACCTGCGCATCCACGGCTACGTCGATGACGTGATGACCAAGCTGATGAAGCACCTGGGGCTGGAGGTGCCCGAGTGGACGGGGCCGGTGGTGGTGGAGAGCGCCGAGGCGGCCAAGGCCGAGCAGCTGCAGGGGCGGCTGAAGGAGGAGCCCCTGGCCCAGCACAACGGCGCGGGAACGCCGCGCCCCGGGAACGCGCCGCTGGAGCGCCGGGACGGGCTCAAGCAGGAGTGTCCCAGCCCGGACACGGGGCCGATGCCGGTGAAGAAGATGAAGGTGGAGCCTCTCCTCACCTGACCTGGACTGTCCCTGTCTCACCTGGGCTGCTTTTCCTACCGACTTTTTTTTATACCCTTAAATATTGTCCCTTTTTTTATGTCAGTATTAAACACTTGAATTGTGGCTCGTGGAGCAGCTGCACCCACGGGCCTGGGGAGGGCCTTGCACAGGGAAATTCCTCCCTGTAAGGGTGGAATGGAACTCCCAGAGAAGCTGTGGCTGCCCCTGGATCCCTGGCAGTGCCCAAGGCCAGGCTGGACGGCGCTTGGAGCAGCCTGGGACAATGGATGGTGTCCCTGCCATGGCAGGGGTGGCACTGGATGGGCTTTAAGGTTCCTTCCAACCCAAACCATTCCATGATTCTGTAATTCCATGTCACTTGGTCATGGCAGGGGACTGGTGCTGGCTGGATCCCAGTTGAACTCAGGGCTGGGAGCTGTGGGAAGGCGCCCTGGCCCCAGCTCCAGACTGGGCATGGCCGTGTGTCCCCCCTCTCCTGGGCCCCTCATGGCAGATGGGCTTGAGGTCCCCCTGGCCCAGGGCTCCTTGAAACCTTGATCACCCCCTCTTAAACAGCAGGTGGATTTTTTCCAAAATACCTCATATTTAGAGAGGAAAATAAAATTCAAAAAACCAAAAACCAAAACAAAACCAAGAACAAAACCAACCATCAGCCCAGCCCAGGGCCCCTCCTGCTTCCTCAGCCCCATCCTGAGTGACCCCGTGTCCCTTCCACAACTCCCGCTGTGCCAGGGGGGCAGGAGCAGCCCCTCCCTCCCAGTAAGGCCAGTGGGAACCGGTCTCCTCTTCCCAGTTCACAGATCCAAGCAAAGCCAAGCGGGTCCAGCATCCGGAGGCAGATCCTGGAGGGGTCCCCCCGAGGGCTTGTCCTGTAGGGGATGAGGTGCTGTCACCCCACGGCACCCCCGTGCTCCCTGGTGCTGCTAAAGCTCCTCCGCCGGCTCCAGCACCGCGGGCCGGCCGTGCCCGGGCTCAGACCACGCCAGGGATGCCAGCCCCGGGTGTGGCACGGGGCCATCCCCGGGCACAGCATCGCCATGGTTCCCGTCCTCATGGCTCAGCCCCTCGGCGGCCGATGCCCGTGTGTCATTCTGGAGGGACACCTTGTCCGGGTGTGTCGGGAATATGCCCCGGAAAGCCTCGTGCAGGGTCTCGGGGGTCTCCTGCAGGGGCTCCGACCACAGCGGCTCCGGGGGCTTCTCGTCCCCGGCCTGGGGCTGGGTGTGAACCACGCGGGAGGCGGCGGCGTTGTGCAGGGACCTGGAGAAAACTGAGCACCACGGAGGGTCAGGGCCCGGGCCAGGGCCCTGAGGGTCTGTCACGGCTCTGGCTCAGCTCAGCACAGCCCTGGCACCGCCCAGCGCTTCCCCGGCTCAGCCCTCACCTCGCACGGGCCTGAAGTCGCCGTTTGCCTCGGCCTTGCTGGGGGCGAAGGGGCTGATGGAGGGGAAGATGATGAGGGTGAAGGAGAGCAGCAGCACCTGGGGACAGAGGGGACACCACTGAGCGCAGCAGGGGAGAGGGACCGGGAGCTGGGACAGCTCCCAGGGAGGGGACTGGTGGCAGAACCAGGAATGCAGCTCTCCCTTCATCCCTCCCTTCTGGTACGTCCCTCCCTCCCTCCCAGCCCAGCGTTTGCCGGCCCCACGCACCGCCAGGCAGGTCCCCGTCTGTGCTGCCTTGTTGCTCGACTGTACCACCATCGCCTGGAGCTTCTTCAGCTGCTCCAGGAGGGATCTGGGAACAGGGAGAGCCCATGAGCTCCCATCCCGACACTTCCCAGTCCACCCGGTCCCCACCCCACCCCGGCAACACCTACGAGTTCTGCTTCTCCAGGTGCAGGACTTTCCTCTGCAGCTCCTGGTTCTGGGCCGTGCACGCCGACATCCTGGGACAGGGAGAGGGGGATGAGCTCCGGGGACAGCAGGGGGTCGGTGTGTCACCCTGCCCGGAGCGAGGGCCGGGCTCTGTACCTGCTCTCCAGCCCATCAATGTATTCCTTCTTCTTCTTGCGGCTCTCCTGAGCCGACTGCTTGTTCCGGATCTTCCTCCGGATCTTCTTCAGCACCCGCTCCTCGTACTGGCGGAGACACGGCGGGGTCAGGGCCACCAGGGCTGGGCATCCCCGCTCCACACCCATCCCAGCCGTCCTGGCACCCACCTTGGTGAGGGGCAGCTGCGTGGGCAGGGTCACCCCCTCCTTCGCCAGCAGCTTCTTCTCGTCCTCCGTCAGCACCAGCTCCTGGAAGTGGCCCTGGCTCGGCCGGAGCAGGGAGCCAGGAGCCTGTGGCTGCTGCGGGAATACGGAATGGTGACATCTCTGGTGACATCTCTGGGTGGGGGTCACCCCCACCTGGCCCCTGGGACCATGGGTGGGACCACAGTGCAGGGATTGTGGGCCAGGAAGGGAGCATAGATGAGGACCAGGAAGGGAAAGGGGAGAAGTGTGGGGATGGGGAAGGATAGGGATGGGAATGGGAATGGGGGATGATCAGGGTCCAGGAAGGGACGCAGCTGGGGACAGGGAGTGTTGGGGACACAGGGAGAGGGACTCACGTTGTCAGAGCTGCCCGAGAGCAGCAGGTCCTTGACGGTGAGGGCACAGGATGCGGGTGGGGGGACCACGGGCAGGTCCTGGCTCTCCTCCAGGAAGAACCCGGGGTGCCACATGTCTGGGTGAGGGCAGAGCGGGGTTGTCAGCAGTGCTGTGTCCCCTCTGTCCCCACTGCAGGACTCTCCCCCTGCCATGGTCCCAGAACCAGGGTGATTTGCTGCCCAGTCCAGTGACCCTGACTCTGTCCCCCCAAACTGTTTCTCTGGTCCTGCCCTATTCCCCCCCAACACCAGTCTGCCCAGTTCTCAAGCTCTCCACACTCTCCCCATCTCCTCTCTAGTCCACCAGACCTCCCAGTTCTCTCCAGTTTCCCCCAGCTCCCCATATTTCCTCACAATCCCCAAGAGACCCCACCTCCCCCACCGCTCTCAGCTCCCCAGTGTCCCCAGTCCCTCCAGTGCCCCCAGCCTGGTTCTTTCCCAGTGTGGCTCACCCAGGTCAATGGAGACCTCGGGGTGCAGGACCCCAGACCCGGCCGGGGCGGGCTGGGCCCGGCAGGGGTTGGTGTAGGGGTACAGGACCTCTCGGAGACCCCCGTCACAGCTCCGGGGGGGGCTGTCGTGCTGGTCAGAGGGGGGGTCCTCGGACACCCCGCTGTCACTGGTGGCCGGGGACCAGCTGGGCGAGTCCAGCACCGAGTCCCCGGAGCCGAGGATGGAGCTGAGGAAGTCCTCGCTGTCCGGGGCACGCTGCGGGGACACGCTCCCGTCACCAGGGCGCACCCGCGCCCCGGGGTGCCCAGGGCTGGGACC
This sequence comes from Ifrita kowaldi, assembly GCA_013398055.1. Taxonomy (NCBI): domain Eukaryota; kingdom Metazoa; phylum Chordata; class Aves; order Passeriformes; family Cinclosomatidae; genus Ifrita; species Ifrita kowaldi. Next base: position 7,747 of record VZRS01017008.1, read on the forward strand.
CAGCAGGGCCGAGCCGGGGCGGGGGCGCGGCCCGGGGCTCACCCTGTCCTGGGGCCAGGCTCCCGGCGGCGTCCCCAGCTCCACCCCGCTCAGGATCCCGTCCTGGCGGTCGAAGAGGAGATCCAGCAGGTCCAGGCTGTCGAGGCTGCCCGCGCTGGAGGCCGTGGCTGCGGGGTGGCAGGGTCAGTCCCGGCCCTGGTACCCCGTGGTACCCCCACAGACACCCCCACAGGAGCTGCACGGCCCCGGGGCACCCCGAATCGTGGGGCAGCTGGGAGGGGGCAGGGGCTGTGTTGGGATTCACCTGGAAAAGCCCTACAGGCCTGGCAGTGCCCCCCATCCCCAGCCTCCTTCCAGCAGCTGTAACTCCCAAATGCTCTGGTTTTCCTCCCAGAGCAGCCCAGCCAGGGCGTTCCCGCCTGGAGATGACTGTGCTCAAGGGCTGGTTAATCATTTTGGGTGGCAAGTGGAGGGGAGGGGACTGCGGCCCCCGGCCACCCCAGGGAGGGGACTCGGCCCCAAGGAGGGGACTTGGCCCCAGGGAAGGGACTCAGTCCCTCACTGCCACTCCAGGCACTGCTTGAGACCCCAGACTCAGAGAGAGCCACTGGGCCAGGTGACCACTTGCCCAACTGGCCAGTCAGCCAACTGACATCCCAACCACCCAACCAGCTGACCCATTGACCAACTGGTTGACCAGTCAATCAAGAGACAGACCAAATGGTCAGACCAATGGATGGACTGACCACACAACCAACCACTGACCAATGGACTGACCAGTCAACTCTCCGACTGATTGACCAACCAACCCACCACTCAACCACCCAGCCAGCCAACCACTGACTCAAGTGTCCTCTCCAAGCCAGCTGGGGACAGTTGACATTACTGTGACACTTGTCTGGCCAAGGTGGACACGGGGCTTTATTGCACCCTGTCCTTCACCCTCAATCCTCGCAGTGACTCCTGATGGCCCCGTGGGATCTCGCTGAGCGACGGCAGCTGGGACATACCTGTGTGAGATGCCATGGATTGTCCTCTCAACCCTCTCTGAGCCCAGGGGACCGGGGTGGACAACAAGCCTGGCCTTCACCCTCCTCCTCTTCCTCCTCCTCTGTGATTCCCTGACCCGAGTGGCAAAGTTTAAACTCCAACTGCACAGAAATAATGTCCCAGATTGCAAAATGTCCCAGCCCTGATTGGGGCTGTCAGGCTGCGATGGCAGGGCCGCCCCGGGGCTGGACCCGTAACTCATTAGCCAAATGTTTTTGTGCTCCTCTGCCAAGCGGGGCAGGACGGGCCGGGGCTGCCGGGCGAAGTCCAGGTGCTATAATTGTCCATGAACCTTCACCCACTTTTGGGGACAGTTTCCCTTTTTTCAGACGTCTCGGCGTTAATCACATTCGATGGGTGCTGAGGGCAATATCCGGGGATGTTGGCTTGGACTCTTACAGCTTATCCCGAAAAACCTTGGTGCCCTCGGCTCCCTGCGGCTCTCCCTGGAGAGAGACCAGTGACAAGGGATGGAGGGACAGGACACAGGGAATGGCTTCCCACGGACAGAGGGCAGGGACAGATGGGATATTGGGAAGAAATTCGTGGCTGGGAGGGTGGGGAGGCCCTGGCACAGGGTGCCCAGAGCAGCTGTGGCTGCCCCTGGATCTCTGGAAGTGCCCAAGGCCAGGCTGGAGCAGCCTGGGACAGTGGAAGGTGTCCCTGCCCATGGCAGGGGTGGCACTGGATGGGCTTTAAGATCCATCCCAACCCAGACCATCCTGGGATTCCCTGAGTCTCTCATGGCAGTCTCGGGGCGAACAAGGGGCGGTTGCTGTGCCAAACCCTCCTCCCCCTGCAATGAGGGGCATCGGCATAGCAGCAGCACCTGCGTCCCCTCAGGGAGCTCATCCCCGCCACATCCCCAGGGATCCCGGGCACCGGGAGCGGACACCGCTGACTAAGGCTCCGTGTGCCCCAGGCGTGGCGCGGGGACAAGGCCACGGCCCCTTATCGGCGGCCGCACGGCCTCGGACGGAGCAGGCGGCAGCTGCTCCCTGCTTTATGGCCCCGCCGGGACCGGGCAAAGGGCGCCCGCCCGGTGCCGCCACCCGGGGCTGCTCGGGGCCCCTCGTGAGGAGCCTCGGGGGTCCCGCGGGCTGGGATCGCGCATGGAACGGGATGCGCAGAACGGGCGGGGGCTGGGGGGATTCCGCTCATTTCTGGGTCACTAATTAATGATTATTTAATTAACGCTCCGTCCACAGCCGGTGCCCCCCGGTACCCCCCGCGTGAGCCGCCC
>VZRS01017024.1:0-32550 GCA_013398055.1 Ifrita kowaldi
CCCTATTCCTTTCCTCTAACCCCCATCTGCTTCCTCCAGCTCCCCACTCCCTTCCTCAAGCCTCTCCTCAACCCGTGCCCCAAAGCCCCTTCCCCGAGCCCCCATCCCTGCCCCGAGCCCCCCTCCACCATGATTTTGCTGAGCTGCTTCCTGCACCTGCGGCCCCGGCGCTGCGGCCCCTTGGCCGGGCTGGGCAGGGGGCTCGGCCCCGCAGCGGGGTCCCGCAGGGCTCTGCGGGTGCTGGTGGACATGGACGGGGTGCTGGCCGACTTCGAGGGAGGCTTCCTCAAGAAATTCAGGGCCAGGTACCCCGACAAACCCTACATTGCCCTGGAGGACCGGAGGGGCTTCTGGGTGTCGGAGCAGTACGGGCGCCTGGAACCCGAGCTGAGTGTGAGTTTTCTTCCCCCGGCTCCGCGTGTGGGCTTCTTGTGGCCAGAGCTTGGCCCTGAGGGAACCTCTGACCCCCAGGTTGTGGGTGCAGTGCTTGGGAGGGCTGTGGGGGCCACCACGGAGCTCCCAGCAAAACAGGAAAGCTTCCAGCAGTGCCTTTTTTTCCCAGAAATCCAGCTTTTTTTCGTGCACATCTGTGTCTTTCGTGGAATCCCAGGATGGTTTGGGATGGAAGGGACCTTAAAGACCATCTCGTTCCAACCCCCTGCCATGGGGAGGGACATCTTCCACTAGACCAGGCTGATCAGATGGTCTAGTGGGCTTTTTCCCTGCATGCCTGGATGGAGACAGATGCAAGGAAAGGGGGTATTTCAGAACATCTGTCTTAAAATACCCCAGATTGTATAGCTGGGTTTTTCTAGCTCTGATTTGGCCATGTGGATTGGTACCATTCCTAAACAGATTATTTAGCTCCTCAAGAGCAATATGAGGGGTGGGATGCAGCAGAGAAGTTCAGAGCAAACCATGCAAGTCATGCTTCATTCGAGGACTTACTTAAAATTAAAACAACCCAAGCCCTCCCATGCCAGAAATTATTATATTCAATTTATAATTAAAGCTTAAAAGCAGAAGCTCTCTCTACATTGTAATTTATCATTCAGCAACAGGCTGACTGCTGCAGAGAGTTGGTTTCTGCCTCTACAAGTTTCCCATCCCAGTGCATGTCTGTGGTCTCATCCATGGATTGCAGTTGCACTGGTTGAAATGTGTTACTGTAAATAAAAGTGTTCCTGTTGTTACGAGTATGATGGTTACAGGGAAAGGAATGGGAATAAGGTCCAGGGCTCTCCCATGGGCAAAGTCCTAAAAAGGTTGATGAGCTGAAGGAATAAAGTGTCCTTTCTGGCTGGGAGTAGTGAAAGGGAAGTGCAGGACGTCATTTGTGCAGTAAAGCAGCTGTTCAGAGTTTGGCAGGGGTAACATGTGATAACAGTTTTTTTCTTTCTTGATCGTGACTACTTTGGAAGTGTTAAATGAAGTGAGCTCATCTTGTGTCTGCTGTGGTCATGTAAAACCACCAAAACCTTGGGCTGAACAAGTAGCAAAACTTGCACAGACCGACCTCAGGGCAGCCCTGGTTTTCCCTGTGGTTTCAAAGCAGGGCTGAAGTGAGTAGGAGCTGCTCTATGGCTACAGACACATGGGCCATTCCAGTCTGATCAGAGAGTACCACTGACCTGCTGCAGGGACCAGAAAATAGGAGCCAAAGAGTCCAGTGAGCTCCAGGTCCCAGCTCTGAATAGGAGGAAGCTCAGGAATGCACCAAGCACACGGACCTGGAAGGATGGGGAGCCCTGGACAGGCAGGGAAATTCCTTATGGGGATTGAGGGTCTGTCCTGGCACATGGTGGGATTCCCAGCCTGGGGGATTTTTCCATCTGCTGGGCAGCATCCTGGTCATGGTGTCACAGAGAATTATTCTGGCTTGGGAGCGCAGTGGGTCTTTCCTCAAGGTGAGCTTAGTTCTTCCCTCCTCAAGCTTGATTGCAAAATGCTTTAATGCTTTTTGACATAATTGGAAGTGAGATAGCTGCGAAAGTGCTGCTGTAAGAAAACACTTCAGTGCAGTTTGAAGTGCTCTGCTACATCACCCTGCGTTTCTCAGGTGTCTCTTGTGCAACTACAGACAATATCTTAAAAATAAAACATCGCTGCTCCCCAGTCTGAGGCAGAACAACTGGAGTTTGAATGTTTGCATGTCTCCATGGCACACTTTTAGGCTGGTTGTTCTTGCCATGGAGCCTGGACACATTTCTGCTCTGAGCCAAACCAGTGTGTTCAGTTTTGGACAGGTATGAAGAAGCCTGTTCTTCCCTCCTCTGAACCACTGATGTCTTCTGCTGCTCGGGCAGAAGGGAAGAATGCAACATTCTCTCCTTTTAAATTGGGTGTCTGGTCTCATGTTACCTGTGATTTTTTTGAGAAATACAGGGTTTGATTCTGGCATGTCATGTTAAAAGCTCAGTGCCCGAATTTGTAATGGATTGATGCATTCACCTCCCTGAGGGCAGGTGAGGTGTGCAGACAACATCCTGGATGAAGCAGGGTGTGACTCTCCAAGAGGACCTGTGTTTTCCCTGCAGTGCTGCTGCCCTGAGCTCTGGAGTTCCCAGTAAAGGCCCAGTTGCTCATGGTTGCCTGTTTTCTTCACCCAGTAGAGGTGTGAAGGCAAAATGTGTTGGTTGCCCATTAGATTCCCACTCATCGGGCAGGAGGGAGCTGCCAGCTGCTGCTGTGTCCAACCAGCCTATTTATTGCTATAAGCTGTTCTTACGAACACATATATATTTATATATACAATACAAGAAGGCTGGGATTGGCCTAAAGTCCTTTTTGTTCTTATTCTCCTTATCTCAAATTTAGAAACAGAGGTGCTCAGAAATGAAAATCAATCTTTCAGGGCCGAGCTTCCTTCAAAACTTCTCCCGGCTGCATCTGCAGCTCCTCAGCTGCATCACAGCACTGGGGCTGGGCTGCTTCTGCTTCTTCCCAGCTCTTCTCCCTGAGGACACAGTGTTTGTGCAAAATAATTGCTTTCCTTGGCACCTGACAAGCTGTTAACCTGTTTGAGGCAGTGCAGGGGCTGCTGTTCCTTAGAGCTGTGCTGGACCCATTGCAGGCAGCCCCTGGACTCTGTCCTCACCCCAAGGTTTTGCTCTGTGTGGTCTCCTCTCTGTTGTCCCTGTGCCATAACAGTGTACCCAGGCTGCTGTCCTAGATGATGTGTTTCAAATCCTTGCCTGAAGATGCTCTATTTGCCTGCTAGACCTTGTCCAGGCTTCCCTGAGGAAGAGCATCTGCATTCATCCTGGCATGTGGTTCATCCTGTAATGTAGTTTCTCCTGGGAGAGCAGCCTGGCTGCTATTTTAAGTGATCTCATGGAGACAAATAGGCCAGACAGCATCTGTGCCTGAACAGCATCATGGTACAGCAGGGCTACCAGGCCATGTCAGGTGGATCTGTGTGGATCTGTGCCTCTGGATGGGTTTGGTTTGGATCTGGATAATCTCTGGTGTTTGGCCTTACAGGAACGTGCTCCCTCTGTGTGTGGGGCTGCAGAGGCAAAACCAAGCCTGTTCCAGAGCATCTTCAATCTGAATCGTTTGGGATGGGTGCAGGTTGGCAGGTGGGGAGCAGAGGCACCCACAGAGGCAAAGGGAGTGAGCAGGAGAGCACTGGAGTTGGTGTTCCCACTGTTCTCCCTGTCCCATCCTCTGTCCTAGCAAAGGGTGAGGAGGATGCACATGCAGGAAGAATAGCAAGAAGTGCAGTAACTGCTCTCTTTCCCCTCACAGGAGAAAGCCATCAGCATCTGGGAATCCAAGAACTTCTTCATCGAGCTGGACCCTCTCCCTGGAGCTGTGGAAGCTGTGAAGCAAATGGCAAATTTGGCAGAGTGAGTAGGAACCTGCCCATGGCGTGTGGGGATGGACACTGGTCCCCCATGGCCATCCAGGCCATCAGGCAAGGGAGGGAAGAAAGGGCTTTGACTCCTGGAGCAGTCACCTAGAACATCAGCCATGTGCAGCCCCTTCCCTTCAGCTCTCTGCTACCAGCAAAGGTTGTGAAAAGGGGAACACAATTGTGCTGTGGGATTCTGTGAGATGGGGATTAATGTCTTAAATCTGTTTGATCTCTGTGTGGTGGGGGGTTGGCTTTGGGCTGCTGCCTGCCCTGGCCCAGAATGACACTCTACCCCTGTTTTTCTCCTCATGGCAGCACTGACGTGTTCATCTGCACAAGCCCGATCAAGAAGTACCGGTACTGCCCTTACGAAAAGGTGAGCAGGCCCAAATCTCAGTTCCCCCTCCCATCCACGCTGCCCAGTGAAAGGTGTCTGACCCCTCCATGCCTCTGGCTGTAAAATTTCCCTCTTCCATCCATTTGCATGAATTGAGGCTCTTGGTCTTAGTCTTTCATCATGACATCAAAAGGTGCTTGGCTTTAAAAGAACTTCTGCTCCAGCAGCATCCAAATCCATCCCACTAATGAACTTATTAAGAGAGATATCCTCCCTGTGTGGGGGCCAGGGCTGCTTCCACTCCACCAAGCACCCCCTGCCCCATCCATCAGCCTTCCCTGAGCTCACCAGCCATCTCTTGCCTTCCAGTATGCCTGGGTGGAGAAGCACTTTGGCCCCGAGTTTCTTGAGCAGATTGTTTTGACACGAGATAAGACAGTGGTTTCTGCTGACCTGCTTATAGATGACAGACCTGATATAACAGGTAAGAGGTGAGGGGTGAAGGAGTGACTGGAGGCAGCCAGGGATGGGTGTTGGTCTTTCCATGCTGTTGCAGTTTTGTAACTTCGGGCTCTTCATGTTGGAGTAAAATCAACTTCAGTGTCTCGCAGAGTTGCCTGGAGCACTGACCTCTCTCCTTCCTTTGCAGGGGCTGAGCAGAACCCCACCTGGGAGCACGTGCTCTTCACTGCCTGCCACAACAAACACCTGCAGCTGAAGCCCCCCAGCCGCCGGCTGCACTCCTGGTCTGATGACTGGAAGGCCATTCTGGACAGCAAACGCCTCCCGCCCGGCCAGGCCTCCTAAACACCGGCCCCCACGGCTACCTGGGGCTGCAGCCACCTGCATGTGTCCCTGTGGAGTCCTGCTGAAGGCCAGAACCACTGATGGACAGACAGACAGACAGATGCTGTCCCTGCAGCAGAGAGGAAGAGGAGGGTGAGCTGAAGCGCCACAGTCACCTGGACTTGAAAAACAGACCCCAGCCCAGCTGTGCCACAAGGGACCAACAGCAGGATTGTGCCTGTGGACCTGACAGCCTGGCTGGGGAGCATTTCCCACTGGCTCCTGGGGTCTCTGTGCTGCATCTGCACCCCCCATGAGGCCAGCCTGGCGTTTCTGATGGACAAGGTCACCCTCAGCGTGTCACTGCCCTTGCCTGGTGCACTGCGTGGCACAGACCAGCTCTCCATCCTCCCCTCTGTGTTATGGTCAGGGATCGTGTGTGTGGTTTGTTTAGTCCTTGCAGGGTTTCATCCCAAGGGGCTGCCTCGGGAGGTCTTTCTGCCTGACAGTGCCTGGATCTGGGGAGAGGGGTGGCTGGAAGGGCAGGGACAGCAGGCAGATGCTGTCCAGGCTCCCTGCAGTGGGGTTGTGGAGGATTGTCACAACCACATCCAGGGATGCTGTTTGCAGTTCTCACACTCTGCAGGGGAAGATGTTGGGGGGATGTTGCTGTTAAAGGCTGGGGAGCTGTGCTGGTTTCAGCCAGAGTAGAGTTAATTTTCTTCACAGAAAATATAGCCCCAAACAAGCCACTGTGAACAAAATTAACTCTATGTGCCCTGGCCAAAACCAGCACAGGAGCTCATGAGAGGTGCCCACGAGCTGTATCACAGGGTCAGTTTGTTCTGCAGCTCCACTACAGTCCCAGCTCTGGATGTCTGGGGACAGAGCGTGCTGCCAGCCCCACTCCCCTGGTTCTGGGCCCCTGCAGAGAGGTGTTCAGTGCCTGGCTGGTGCCAAGGGGTCACAGCACATGCAGCTGTACCAGCCACCTCTGCCAGGGGACTGTGCCGGGGCTGCTGAGCCCTGGGAGCAGCCAGCGCTGCAGGGAAGCTGCAGATGGCCACCAAAAAGGGAGGGTTTGGACCAAGGGGCAGCTCCAGGAGGGATGCTTTTGGCATAGCTGTTCCCCCAGCCTCTTCCTCCCTTGTTTGTCTCATTCCTGCTTCACTGAGCCCACACCAGTCCGGCCTTGAACTTCAGTGACCTGTCTGGCATGAGAAAGCTGCTGCTGCTGCTGCTTCTCCACCCGGCCTCAGAGAGACATCCCAGCTGCTGGGAGAGCCAGCAGCTGGCTGGTATCCCCTCCCTTCCTGTGGCACTGCCACAGGGCAGCCACAGCCTGGCTGTCCCAAGTGGGAGCTGGTGCTGGCCCACCCCAGGCAAAGCCTCAGGGATGAGCCGGGTGCGTCACTGCTGACACCACAGAGGCCACTGGCCCCTGCTGCTGAGTGTCCCCGTGCTGTCCAGGATCCCACTGCCCTCCTGGCCCAAGGACTTGCTGGCTGCAGGAGTAAAATGCAGTAAAATGCACCTGGACACATAACCCCACAGGCAGAGGAAGTAGCCAGGGCTTGGCTGGGCTTTGCCACCCTGCGCTCCTTGCTCACACCTTTGATTTGTCTCTCTCCTCTCCTGTGGGCCCCCATGAGCAAAAGTACATGAACTTAAAGCTACATAACCAACAAATAACCTAATTCATTAGTGGCAGCCAGACCCCTCCCGTATCCAGGACCTGGAGGGGTTCTGGAGTTGGTGCTTTGGAACCTGTGCCTTCCCTGGGTGCTGCAGGGCCAGGGATGGGGCCTGTGTCGATTTGGGGCTTGCCCTGTTTCTTGGGATGGGGGGAGCGTAAAAGTTGGCATGGTTGGCCCAGGACAGTGGGACTTACATACCACAATCATCTTTTTTTCTTTCTTTCTTTCATTTTTCTTTCCTGTTAAAACCACTGTGTGCTTCTGTGGGTGGTGGGTTTGGTTTGGGGGGGTCTGTTTGGGATGTGCAGCTGCCTGAGGTGCAGGCTTCTGGCCAAGAGCTGCCTTGGCTGGAGGGTTTGCAAGCATGGGAGCACCATGGGCAGCAGCTGCAGCCGCTCAACATCAGGAACCCCTTGGCTTCACCAGACCACCCCTGCCCGTTGGCCCCTGTGTGCAGCCGGGGTGACTTCATGAGGTCCCTGCTGTTTTTTTTCCCAATGGTACCATGTAAATAGGAGCTGCCTGAGCTCCCCAGAGCCTTCTCCCTGCTCATTGAGCCAAAACAAGCTGGCACATTGCTCCAGCAGCTGCCCAAACCTGTCATCTTCCCCTGAAGCTGGGGCAGACCCAAGGGATGTGGCTCTCTGGGGCCCGCAGGTCTATTCCTCGTGGTGAGATGTGATGCCAGAGAAACCATGTGGGTTCACACTAAATATACTTGAAAGCAGAGCTGGAGTTTCTCATGCCTGAGGCTCCAAATCAATGCACAGAGATCCTGAGCTGGTAGCTGGACTGTTTGCTCCCACACTCGGGACTGGGAGGTGACTCCATCGCCAATGGATCGGCCCTTTCATCGTTCAAGTCTGTCTGTGTCCAGCTGAGATACACAGAGCTTTTATTTTTGAATGTACATCTATAAACCTGAGGCAAATGAGGAGCACTGCAATAAACACTGGGTTGTTTGGCATCCAGCTGCCTAGAAATGGAGTTTGGGGTTTGCAGTTTCCCAGCTGTGGCTCTGTGTGGGGATAGGGGGTTCGCCTCCAGGTTTGGGAATGTTCCCTTGTCCAGAAAACCTGGAACCAGCCCTGCTGCCCTGGCAGTGCCATCACTCTGTTAGACACCGTCCCTGTGGGCAGGAATAAAGCCAAGGGGTGGTTTGGGGTAGAGTTTACCTTCCTAAAGATCTTTTATAATAAATAAAGCTGTGAAGTGTGTGTCCTTCACAGGGCCACAAAGCAGAAGCTATAAAAGGGGCTGGGACTGTCATGGGCTGGCTCTCCCTGGGATTTTATGCCTTATCCATCACTGCTGGCTGCTCCACATCCACACAGCCAGGCTGTGAGGTGTCCATGGACTCCCCTGCCCGCTGTGGGGCTGTGCCATGAGAATCCTTGTGCATGACCAGAACCTGCATGCTGTGAGCAATGCCATTGCCCAGCTGGACACACAGGACCAAAGCCAGGAAGTAAGGGCTGTGGGACCATCCCAGCAAGGCTGGGAAAATGAGAATTAAAGGACAGAACCGGATTGTGTGCTCCCTGCACTGGTGTGACTCCAGGACATGACACAAGGTGTTATCATAATCACATTTGTGAGCTGGAGGTGCTGTCCTGCTGGAGTTGGGACACCGAGGGCCTCCTGGCCAGCATGAGGTCAAGGTGATTCAGCTGCCAGCTCAAACAGCATGGCCTGAACTGGGTGTACACCTCCCCAGGATGCTGCTGCAAGGCCCATAAAGCTGTCCCAGGGCTGGTTTGAGCAACAGGCACCTCTCTGACTTTTCCAGCTGCTTTTTGGGGCTTCTGGGCAGCAAGTGTTGGGCCACAGCTCCTTCTCCATCCCCACTGCCCTCGCCCTGCACTGGAGGTCCCAGGTCCCCAGAGGAGACACCGTCCTTCCCTGGCCCAGGGATGGAGGCAGAGGGTTTGACATCAGCTCTGCCCTGAGCTGGGGGGCTGCTGGATGGTGGCACTGGGACCAGGGCCACGTGTTTCCAGCAGAAGATGGAGCAAGTTGGAGGGACTGCATCCTGATGGAGCATGATGAACTCCTGGTCTGCAGCTGTGTCTGTTCTTCCACGCTCTCCTATGTGGCTTTTTTTCCCTTGAAAAGCCTCAGGTTGCAGATATCACATTTATTCCAGGTGATAAGCAGTTTCCAAAGCAGGCAGAGGCAGAGAGGAGGGGTAAGGAGGTGGCAGTGCTCCAGGCCTGTGCAAGTGGGAGCCTTTGCACCCTTCCCATGGACAGGAGCTGCTGGACAGAGGTGCAACCACCCACCCCCTCAGGGGATTCCCACCTGAGAGCATCCCACTTCTCCCCAGTCCAAGCTGGACCAAGGTAGCAGGCCCTGGCAGGGCGGGAGCAAGTGATGCTCTCCCCTGGATTCTTGGAAGCAGTCACCACGCGGCTGCTCATTAGCTCGTTCTCATGTTGGCCGCTGCCCAAGTAACTCCGAGCAGTGTGAAATCCCAGCGGAGAGCCAGGAATGCAGGGGCCAACCAGGGCCAGCCCTGACGCAAGGGCAGCGGGTGGTGTGGGACAAAGCCAGGGCAGGGGACGGGGCGGGGGGAGGATGAGTCACCCAAATACGCAGGAGGGGAAGAAGCGGAGGAAGCGCTGGACCAGCTGGAAGCAGCTGGATGGGGCTTTGCTCCTGCCGCCGTGCCCGGTTTCAGAGAGGAGCAGGATGGTGCCCCAGGGTCACTGCTGGGGCCAGGCTTCGGAGCCCGGTGGTGCCAGCGCAGTGTGGGCAGGACATCCATGTGGATGGAAGAGGAATATCCACTAGAGGGGACTGTGCGATCGCGTGTGGGAGCGCGCTGCTGCCAGCCTGCACTCAGCACGATGTGCCAGCCCTCCTTCCAGCTCTCAGCTCTCCCGGTTATCCCAGCCCAGGCTCCAATGCCCTCTGCATCCCTCCCGCTGGGCACTGCAGCCCGGAGGCACAGCTTACCGGGACCAGCCGGAGCACCTGGGGGTACCGAGGGACAGCCGCGGCTGCAGGCGCCAGGAAAATCACAGAATCATGGAATGGTTTGGGCTGGAAGGGATCTTAAAGACCATCTCATTGCAACCCCCTGCCAAGGGCAGGGACATCTTCCACTACCCCAGGTTGCTCCAAGCCCCATCCGACCTGACCTTGGACACTTCCAGGGATGGGGAAATGTGCTGGGCTGGCCCCCACCAGCTGCTGAGCCCCCTCCCAGCCACTTGCTCTCTCTCCAGCTGGATGGGGCAGGGAATGGGATGGGCAAACACGTGAATGATTTGTGGGTTAGAAGATGAACTAGGCATCTATAGGGTCCATATAGAAAATATCCCTGGAAAAATCACAGGCTGAAGGCCCCTGACAGCCCAGGGCATTCCCCTTCCCCCTCCATGCCTCCCTGCTTCCCCCTGGGACCCCAGAGCCCTCCCAGGGCTGAGATTGCTCATCCTGCCCCTGAAAGCCTGAAATCCCCCAAGGAGCTGGGACATGACTTTGCTTTTTCCTTTTGCTCCCTCTGAAACTGGAGCCCATTTTGGGGAGCAGAGTGGGGGCACAGCTGCCAGTTGGGAGGACAGGGGAACTGGGGTGGTTCCTGGTGGGTTTTGTTTGCCCTTCCCTTCTCCTCCAGCACCACAATATTGTTTCCCTCCTGGTTGGATTAATGGGATTTGCTATCTCAATTTGTGCACAGGGACTTGAGTAATGCACTCCCCAGAGAGGAATCAACTTCCCTTGCCCCAGCAGTGCTGGGGAGGCCAGACCAGAGCCCACAGGATAGGCTGCACTGGCTTTCTCCTGTTCTTCAAGGCTCCACACACATTAAGCCCGTCCTCCTGGCAAAAATCTTGCAAAATGTTTATTTGTGACTATGTTAACAAACATGTTTGGGGAACATGTTGTATTCAGACGTGAGCATGCCACCTTCTCCCTGCCTCCTTGGGGCCAGGACTGTGGGCAGTGAGGGGCCAGGGCTCACAGCTGCCAAAATCCAGCTGACGCTGCACTTGGAGCACCGCCGGGACCAGCAACCCCGAGCACGAGGCCACCTCGCCTGCTGTTCCCACCAACCACCAAACCTGCCAGCAACATCCCACCAGTGCCTTTTTCCTGGAGGTTCCCAGCTCATGGCTTTTTCCTGGAGGTCCCCAGCTCTTGGGTGCAGCTGGGGGAAGGATCTGACCACGACCTCGTAGAACCCTGGCGTCCTGCAGCCAGAGGGACGTGGACACAAGGGCTCCAGGGATCCTGTCCAGCTCTGTAAACACCCGTCATAGGGAAGGGCACTGGTGTCAGGACACACCATGGGCAGAGACCAGTGGAGCTGAGCTTGCACACCCCATGACCACCCTCAGCAGGTCTGAGCCCATCCCCATCCCTCACCTGCCCAGTCCTCCTCGGCTGGAGGGTTCCAGCAGTGATCCTGGTGCTGCTCCTCTCCCAGAACAGGCCCACCCTATATACTATTTTAAACTCTAACTTGCCAGATTTGGGGTGAACTTGTCTTGGCTGTGTCTGGGTCCTATACCCCATGCCCCTGAATCTGCATTCAGCATCTCCAGGTAACCAGGGCTGGAGCTGGGTCTGTTTTCCTGAGATCCAGGGGCGGGAGATGAATAGCAATTACTGAAGGGCTGTAGTTCAGGTACTGGGTGAGAGCTCCTGAGGGTCTATGGAGATGTAACCAAGCCTGTGAGCCCTTGTGTGCCCATGGCATTTTTCCTTAATGCTGTCCCAGCGGGAGCCCCAGCTGGGCAGCACCTGTGCTGCCTTCACACCCGTCTGGTGAGTCACCCAACAGCTCCTGGAGATGGCTTCAAAACACCAGAGGGCTCAGGAAAACTCCCAAAAGTGCTGGGAGGTGCACTGGAAGCAGCTGTGGAGGCTGGGAGTTGGCTACTGTTTAGTAAAAGTGAGGCAAGAGGGCCCCATTGTGAGTGCCAGGGGACGTGTGAGGACGAGGAGCAGCTCCTGCTGCATGGGCTGAGCCCTTCCCAGGAAAAGGGATGGGAAAGGCAGGGAGCTGCTGCACTTGGTGCTGCAAAGAGCCTGCACACAGCACTGGTGCCACCCAGGCAAGGCTCAGTGCTGTCACCACGGTTGGAACTGGGTGGTCTTTAAAGTTCCAACCCAGACCACTTTGTGATATCACTGCTGAAGGCACCATGCAGGAGTGGGCAGCAGACGCTCCCAGCTCCCAGCCAGCTCTCCATCTCAGTGGGATTGGGATCCCTGGTGCCTGTGTTACCCTTTCTGTGCCCACCTGCACGAGGCTTTTGGCCAGGCACCAGCTGGGAAGCCCCTGGCTCAATGCCCCAGCCTTGCTTCCTTCCCCTCCCAGTCACAGCCGTGCCAGGTAATGACTCCACGAGCCCTGAGGAACCATCTCTGAAGCTTTCCAGGTGTTACCACCCCTCCTCTTGCAGGCATCTCCTTTGCTCTCAGTCCCAGACCCTCGGGCTCCCACAGCCTCTGGAAAAGCAAACTCACGCCTTGGATGCCTGTTTTATAACAGATTTTCCTTTTCCAGTCCAGCAGAGCGGTCTCACAGCTGCACTTCCTGCTTGTGCATCTTGTGCACATCCTTTTTTATCCCAGGGAAAGTGCTCCTGCGTGGCTGCTGGGGACAGGCACTGATGCCAGTGGCAGCCTCAGCTGCCCAGGCAGACGCCCTCAGTGCATCTTGGAGCACAGGGGATGTGTTTTGGGACTGATTCCCTGCACTGGGGCCGGTTTATTCCCTGCAGGCCATACCAGTCTGCAGGGAAACATGTCTGACTTATAAACGTCACTGGCATCTCCTCACTCCAAAATTCATCTCTGGGTTACCCACGACCGTTCAGATTATGCAAATGGAGGCACAGAATATGTTCTAGTTCCTTCCTGTTGGGGTTGGGGACTGCCCACACCTATGGGAGACAGGAAAATAGGGAGCTGAGTGTCCCACCCTGCCTGGCATGGGCAGAGCCCAGCTTTGTGATGGGAATTCATAAAAAGAGACCCCAAAGAGTCCACAAAAAAGGGCAAAGCTTCATTTCTACTCCTCCTGCTGTGGCCACAGGGCAGAGACCCCCATGCACGGGGCTTTTGCCACAGTGTTTTTTTAGCAAAAAGGGTTTCAGAAGTGCCCAGACTTTTAGGAAGCCGTAAACCCTCCTGCATCTATCCCCCAAATTTGCAGCACTGCAGCCCCAGCCATGACCCAGAACCCACCCAGCCCTAGGGACCCCGCTGTTTTCCACCCTGCCCCGCTTTGCAGTGTGCCTGTGGAACACGTCAGACGTGCCTGGAGGAGTGTTTCTGGTCCTGCACCTGCTTTCATCCTGCAGCATTGTTTCCCCAAAGCCCAGGAGAACAGCAGCAGCTCCACACAGTCTGACTCCTGTCAGACCCAGCCGGCTCTGTCCTGCTCCAAGGTGGTTGTTTCATCCCAAACTAGCTAATTCTTGCTGCTTTTTTTACTCTTGCATTTGAAGGAGGGAGGGGAGAACAAAACAGCCCTTGGGGTGAAGTTACCTTCTTAATTAACAAGGCTGAGAGCTGTGCAGAGATTGTGCAGAAGGAGAGAAAAATAAGGAAAACTGGGCAAAACCAGAAAGGATTGGGTTCAGTTGTCAGACCAATTAACCTAGATCCACACTCTCCCCCTGGATGAATTGCTCGTTACGACGTAATTGCTCGGGCCCAGCTTCTGATTGAGAGAAATTAAAATCAGACACTTAACAAGGCAACCTGGTGTGGAGATGGGATGCAGGAGCTGCCTGGGGATGCCATCCACAAGACAAAACTGAGAGAGAGCCCGAGCTTAGAGAATCTTGCTGAAATCAGCATTATCTGCACCTTTTGCACCATCCTGGACTCAAAACATGGCTGGGCTGGGCATTGATTTGAAAAGGCCCTGGGAGATGGTGAGAGGAGGAAGGCCCTGATCTAGCCAAGCATTTCAGCATCTGCATAATTGCGATGTAGCTGCAGGTCCAGTGCAGCTCAGTGCAGGATTTAAATGAAATATGAGGTGTGCTTAGTCAGGGACAAAGTGATCCAGGAGCTCTTTTGTCTAAAGAAAAAATAAAGTTCTTTGCAAACCCTTCTTGACTCTGTGTTAGGACCCATCTGCCCAGAGAAGAGGGAAAATTCCACCATTATAGACTTTTAAAACTAAACCTAGTAAAAAAAGCCAGTAATCCTAACAAATCAGCCTAGGAAAACCAGCCTGTGCTGGAGCTGAGCACGTTCTTCCATGTGTAGGGCTGATGAGTTCACGTGCAGTGGGAAATTCAGACGCAGTGTTTGGGAAGGGACGGTGGTTTCAATATTAGCTTAAGAGTAGACAAACATGTTTTCCTGCTACTGGAGGAGAAGGGGATCTCCTTGTGGGAGCATTGGCCTTTCCCATCCCCTGTGGTTCCATCTGCCTCTCTTCCTGCCTAGGCATTATCTGTGGAGCAAGGGAGGGCTGCAGAAAGCCCCAGGCATGGCTGCACCCCCAGCACCGCTGTGCTGCTGTGCTGAGGCGTGATCACAGCTCTGCTTCCAGCTGCTCGCCCTCCCAGCTCACCCTCCTGCAATATCTGCATTTCCCCCATTCTGGGAGGGAAATTTTGAGATGCTGCTCCTGTGTCTGCCTCATGCTGGAGTTCAACTTGTTTCCAGCCCCATGGCCAAGCCCTGAGTTCTGACCCCCATCCTTGGCCAAACCGCGCTGCAGTGTGTGCTTGCTGTGCGATACAAAGCAGTATCCTTAAAGAAAAAAGCCCTGGGTACCCTAATTGCAGCAGTTTTAGCTTATCCTGGTGTCCGGTGCCTCATGGTGTCTCAGTCTCAGCCACACATGTCCCTGGAGCCAGCAGAGCCACCCCAAAGGGCTGAACCCCAGTTATAGCTTATCCCATCTGACTCATCCCAGTCATTCTTGGCATCTGCTTTAATTTTTATGAATGAACCAGCTGTCCCAACAGGTCATGAAAGTGCCACAGGTAGAGCAGCAGAGGATGAGAATAGCCCAAACCAACTCTACATCTCCAACTGCAAAACCCCAAAGACTCCAGCAACACGTGTCTAAAGGAAAACCAGCGGTGCTCTGGCTACACCACGTGTATTTATTGACATAGAAAACAGCCACTGTGTGTTTTCCACCTCCAGGCTCAGCCCACAGCCACCAACACCCTTCAAACATCCCTTGGTGGGATCCAGGAGAGTCTGAAGGGCCCATCCACTCTTGGACGGTTTCATCTGATGCTGAAATGGGCTCAGGATTTTTCTGTGAAGGCCCCGGGATTAAATTAAAGAGGATTTAAGCAGATGGTCGGTTCTCTGCTCATCGTAGCTGGCAAAATGGGAACCATATCGCTGAATTGTCTGCCTGCACTAATTAATGTTTGTACAGTGCTCTGCGCTGCAAACCGCTGCCGACGTGCTAACTGCTATCATTAGTATTATTACTAAGCTGTTTATGCCTGTTCCAGTGCTTTCTCTCCTCGTCCCCAAGGGCTTTGCCTCTTTCCTGTGCAGATGTATGGGAAGAGGAATCAGCCCTCTCAGGCTCCGGCTGGCTCTACCCCAGGCTCAGATTCCTGGTTTGCAGGCAAAGCCCTCTGGCTGTGCCCACGGCACCGGATCCGTGGTGAGGGCAGGAGCAGCCAGGGACTAGAAGGTTCTGCCCAGAGATGGGGTTTAGCATCATCCTGCCCAGCCCTGGGTGAGGTGGTTGTCTCAGTGCCCCTCCTGATTGCAAAATGGATGGGATGTTGCTTCCCTGCCTTCTTTGTGTCTCCATGGGGAAAAGCTTTTTTGTGCTCTTAGGGGTTCTTTGCATCCTTCTCTGTCAATGCATGGCAAAGAGTTTTGTAGGGGAAGGGAGGGATCACTCATCCTTCCTAATGACCTGAGAGGAGACTGAGGAGCAGAGGAGCTCAGTGATGGATGAGCCCAGCCATGCTCCATGACAGGCCCTTGTCCCTGTGCAATAACCGAGCAGTGACGTCTGCTGCCACCAGCAGAAGGGACGCTGCATTCCCTACAAATCACCATCCTGCAAGACACTGTTCTGCAAAGCTGAAGGATGGCTTCTTCCTTTCCTGCCCAGTGAAGCTTTTAGCAGAGAAGCAACTCACCAGAAATCATGGATGCTGCCTCTGGAAAGCAGTGAAAGGGTACCCATCTGCTCAAGGGTGCACGGAGCAGCAAACGCTCCCCACAGACACACTGAAACCTCAGAGCTCAAGATCATGGAATCATGGAATGGCCTGGGTTGGAAGGGACCTCAGAGGTCATGGGGTTCCAATCCCCTTCCATGGCAGGGGCACCTTCCACTAGACCAGGTTGTTCCAAGCCCTGTCCAACCTGGCCTTGGACACTCCTAGGGATGGGGCAGCCACAGCTTCTCTGTTCTGTTCCAGTTCCAGTCCCTCACCACCCCAGGCACAGATCTTTGACCTGATCAATGTTTCCAAGACCCTGCTTTGAAATCCTTCGCTCAATTAACCTGACCAGGCAGAACATTCCTGACCATCCCCACTGGCATCTTTTGGATACCAGAGTGTTTTTTGTGACTTGGTCAGGAAAGAAACTGCCCAAAACAAGAAACTGGGGCAGTCCCTGAGAGGAACCAAACGAAATACAGGATTCAGGGAGCTGGGCATCCAAGCTGCTACAGGGCAGGCAGCATTCCCAACCTTGCTCCCTCAGGGTGAGGAAGGCACCGTCACTCCCCAAACAGTGAGATGACTTGGCCCAGGACTGATGCGATGCTTCCAACGGGAAGTTTAGGGCGTGAATCATCCTTAATTTTCCCCCATGGCAAATGCATGAGATGGAATGAGACTCAGAAAACTGGATGTGGGATGCAGGCAGAGCAGACGGCTCCTGGAGTGGGAACAGGGATCACTCCAGCCAGGACAGGCCCCCCTCTTGCCCTGGGCCAGGCTGGATTTGCTTTGCGGAGGTTGTTTAGCCCAAACAAAGAATCACAGAGAAAAACAGCTCCGGCAAGCAGGCGATCAACATTTTCTGCGTGGTTTGAATTATCCATGACTTTTGACCCAAGATTAAATCTAGTGTGTAACTGGTGGTTATATATTGAGTCATATGAGCAGCCTAATCGCAGAAACCCCATGTTCTCCAAACAGCCTGAGCCCCGTCGGGGCCGACTGCGGGCCGCTCACGTTTCCCAGGCAAAGCACCCTGCAGCTTTTGCATCATCCTTTTAATTCAACACTTACAAAGCATTTTCTTCATCCCACCGGTATCTCAAGCCCAGAACAAAACAAACCCCGCGATGCCGTGAGCAGCCAGCCCAAGGCAGCCAGATTTCCCAGGAAGTTTGGCCTCCAGGCGGCTGCTCCGGTGTCTGGTAGAGGGCTGGGCTCACGCTGCAGCATTTTTCTCAGCAGGAGTTGTCTCTCCTCTCTATCCTCCATCAGCAGTTCTCCTGATGTGCATAGAAATTGCCTTTTGACTTCTACCTCCAGTGTAATTTGGGTGAAAATGAGCACAGGAGTTGGAAAGTGTTAGTGGGGGGTATGTGGCACGAAAAAGGGCTCTCCTGGGGTGCGGTGCTGGCTTTGATACCCACTGTGAATGCAGCAGGGCTTGGCACAGCATGGACCCGGCTCTCCCCAAACTAATTTTTAGCTGTTTGCACCTGCCTTCCCTCTCCTTACGGCTGTGAGAGGCTGAACTGCTCTCTCCCCCGGAGAGCCTGGTTAAGAGCCGTGAAAGGCAGTTATCAGCCACAGGGATCGGGTATTACTCCTGCCAGTACAGTCCTGCAGGCTCTTGGGGTGTTTCCCAGAACCGGTGGCTGGGACGGGGCTGGCACAGCCCGTGTGTGCTGGAACTCTTTGCCATTCCTCTTCCCGGCCAAGCTGGGCAGCAAGGCCAACCTGGGGACCTGGGGAGGACCCAAAATAGGGATGATCCAGGATCTGCACAAACTCTGGTGGGTGGGAAGTGTCTTGGAAGAAGTTTGCATCGTGCAGGGGGTTCTCATGAGCTCACACACACCGGGCTGGCAGTGGGAACCTTGCAGGAACAGGGCAGTGAGGGATGCACAGGAGACATAGACGGAGCAGGGTCAGGGTCTCACAGCCTCAGATCCATGCTCAGGGCTGGGGGAGAGACACCCAGCTTTTTGTAGCGAGGATAAACTAAGGATAAATCCTCTCTTTCCTCCTGCAATAACTCACTGGCTGGTGGAAACCCAGCTGGAAGAGCGTGACTTCAGCACAGGCTGGTTGTCAGTCTGCTATGGAGCTGCTCAAGAGGCATTTCATCACCAAAGGCTCTTTGTCTGGAAGGCCAGCCACTGTCTCAAACTGTCCCACGAGGGGTGCTGGTGATGCTGTCCCAGGTTTAGAAGGGAAACAGCTCCATCCTGACAGCCCCAGAACCCACCTGGGGTCCCCCGAGGAAAGGGATCCCCAGCAGACCCCCAGGCAGCGCTGGCTTTGGTGTGACCCCACATGTCCCAGCACTTCAGTGTCCCTCAGCTCATGGCAGACCCCAAATTTGCACACCTGATCCCACTGCAGGGACCTCTCCATGTCCCCTCATGTTGATCCCACCCCCCAGGAGAATGCCCAGCTCCTTGCTGGTCTGAACTGGTGCAGGCATCAGCGCTGAGCTTTCACCTGCTCTCAGTCAAGGTGGTTCTGCATCGCTTTGCAGTGAAAATAAAGAAACTGCTGGAGGGGAAAAATTCCTGGTTAGTAAACAGAGCTGAGCAACCACAGACCTCTCACCCAGGAGAGGAGGAGGAGGGCAGGGACAGCCTGGGAGCACCCAGGGTTGGATTTCAACACTGCAGAAGACAAGATGCTTGTATTGAATGTATTTAATTGTGTGGGTCGCAGCCCTGCATGTGATGGGAGAGGCCGTTTGGTCTGGCTGCAGAGCCCTGCATGGACAAGGAGGAGCTGGATGGGAAGGGAACAGTGACAGTCAAAGGATGAGGAGAAGTGGTTGGGATTTGGGGTTGGCACTTGGGGCTGGCTTTGCCCTCTCCCCTCCCTGCCTCCCTGCAGAGGAGGGTGATGGTGTAAGGAGAAGAGGTGCCTGGGGGGCTGAGGGTGTCCCAGATCCCAGTTACTCGGGAGCCCTGTATTTCCACAGCTCCTCTGCTTTGTGTTATCGCTCAGTGACTTCCCTGAGTCCAACACCACATCTGCTGCCACTCGGCATGATTTGCTTTGTCTTTGGGTCACCTGGTGTCCCCCGCTGGCAGTGCCAGCTCCTACCATGTCCCTCCTGGATGTGGCAGATGAGCAGACCTCTGAACTAGAGGCAAAAATCTGCATTTTAAATTATCATGTCTGGTTTTTCCATGACGGGAATGGGTGACTGAACACATGCACACTGTCACCCGTCCTGTGGATGCCACCGCTGTCCTCAGGGGACACTTCTCTGACCTTAGAGCTTTGTCCTGCATGGCCAGGTAAGGTCATGCTGGGACAGTCCTAATGCTGGGGTTCCTTTGGTCCTGGCTGTGACAGCTCTGTTCTGCTCCACCTCCACCATAAATCATGGCAGGCTATAAATCTCTGCCAGCACTCAGGGACCTGTCCCCGGGGAGGGCAATGGTTCAGCCCTGAGGCAGCAAAAACAAGGATCATGTTTTTCACAGGGACAATATCACCCAGAGGCACAAACAAGACCCTGGAGCAGGGGGTGCTGGCACTGCGGCACCTCAGGGCGGCACCGATCCAGCCGGACTCGTGCAGGGACAACTCGGGGCACAAACCTTTGGCAGGGCAGATATTCCCAGCTGAATTTGGTCCCTGACCTGACTTCTGCATGAATCCTCATGTCAGCACAAGGAAAAGGGACTGAGCAGGGCAATGGGGACACAGGGCAGGAATACGTAGTGTTTGGGGGTTCAAGGAAATGCTGGGTATTCCTGTCCTGCAGAGGGACTGTGGCCAAAGGAGACAGGGATGGAGCTGCCCTGGGTCTCCCTACTCCTTCCCTAGCCCCTTTCCCAGCCCTGTGCTTCACAAACCCCACTGTTCCCAGCCCATAGCAGCTCCTGGCCTGTGGGGACCTGTCTTCACCCAGCCTTGGTTGAGCTCAGCCAGGAGAAGGATTTGGGGAGATTTGGGGAGATTTTGAACCAAACACCACAAGACACACAAACAGCCTCACCCTTGCTTTCCATGGTACAGGCAGTTGAGATCAGGTTTAATTTTCCTAGTAAACTCCTGAGGTCCCCACAGCAGAAATTATGTGGGAATCTTGAAAAACCCCCTATTTCCCTGCTGTGACAGCTGCTACAGGAAGCCCAAGACCGCAAAACGTGGTATGAATTTGTCACTGGAGAGATTAAATGGGATCTCAGCACACAAAAGGGGCAGAAGACCATGGAGGGCGAGCACAAGTGGCTCACAGGAGTTACCAACACAATCCAGGGATTTGCTGGGAAATGCTGCAGGAGCCTCTGTGCGCCCGCACGTGCACCAACGTGGCAGGACCCGTGTGATTTCCCATCATTGGCCGCTCACAATCTCTTCCACAGGAACCAGGCAGATTATTTCTCCATTTGTGGGTGTGGGAGGTTGATAAGGAGCGGGGCCAGGAAGCAGAGAGACTGAGGTTTTTGTCCTTGGGGTTGTCCCAGGGCAGGTGGTCGGTGACAACAAAGTGCCAGATCCCCACCTGCCATCGGGGGTTGTTGTGATTCACGTTTTCTTTTAGAAATTTCCTTTTCCACACCGGAGGAACAAAATATCCTTATCATCTGCTGCCTGCCCACCTCATGGCTGATATATTGAGCACTGAACCACTGCCAGCCCTGTGCAGGGAGAGACTGCCCAGAGTTCTTCCTAATTTTGGTGCAGGGTCCAGCACCAAATTGTCCCAAATTTCTATGACTCAAGAGTCCTCTGGTCCCTGAGTAAGGACCAGCTGACCCTGCTCATGGGGGAATGTGGGGTTCAACCCCATCTCCCCCATTTTGTGAGCATAAGCATGGCCTTGCTGCAAGCCCCAGCTGCTCCCTGCCCTCCTGTCCCCAGCCTTGTCCCCACAGCACAGTCCAGGGTCGCTGCCAGCAGCTCCTTGATGGCCACAAGCTGGGTTTTAGACGTGACACAAGGTGCAGGCACCTGGATTCCTTGTATGCTGGTTTTCTAGTTCAGTGCCCAGTGCTACCCAGGGCAACAGTCACATTTGTCATGGAGCAGCACCACAAGCTCCCCGACCTCCCTGGGCTCCCCAGCACGTGAGCCGTGGTGAGAGCCAGGGGCGTTTCCAGCCGAAGGCTGAGTGAGAGCCGCTCATCCCTGCTGGTGCTCCCAGGGGAACTTCCCCAGCCAGCCTGGCTGCAGGAGAGGATGGGGAGAGCTTTGGGATCTGCTGACGAAAGACAAAATGGGAAGGATGCAAAGGAGCAATGAGGCTGCCCAGGGTGCCAGAGCGTGGTCCCCGCCCCCGCAGCAGCCGGGAGGCCGTAACATCCCAGGAACAGCCTGAAGGTCCCGTTCCAGCTCCCAAACTGAAAACAAAAGTGCGTCCTGTTCCCATCCTGTTTTCAAAGCCAGAAAGGTCGGGGCTGCGAGAGCCCTGCCAGGCTGGGCAGCACTGCCAGCTCCTGTCGCCTGCCCCGACCTCGGCTCCGGCAGGGACAGACGTGTCCCACTGCTCCTCCTGGACACAGCTTCCTGCCGGCAGCGCCGGGATGGCGACAGATGGCGGTGTCCCCAAAAGTCTGTGTTTGGAGAATCTTGCACCCAAGTTCACGTTCTTGTTCCTGCTCCCTGCACTGCATCAGGAGAGGGAAGGGAAGAAAGATGTGGAGTTGCTGGAGCAGGACCAGAGAAGGCCACAAAGATGCTCCAAGGGCTGAAGCAGCTCTGCTATGGGGACAGCTCAGGCTGAGAGAGAGCTGGGGGTGTTTAGCCTGGAGAAGAGAAGGTGACAGGGAGATCTTAGAATCCCTTCCAGTGCCTAAAGAGGCTCCGAGAGAGCTGGAGAGGGACTTTGGACAAGGGCCTGGAGTGACAGGACAAGAGCTTCCCACTGACAAAGGGCAGGGTTAGATGGGATATTGGGAAGAAATTCCTCCCTGTGAGGGTGCTGAGGCCCTGGCACAAGTTGGCCAGAGAAGCTGTGGCTGCCTCATCCCTTGAAGTGTCCAAGGCCAGGTTGGACAGGGCTTGGAGCAACCTGGTCTAGTGTAAGATGTCCCTGCCCATGGCAGGGTTTGGAATTAGATGACCTTTAAAGTCCTTTCTTAATCCAGGCCATTCCATAGTTCTGTGTGTGGGAATGCTGTGTCCAGGAGGATCACACTATGGAACCCCTGTGCTCAGCACAGCTCCAAAGCCTTCAAACGCCTCCTGCAAAACACTGTCAGCTCCTGGGAGTTTCCCTGCCACTGTGAAGGGAGTTTCTAATTCACCTCCAAATTCCCCAAGCCGTGAGAAGGCTTTGTTCTCGTTAGATGAGGCCATCATTAGAGGGGCTGGTGCTGCTGGTGTCGAGGGCTCTGTGGGCAGCCCTCCTGCTGGGATGGGCTGGGGAGAGGAAAGGAAAGGATCCATATGTCAGGAAGAGCAGCATGGACCTGCCATTGCCACGTCAGGCTCTGAACGATCCCACTCATCCCTGTGCCCTGTGCCTGCACCACTGCTGCCTGCTCAGCGGAGATTATTAGCAGAGAAAATCATTAGGCACAGGGCCGGGAGCTCAAGGGACACGCGAGTGCCTCTGTCACTTGGAAATCAATCCCAGCCATCCGCCCAAGCTGCGCTTCCTCCAGCCCAGCTTGAAATGACAGCAGTTTCACTCCATCTGGGAAGAGGAGGAGGGGTGGTTTCTCCCGGTCCAGTGCTCAGTGGGACGTGCTGCCTTCCAGATACCAAAGCAAACAGCTGTGTTTTGCCCATGGACCTCAACCAGCATCCACAGCCGAGCCCTGGGAAGAAAATTCTGCATCAGAGCCCTGAAACTGGAGGAGACTGGGAGGACGTTGTGAAGGGGCATCGTGACCTGTTCACCCCCTCACTTTCCAGGAGTGGAAAGGGGGTACAGGGACCTGCAGGCTGAGCAGGCAAAGCTGTTTGCACACCACAGAATTCTTATTCTTAGGGGTAGTTGCCCTGCCTGACCCTGCAGTAAGCAGAGGGTTTTCAGGCACCCCGTGCCTGTCCTTAGGGAGCAGCACACCCGACAGCCGGGTCCCTCCGAGCACCCTGTGTCCCCAAGGTGGATTTGGCATTCTTGCTCACAGCATATTGACATTCATTTTGACCTTTTGAATCACAAGGATGTTCTGTCCTTCCCAGCCAAGCACAGCCTGGATACCCCGTGGGTGGATTATACTGTATATACAGTGCTGCAAATAGGGAGCTGGCAAAAGAGAAGTGTTTGTGTGCTCGCAGGGGTGCGGCGGTGCTGGGATGAGGACAGGGAACTGCTGCCAACGCTTGGTTTTCCTCCCAGGATGCCCGAATGGATGTGGCACCACAGGAGGAGGATGGTGATGGTGGCAGGAGAAATGCCAGCAGCTGGTTTGGTGGGGGAGAAGGGATCCTGCAAAAGCGGGAGCCGCCCCCTCGCCACCAGCTCCCGACTGCTGCCGGATCCCTGCACTTCCCGTCCTCCAGCTAATTATGCCTTTTGCTTTGAGGGAACATGAAGAACTCCAATTAGGAGACAACATGCAAAATCGGCCACGAGCACCCAGCTGGCCCCCGAGGACACTGCTTTGGATGCTCTTGGCCACCCAAATCCCCCTCTGGGCAGCAGCAGAAGCTGTTTCAGTACAAAACCTACCCCAGCTCCAAAAGCTTGAGGTGGTATACAACAGGCAGCGTGTTCCCAAAGGTGAAAAATTAACATCCAACCCATGCCTTGGCATAGATCACATCCTCTGCCCTGGGATGGCAGCACTGGCAGGGAATGGAGCAGAGAGCAGGGTGCAGGTGCATGAATTTGGGGAGCATCACCCCCCTCACCCCTTCCCTGCGCAGCCTTTAGGAGCCGGAGCAGGTCCCCGGCTGGGGCTGCCTCCTCCCTGCCCTTGGCAGTTTTGGCAGAGGGCTCCCAAGCCTGGCCAGCAGGCAGGCTTTGCCACAGGGCTGGCTCCATCCAAGGCTGTCACAGCCCGGATCCAGCCACCCTGCTGCCCCATGGCGCCAGGAAGGCTGTTGGCTTCATGCTCCCAGCCCAGATGAGTCACTTATCTCTCCCCTTTCTTGCCCTGATGCATTTCGTCCTCTCTCTCCTTTCCAGGCCAGCTCGTGGAACTCTTATCTCAATCCCCAAACCACCCTTTCCCAAGGCAAACTCAGCACCATCTTTTGCAAACCCATTTCTAGGGGCTTGTGTATTATATGAGGGGTATAAGTGACAACCTGGCAGCCAAATCCTCTTGCCTGACATCTTTATGCCACATGGATGTCCTCAAACCCTTTCCAGCCACCAAGGAAGGTGAGTTAATTCAAGGGGTGCTGCTCTGAGAACAAGGTTTGCACTTGACAGTCGGCTGCAATTGGTTTGTGGAGAAGAAGGGAAAAGCAAGTGAGGCGCAGAGCTCAAGGCTGAGCTGAGAGCTGTGGGATGGGATGGATGGAACGCACAGCCTCTGCTGATGCTGCCTCAAACCCACATGTTTGTGAGCATGAGCAGAGCAGGAATGCCACAGCTGGCTGCTCAATACATCCTGCAGCACTGAGCAATTACCAGCAGCCATTCCAGGTGCCGGATGGGGTGCAGGGAGAGCAGCACTGCACTCCTGCCTTGTTCAAATGCCGTCCCTGCTGCCAAGCCAGCCTTGTGCACTCGAGCAGCTCCGACCAGAGGTGGTGGATCCTCGGGTCTTGCAGAGTGCTTGTTGGTGGAGGAGAAATCAATGCCCAGTCAGGGGTTCCTGCCACGTGGCTGCTTCATCTAACCCCTCGTGTGGGGGGAGAGGGTGACGCTTGCTGTGGTCCTGGCTGGCCGCGTGTCCTGGCAGCACGAAGCAGGTCTGCCTGATGGAACAGCATGGGGAGGCTGTGAGAAGCCCTGCTGTCTGCAATGGCATTGCCCAAAAACAGGAGCACCACCAGGACACACACAGCTCATCACACACTGAGCAGTGACTGCACAGTAACAGTGATTCCTTGGGTTCTGATGGGAAGAGGTTTCTGTCTGCTCATCTTCCCACTCCACCCTGTGACTGCCCAGTTTACAAGCCTGTTACAGAGATTAAAACATTACAAAACTTAGCAAAAGGAACAAAAGAGGGACCTCACAGATCCCCTATCCTCTGGAGCACATGGACCGCCTGGGCAAAGGAGTGGTTCAAACCTCTCTGGATTCCTCTGTCTGGGGAAAGGCTGGAGCAGGAGCCCACCGGGTTGGCAGGGAAACAGGCCCATGGGTTTTCATGGAATAACTCTGTGCACACACATACACAAACACACATGTGTTCATGTGGATGTGCATGCCTGCACGTTTATATGTTTGTATGCATCCATGTGCATACACATCTATGCATGTGCACACACACTTCCAGCCCTCTGCATCCACAGGGACGATGGCATGTCCGGCTGGAAGAAGCCCATTTGGAGACAAAACTCCCTGGAGATTTGCCTGTTTCATCAGCACACTGAATATCATATGTTTTCATGTCTTTATATCCAGGCTGCCTCTTGGGAATATTCCCTGTCCCATGCCTTTTCCCAAAGCAGGGTGGCAAACCAGCACTGTTGTCAGCGTAGCCTCAGTGTGGGGACTTTGCTTCAGGTGCCCAGATCCAGCCTGGTTCAGCCTTTCCTGGCTCAGAGGAGCCGCTTTCCAGCCCTGAAATAGCAACTTAGATGATGCTCTCAGCAGCTGGGGATGATGATGCAAAATACTCGTTATCCAGCAGGAACAATTAGACTTATGGCAATTATCTCTGTGGTTGCTGAGAGATGCCGGAACGGGCCGGCCAGCAGCCAGGTCCCGGTGTAATCCCTGAGTGGGAGAGGTGCGGTGCCCAGCCTTGCCAGGAGCTGCCATTGCCGTGAAGGGCAGTGGGAGCATCCCAAGAGCTTCCTGCAATGCCAGGAGGGCTGGTTTTGCATGGGAGTGAGGGCAAGGATGGGTCAGTGTTTACCTAAATGCGAAATGTCCCTCTCTAATGACATTTGTTTGCATTTGGATCAATGATGAATGGGCTGAGCCACACTGGGGTCAGAGGATGGTGTTAGGGATTGAAATGCTTTGAGTGATTCTCCAGCCTCCCTCTCTGTTGGATGCCCTCACAGGAGAAGCCAGGATGGGCTCAGCTAATCCACGAAGTAGAAATGGGCAAAAGCTGGCTCCAGGCTGGATAGAGCCATGGGCACCTGATGGTCACTGAGCTGGGCAGCAGCTGCTGAGCTGGGCTTTAGGGCATATTCCTTTGAGGAAAAAAGTCTGGGTTTTGGCTGAGAAATGCCCATGGGGTAAAGGCAGGAAGGACAAGTTCATTCATTTCTCAAGTCAGAACAACAAGGAGGATTTTTCTTTTCCCCCTTGACATTGTTTGAAAACCTTATTTGATTCCCCTACAGCTGCATGGAGCCAAACCCCCAAACCAATCCAACCCTGATAAACAACTCCTCTTTGGATAAATCATTGTGCAGCCAGGATGGAGAGAAAGCTTTTGGGCAGGATGGAACATGGCTGAGCATTGGATCACCAACTCAAGGAATGCCCAGGAGCGAGGAATTAGGAGCTGGAGCAATGCTGGAAGCCTGCTCTGGGAAAACTTCTAATGAAAACTTTATCTGAGGCAAGAATGTCACCACATCCTGGCCTTGTTTGTGCCGCAAGAGCCAGCAAACTTCCCAGGAAAGTTTAGCTAGCTGGTTGTCAAAACCTCCCCGATATGCCTTGTTTATTAGCAGCTAAACATTAAGCCCTTGGCAAACAGGGATCCTTGAGGCCAGGGACACGTGACTGTAACAAGCCACACCATGGATGCTGGTGCCAGAACCAGGTGGGAGCTGCTGGTGTGGCTCAGGAGGGGGACAGGCTGCTCCAGGTGGGGGATGGCAGCATCCTGGGGATGCCCAGGGCCCAGGGAGCTCAGGGTCAGGAGGAGGAAGGTTCACCAAAACATTGCTCTTGCCACGGCCATGCAGAGATGCACCATTCCCCAGGTCAGGAAAAGGATTAAATGGTTTCTCACTGGAGCTGGAGGAAAACTTCTCCACTTTCCAAGATGTATCTCCCACGGTGCCAGTGCTGCCCCAGAAACCCACTGCTCTGCCATGTAAAATTATTCTTTAAGGACACCTGACTGATCTTGCAAAGCTCATATAAATTTTGTCTCATTTCAGTAATTAGGCCAATTATAGCAAAATGGTGTTTGCAATTCAAGTGAAGGATGGGCTAAAATCTTAACCAGATGCTTTTTCAGGGGTGCCAAAACAAAGTCTGAACAAAGCTCCTTTCCTTTCCCCCTGTGTTAAGTAAACCAAGAGAAATATTTTGAAGGGCTCCAGCATCAGGTAATGGCTTTTTCTGCCACACTTGAAGGGACCCTGATAAACACACAAACAAAGCCTGACCCACTTTAGAAGACTAAGGACTGACTCCAAGAAAGGGAGCTGGGATTTCATTAATGTCCTTAATGTGTCCCCATTAGTGAGTGTCTGCTACGTGCATCCAGGTAAATTTATCTGTCCTCTGTGACATCCACGCTGTGTCCATGTGCAGGACAGCGGTGCACTGGGATCCATGGATGCACAAGCATAGGGATACAAGAGCACAAGGATGCACCCAGGGATACACCCAGGAATGTACAAACACACAGGGATGCGTGTGCAGAGGGATGCACACATCTGTGCTGTGCCACTCCAACACCTTCCCAGCATGCTGGGTATGCATCCAGGAGGTCAGGAGAGAAATCCTCGCCTGAGCTGAGCCCTGGCCTCCAGTGCAGGCTCCTGTAGCATTGCTTCAAGGCCATGATTGCATACTGAGAGTGAAACTGCTGCTGCCTCATGTTTTTGGTGGCACGTGTTCGGAGACTCACTCATTATTTGTAAATAATGGCAGGGACGTTGCTGACTCACCACACTGCAGCGGGAGCCAGCAGGGATCCAGGGCTGCTTTTGCCCAGTGGTAACAAGGGCACCTCCCTCTGCAGGCGAAGGTTTCCTCAGGGACACCCCAAATTCACACTCCAAGTTCCTGTCTTGCTCCTGCAAGGTGACTTTTGCCCCTTTGCCCTGGGTGGAAAACAGCCTGGAGTGTTCAAGCCTGGCTGTGGAATGATCTAGTGGGATTCTGCAGGGACTGGCAGCTCCCAGGACTCACCACCGGGATGTCCCACAGGCACAGAGCTGCCCAACGGAGACAGTGAGCTCCAGAGCCACCTGCCCCTGGAGCTGGGCCAGGCTGGGGGCTGCGGCCTCTCCGGCTGTGTGTTTTCCTGGATCCACGCTTCTGCGTAGCTGATCTTGTGCAAGAAGCCCTCGGTGCTCCCTTTGCCCACGCAATGGCCAGGGTGCCTCCCCCGGGGTGGCCTGGGCCAGCCTCTGTGTTTGCTCAGCAGTGGGGTGGCATTGGAGAACATGGTGAGATCGCTGGACACTCCCTGTGCCCTTGAATCATCCCCACTCACCTCCCGCGGCTCGGAGCACCGAAGCACTGCCCTTCATGGCTAGGCCAATGTCCTGCAGTGACACCCAACCTGGTGCTACAGGCAGCCTGGCCAAGCCTGCTGTGCCACCTCTTGTCCCAGGCTCCGTCCTGCACGCTGGGCTCTCCCTCAGGGTGGCATCTCCCAGGCCATGGGATGAAGGCCCTCTTCCCATGGCAGCCCAGTTTCCCCAGCAGCCAGCTGCTCCAGGAGGCACTAGGGTGCTGTGGATGTTTTTGGTGCTTTTTGTTTGGATCTTAAATCTCAATGGCACCTGGGGCACCAGCAGCTCTGGGAACATGTGGGGGTAAAGGGCTGAGTGTTTGGGGCAGCCAGACCTCCAGGGCCTAAATCCCTTTAGTAAAACACAGTTTCAAAGGATGAAGCTTGGCTAATGACTCCCCACTCCCATCAGCACCCCCATGAGAAGACTGAGACACCACGGCCTGAAATGGTCCCAGAAGTCAAAACAAGGCAGAGCCTGAGATTGAACTCCCATCTGGTCAAAATTAGGGAGATCTTGGCCACGAACCTGAGCAGTTGCAGGATCATAGTCATGACCTAACAAAAAGGTGCCCTGACCACCAGCCCTGGCCCAGGCTGGAGCTGTAACTTCTTGTTCCTATCACCCCCTCCCAGGTGGTCACAACCCTGACAACACCTCCCTGACTGAGCAATACACACTTATCCCACCACGGCAGCTTAGCAAGACTGAAATAGAAAATTCAGCTGATGATGCAGTGCAGGAGCAGGAGGAAGAGATAAAGTTCAACCTGGTGATAGCCACATAGTAAAAAACGATAACAGAGCTGGTGGCAACAGCACAAGCAGCTCCAGATGGTCCAACAGCAAAAAGCGGAGCCCAGTGAAATGTCAGACCATCAATATAAAAACATCAAGTCATTGTAAGGAAATAGTGAAAGTCACAGAGTCACCTGGTGCTGAATTAAATAACTGGTGGTAAATACCTCAAAAGTTCCCTTTGGAAGAGGACAAGAGGTACAATCTGTACAGAAATGACAGGAGAAGAAAGAATAACATTGGTATCATAAAGAAACAGGCAATAACAAAAGCAAATCTGGATATGGATTATTTGATCAGCTGGGCTTTAGGATAATGGGTTAATGAAATGTCTGGGTGAGCAATGAACGTACACAGAAAATCAGATGGTTTGGAAACATTCACACATTTCAGAAACTGCCTGTCCAGCAAGTGAATTACACAAAGAGCCACAATTAAATTGAGGAACAGGTCGATCATTTGCACTTCAAGTTTATTACCAAATCCAGGGGGAAATTATTCATTTCATTCATCACTAAGTGTCTTTGTTCATGCTTTAGCTGCCTCACATGCAGTTTTCTGAGGTTCCTCATTCAAACCCTTCTGCTGAGGAACTGATAGTGGGTGAAAGAATCCAGAATGAAAATTAGGGAGAACTGCAACCCACCACCAGCTCCTCTTGAGAACAGCGGATGGGCTGACATAGCTCTCCCATCCGAGATGGAGACCCTTGGGACAAAGGTCTCCCAGCTTGGAGCTCCATAAGGACAGGTGAAGATCTGGGCACACCAGCACTGCCCCTCACCTGAGGTCAACACTCTTTGTGCACCCACAACACCAAAAATCTTCTCTTCCCTGCCAGACCTGTCAGCTGCTCTCACCTCTCCCCACAGCCCTCACCAGGGACATGAACACAGTCACGCTACAGACCACAGTTCTACTGTGCCCTAGTGCAGGCTGACACTCACATGGTGACCACACAGTCTCATCTGACCAACTCAGCAGCATCTCCAGTGGTGGAGGAGTCTGTTGAACCCCACCCAGTCGGTGAAACACCTTTGCTCTCCCCTGGACTTGCCACTAGACACGACAAGCCCCAAAGGACAGAGGTGGGTCAGCTGGGGGAGCTGGAGGAGCTGTTACCACAAGGAAGAGAAGGCAAGAGGCAGGGACACACCAACAAGATAAAGCTGTGTTCCAGTGCTTTGGGAACATGAGACTCCAAATGGGAATGGAAAGGCAAAAAGAAATGCTGATTGACAGCACTTTAGGTACTGAATGATACCTGCATGTTGTCACCCGCTGGAACGACTGCCTGACTCAACCATCGGAGGCAGGCAACCAGCAGCCCAGCAATTATTGCTGCCCTCCTCCAGAAAGCCAAGGGGAGAATTAAAACCAGCACAGTACTGAGGGAAATGTCCCCCATGGAGCCTGAATCAACTCTTGCTTTAGAAACAGCCCTTAAAAAGAGGCAGAAATGAACCTCTTGGCTCAGCCCCATCTGAAGGACACAGCATCCTGTGCCTCCAGCTTGGCTCAGTCAAGGGCCATAAATACCACCAGCCTTCCCACAGGGATCTGTTCAGCGGAACCTGGGCTCCCCCAGGCTCCTTTGCACATTCCAGCATCAGTTCCCGAATCTATTCCTGACAGTAGGAACAAAGTGAGCGATTGCATCTGCTATATTTAGAGCAAACAGCCAATACCCCCCATTTAAATGGTTACCAGATTTCTCATTAGATGTATAAATAGCCTCTGTTTGTTTTCAGAAAGAAATTGGTTTAAAAAAGGAAATTGCCTTCCCAGTCCTCCTCAGCCTGTAACTGTTGAGCAGGGAGGCCTATTTCAAATGAAAAATTAAATTACGCATTTTGTCTAAGCCAAATCAGGAATAAAAGCTCTCAACTGTGGCTGGTATTATCCATGCTGCGATGCTTTGTGTGGGTACAGGGGTTTGAGCACAGGGGCAGCACTCACTGAAGCAAACTGAGGCTGCTTGGTGCAGAGGGGCATCACCATCCCTCTCCCAGCCTTGACTACTCACCATCCCGAGCCACCTCTTCCCCCTGCGGGTCAGTCACACCAGAGCTCCATTTCTTCACAGAATCATAGAATGGTTTGGGTTGGAAAGGACCGTAAAGATCACCTGCTTCCAATCCCCTGCCATGAGCAGGGACACTGTCTGCTAGACTAGGTTGCTTCAAACCTTGTCCAGCTTGGTCTTGGACACTTCCAGGGATGGGGCAGGCACAGCTTCTCTGGGCAACCTGTGCCAGGGCCTCACCCTCAGAGGGAAAAATTCTTTCCCAATATTCCATCTAACCCTGCCCTCTGTCAGCGGGAAGCCATTCCCCCTTGTCCTGTCACTCCAGGCCCGTGTTCAAAGTCCATCTCCATCTCTCTTGGAGCCCCTTTAGGCAGTGGAAGAGGCTCTAAGGTCTCCCTGTCACCTTCTCTTCTCCAGGTGAACATGCCCTGCTCTCTCAGCCTTTTCCTCCTTCTTCTCCCTCTCCCAGCTCCACAGCAGTCCCAGCCCTGACATCACACTTCTGCTCTTCCTCCAAATTCCGCCAGTCTCCAGCCCAGGCTCCCATCCAACACTCCAGCTTGCTTTCCCTCCAACTGATGCAGGCCATGCTTCCTCCCTTGAGCAGAAAGTCTGGTCCCACGTAAACATCCGTCCTTATGGCATTTCAAGGACCACATCCCCATCATCCAGCCCACATCGTCCCCATTTGCATTAAAGTCAAACTGAGGACAGCAAACAACAAAACAAAATGGTGGAAAGCTGGGATATAAGAGACTGCGAAACCCTGCTGTGGTTATTTACAGAGAATAATGCAATTTTCCCCTCAGATTTGGCTTGAAAGAGAAGGCTGTATAGAGACTCGGGACACTGAGGGGCTGGGAGCCACAGCCAGCCCGCAGATGGCTCCTGGGACCCCTGGGTGGTTCCTGGGATCCCTGGATGGCTCCTGTGGGAGGAGTTACTGGGACTCATGGATGTTTTCTGGGACCTCTGGGTGGTTCGTGTGGTCCCTGGATGGCTCCTGGCACCCCTTCTCCTCACCCTGCCCTTGGGGTGCGGGACCCCACAATCTCTCCTTCCTCCAACCCCGCACCTCCTGTGTGGGGCTCGGATGGGAGGTGGGATCACGGCGGGGTGTAAGGGGAGGATCCCTGGGGATCGCAGGCAGATCACTGAGGGGTGCAGGGGGATCACTGGGGTGGTGTAGGGGGAGTCGGTAGCGGGGCACGGGGAGGGATCACCGGGGGTCTCAGGGAGGATCACTGCGGGCGCACGCGGGATCACTGTGGAGGGCATTTGGGGGGATCACTGGGCGTTCCGGAGGGGTCACTGGACGTTTCAGGGGGATCACTGGGGGTGTCAGCGGGATCACAGTGCGATCGCCGCCCACCCTGCTCCAGGCTCGGCGAGCGCCGGTGCCGCGGGCTCGGGCGGCCGTGAGGCGGAGCCAGGCCGGGCCCGCCCCGCTCC
>VZRS01017096.1:0-16027 GCA_013398055.1 Ifrita kowaldi
GGGCTTGGGGGTCATGGGGGGCTTGGGGCCTGGGAATGGGTGTCCTAGGAGGTCCTGGGGGCATCTGTGCACTGGGAGCTTGGGCTTGCACCTGTGCCTGGGGCTCTGGGCCTTGGGAGTGGGGGAATTTTTGGGGTCTGGGTTTTGGGAGCTTAGGGGAATAGGTGTGGGACCTGGGTGATCCTGGGGGGCTCAGGGATTTGGGAGCTTAGGGGCCAGGGCTTGCCTCTGGGTCATAGGGGGGCTTGAGGGTCTGGGGCTAGGGAGTCTGAGCTCCAGGGATTTGAGGGGCTGGGGGCTCAGGGTGCTGGGCCTGGGCTCCTGAGCCCTGCTGTCCTGCCGTGAGCACAGCGGTTTCCATGAGAGCCGTTTGTTTCCCTAGGCTGTGGAGCCGGAGGCATTGCCAAGGAGCCCTGGGAGGGGAAGCCAGGGCTGCCAGGGGAGCGGGTTTAGGGGCAGCGTGGGTAATAAATGTAAAGAAAAAAGTGATGTGGTCTTTTCCTGGCTCAGCACTGGGGCTGGGGGAATGCAGAGGGGAAAAGGTGGGAATGTGCTACCCCGAGCTGGGAGGGGGCTCAGCCCTCCCTGTGCCCCCTGAGAGGGCACGGACACTTCCAAACGAACTCCCAGGGAGGGATTGGGAGCTGCCCAGGTGGTTCTTCAGCATCCCAGCCCGATGTGGGATGTGGGGTGAGCTGAACCTCCAGCCTGCACAGATAGGGCCGTTCTGGGCCCGTGTGATCCTCTGGCAGCCCTGGGCTGTGTGGAGTGAAGGAGCCCGGGATGGGGAGCAGGGCTTTCCCTCCCTTCACTCCTCTGCTGGAATCGCGGCCCATAAATGGGACAGCAGCTCATGGGCAGCCAGAGTGCTGGGTGAAAGCAGTGAGGAGTTCACCTGGAGCCTCCTCCGGGCTGTGCTTGGGGTTATTTGCCATGTGGCAATTTGGAGGAAGCTGTTTTGTCCTGTTGGGAAGCAGTTCCAGCACCGTGTGCCGGTGTTTGCGGGAGCCAGAGCGCCTGGTTGCGAGGCTGGGTGCTCCATGCCTTCCCCTCTCTCTGCGCTGTGCTTCCAGGCCTCCTTCCTTCTGCTCCAGCATGAAGAGCACCCGGAGCTGCTGCTCCGTCCAGAGCTCCGACGTCGCGGACCTGATGCTGACGGGGCTCCCGGCGCCGGTGTCGCGCCGCCCGGGCAGCGCCTCTCCCGCCAAGCTCATGGCCCGCTCCGTGTCCGTGGCTGCCGACAGCAAAGCCAAGAGGAACGCCCCGGTGAGCCCCTGTCCTTCCCCGCTCCTGTGCCGGGGGCAGGGAGCACGTGCCTGGGATTTGGGATGGCTCCGTGCATGCCGTGGTTCCCCCAGCCTCGGCCCGGCTTTGTTCTGGCACCGCCCTCGGCGATCACCGCGCTCTGCTCGATGCAGAACAGCAAGAAGGGAGCGTCAGGATTCCCTCTTTTCCCTTCCTTGCCCTTCAGCTCCCTGCGCCAGTTTCCATCTGGAAACTCCCGATTTCCTGGTGTCTCCTGCTGGGATGTCAGGCCCAGCCCGCCCCTCATCGAGCACCCCCTGTTCCTGCCGCACCGGGGGCTCCTGAGTGGGGGTTCTCCAGAGGGAATGAGCCCCAGGTGCTTTCTGGGCTCCGTCAGCATCCAGCAGCAGACAGTCTGTGCTCCATGCTGAGTAATCCCTTGGCAGCATTCCCGTGCCCTTGTTCCCGGGAGCTGGTGCTAAGGAACGTGTTCCTGCTGGCTCAGCAGCGCCCGAGCGAGGTGTCATTGCCTGCTGCCTCAAGGAGAGCTCGGCAGCCCTGGGGTAGCGGGAACTCCGTGTCCCACTGGGTGAGGGGAGCCTGCCCGTGCTCCTCCTGAGCCTGGCTGCTGGATTTATCCCTGCTCTCTGCAGGAGGATGCGGGATCCCGGGCCATGAACAACCTGCGCAGGTCCAACAGCACCACGCAGGTGAACCAGCGCGTGAACAGCTCGCACAGGTACAGCTCCAGCCACGGATGTGTGTCCATCTGTCCTGTGGGTGCCACTGGGGGACACCCCACCCACGTGTCCAACCTCCCTGGTCCTGTTGGGGAACGGGAGCCTTTCCAAAATGTACCCTGAGCTCTGTCGTGCACATCAGGAGTTAAAACCTGGCCCTGGAAAACCACGGTCTGGGGTTTCGGTTATTTTTTCTGAAGAGAAGGTCCCTTGTTTAGGGTTTCATAGGATCACAGAATGGCCTGGGATGGAGGGGACTTTAAAGTCCCATGCAGGGACACCTTCCACTGGACCACGTTGCTCCAAGCCCTGTCCAGTCTGGCCTGGGATGCTCCTCTGCCAGAGAAGTGCCCAGCTTCTGTGGGCAACCTGTGCCAGGGCCTTGCTGCCATCACAGGGAAGAATTTCTGTTTGGGGAAACGGAGTGTATTTCTGTGGCTGTCACAAAAAACATCCCATTTAATTCCAACAGCTCTCATGGACCCTCCAGGCCATAACTGGGCTGTGTGAGGAGACAAAAGTTCTCTGTTCCCAATGCCTTCTGAGTTGGGATTTTCCATTCTCCTGTTGGTCTGTGCCCATCCCTGTCACCACGCACCGCCCTGGAACCCAAAGCTCTGTGTAAAAACGAGTCACGTGTGGATTTTGTGGCCGTGTAATGATTCTCCAGCCCCCTTCTCCCCTGTGTCACACTGGAGTATCCAAGTGCCCTGCATGGCCAGAGCGTGTCCTGTGGCTGTGAGTTATCCCAGAACCCCTGTTCTCTCCTCTCTGCCTTCCCTGGGTCTGGCTAAAGCTCGGAGCAGACAGGAGACTTCCTGGCCTTCTTTGAGAGCGATCCAGGAGGAAGGAAGAAACTGGCAACTCTGAGCAAAACTTCCCCAGAGAAGAAAACCACGTGGAATATCCTGGTGAGGACAGCAGGCTCTGGGAGTGGGTGGGCCAGGCTGGCTCTGTGCTCCTGGTGGTGTTTGAGGAGGTGGGTTTGGTGCCCTTATCCCTGCTGATTCCATGGCAGGATGACCAGCCCCGGGCGTTCCCAGGCCCCTCTGGCTCCCACGGCCTGGAGCCGCCCGCGGGCATGAGGAGGAAGGAAGCCACCGTGCTCCTGGCTGCCAACTTCACCGCCAACAACAGGTAGGAGAGGGGGTGCTGAGGGGGAGAGTGGGCAGAACTGCTTGGAGGAAACACCCAGAGAGGGGAAGGGGCTGCTCCTGACGCTCCTGTTCTCGCCACACAAGGAGCAACAAGGGCGCGATGGGCAACTGCGTCACCACCATGGTGCACAACAACTACTCCACTGCTGAGAAGGGCCCTGCTCCCAAGAGCTCCAACCAGGCTCCCAGTTCCCTCAAGTGAGTGTGGGGGCTCTGCAGCTGGGGGGTTGTGTGTGGCACAGGACAGGGCTGAGTGGCTTCACCTTTTGTCCCAGCAATGTCGTCAAAGCGACCTCGAATGAGGACGGGGAAGGCACCAGCAGCTTCGTGAAGTCTCAGAAGAATTTCTCCAGCAACAACATCATGACCCGCAACAACAACAGCAGCAGCAGCAGCAACAGCAGCGTTCCCCGGAGGAGGGAGGTGACCGAGGAGGAGGCCGAGAGGTGAGGGAAGGGGCAGGAGGACGGTGCCAGGAGGAGTGAGGAGCTCCAGGGGAGCTTGTTCTTGTCCTGTGGGATTTCACACTGGGGAAGGGCCACTCTTAGTGCACCTGCAGGTCCCGGTGCTGTGGGGAAGCCGCCTGTGCTCTGCTGCACCCGGGGCCGTGCTGAGCCTCCCTCCCTGTCCCCACAGGTTCATCCAGCAGGTGAACCTGGCTGCTGTCACCATCCAGCGCTGGTACCGGCGGCACTTGCAGCGGCACAGGACGGCGGCTGCGGCTCTGGGGCGCCTGATGGCTGCCAAAAGGGAGGTTGGTCCTGTCCCCTGCTCTGTAGCCCAGACCCTTGGGCACCCCTGTCCTGCTGGCCACACTGGTGGCACAACTCGGGTCCCTTTAGTCACCAGACCTGGGCTGTCAGAGTCGAGGGTGCTCTGGCTTTGCATCCAACCAGCCCCTCCATGGTCCAGAGAGCCAGGGAGGGTCCTGTTCCCTCAGAGCTGTGCTGGCTGTGTCCAGGGATTAGCCTGGGCTGGGCTCCAGCAGGAGCTGAGGCCCAAGGGCTCAGCACCACACGGCTCCAGTTGCCCCAGCCCCCTGACTGGGAGCAGGCAGACACTGGCAGCAGCAGCACAAACCTCCCATAATTGCCATTGTCTGGGCCACACCGGTGGCCAGAGAAGGGATGCCCCATCTCAGCTCATCCTAATGAATCCCTAATGAGGTGGCTTGTTAGAGTGACGAGGTTTCGCAGCTATTTGTGTTTCTTTGTGTTCAATTATTTATCCCAGTAATGAAAAGCTCCGTTGCTCTTGCGTGTGAGTCTATTTTTAAGCCTTGTCTCCTTGGTGGTTGCAGACCCAGATGATGACATAGTAATAATAATAATAATAATAATAATTGCATTGAGGATCTAAAGAAAATGAGCTGCTCCAAAGTGGAGCTGTGCCGAGGGCTCCCCACCTGCGCAGAGGGGAGGATGGAAAGCCTGGATATGGGGTGACCCAGGTGTGGGTGCCCCTCACGCTTCTGAGTAGTGGGTGCTGGAGAGCTCTCAGTAACATTTGTGACCCTCCTCTCTGGAAGGAAAGGCAGCAGCAGATGGAAGAGGGGAATATCCTGGATTTGCAGGAGAGGAAGGACGAGGAACGCCGGAAGATCCGAGAGGAGAAGGCGCGCCTGGCCCGGCACGCTGCCATCCAGGTAGGGACAGGGCCAGGCCGTCGTGGCCTGTGTGCCACCATTTGTTGGCATCATCTGGCGAGGCAGCGAGAGGCCTCTCTGCATCTCCAGAGCCTTGGCATAGGGCGGGATCAGAGCCAGCCTTGGAAATGGAGCGCTCCCTCCGGAGATGGAGGTGCCACAGAGCGGTTTCCTGCTGTGCTCCTGCCAAGCCTTGGCAGCTCATTCTGAGCCTGTGAAGACAGTGCTGGTTTCCATGTAGTGCTCAGGAAAATGGTGACGTTGAGACAGGGAGACTCCAGGCTCCGTGGAATGGCCAAGGATGTTTGTGCCCTGGGAATGGGACCCTCCTCAGGAGCGAGGTTCCTCCAGAGAGGGCCGAGTACCACTCCATGTCCCTTGGCAGGAAGCAACACATCATTGTCACCCTGCTCTTGCAGCTGGTGGTGCAGATGGGGTTGGCACAGGCTGCAGGAGTTGGCAGTAAAGCTGGAGATGTTTTAAACCCCAAATTTTCTTTGCCCTAATTGGAATCATGTTCCATCGGGGGGAGACTGGGGGAGACACAGCAGTGAGCAGCTGGAGGATGCAAAAACGCTGCCACAGCCTTGCAAACACAGGCTTGTGCCTTCCCAAAACTTCAGGACATCGATGGCTCCTCTGTCCCTGCAGGAGCTGCACCAGAAAAGAGCCCAAAAGGCCTCGGAGATGAAGCACTCAGCAGAAGAGCTGGTGCTGGTGAAGGAGAGCAGGAGGGTGCCCAAGAAGAAGCCTGGTGCCAAACCTGCCTCAGCCAGGAATGTCAGCCCGGCCAGCAGCCTCACCAAAGCCAACAACACCGGTGAGCCCCTCTGGTGTGCCCCAAAGCTCTGGGAGTGAGGGGAAGGAGGGGACAAGGAGCTGTTTGCTCTGAGGAGCTGCTTCCCAGGGGCTGGCTGGGGTGAGTGCCTGACAACAGTCTGGTTCCTGCAGAGGCCAATTCCCCCTCGGCAGCCGCGGAGCCAGAAGGAAGCGGCCTGGCAGCTCTTGGCTCCGCGCCCTCGCAGGACCCCGGGGCAGAGGACAAACTGCAGGTGGGTCTGGCTGTGCCTCCTGGGGGTCCTGGCAGCAGCTGCTCTGCCAGCGTGACATCAGAGCCTTTGCCGGCTTCTGGGGAGACCCAGAAAACTCTCTCACTCGCTCATCTTCTCCCTTAGGATGTGAGCTCCAGGGAGACGGCTAACGAGGACCTGGAGACAGCAGTGACTGCTGGCAGCAGGGCTCCGTCCAAGGTCACGCTCAATGAGCTGCTGGACACGCTCCGGCTGCTGGAGGAGGAGCCGGAGCTGCTGCCCCCACCCAAGCTCCTCAAGAAGGACAGATATGCCTGGATGGACAGGGTGAGCCGAGGGATGGGACTGCTGTGTCCATCCTTGGACAGTGACGGCTGCCTGGTGAGAAACGGCTGGGCACTGCCGGGGCAGGTGGCGGAGGAGCTTGGAGTGGGTGATGGAGGAATTTGGAGGTGGAGATGGAGGAGTTTGGAGGTGATAGAGGAATTGTGTGGTGCATCGAGGGCTTGGACATCTGCAAGGAACAGCAAATCCACGCAAGGGCTGGTGGTGGGACAGGGTTTAGCCCAGAGGGTGAGGCTGGTTACTGGGGTGCAGTGGGCTCCAGTGATGGAGAAAAGCCAGCACCTCTTCTCCCAAGCCTTCCCCCGGGTGCTCATTCCCCATGGTGAATTCCCAGCAGGAGCCCAGCTCCAATTCCCTGACTGCTGATAACTTGGAGAAGTTTGGGAAGCTGAACCACTCGCCGGGGGTCCCCGAGGACGGGGCTCTGCTGTCGGAGGCCAAGCTCCAAAGCATCATCAGTTTCCTGGATGAGATGGAGAAGTCGGAGCAGGAGAGGCCCAGGTCGGCCGCCTCGGCCACGCAGCGGGAAGTGAGTCCATCTGTGGTGTGGGACCCTGCTGGGAATCATCCCCCATCTCCCTGTCCTCACTCCAGGTGGTTCCACCACCTTTTCATTGTGGTTTTTCTGCTGTGGCAGGGCTTCCTTTTGGAAGAGGAGCTGGCTCATGTGGAGCAGGTGTCAGCTGTTGCTACGGAGGTGACGAGCTCCATGATGAGGCTGAAGCTGGAAGTGGAGGAGAAGAAGAGAGCCATCAGCCTGCTGCAGACTGCTCTGGTGCATCAGCCTCTCATGTGGTTGTTGGGGATATGAAGCATGTGGTCAGGGTTATCCCTTGATTTTACAGAGTCATGGAATTGTTTGAGTTGGAAGGAACCTTAAAGATCATCTAGTCTGGACCCCTTTCTCCTGGGGCTGGACTCCCTTCTCCTCTGTCCCGGGGGGGCTGGCTGCTGACAGGGGTGGGGGAAATGTGGGCACCGGGGCTTTGCTTTAGCTCTGTCCCTCGTTTTCCTGGCCTGATGGTGATTTCCATGTTGTGGCTGTTTGATCCCTGCTCCCCACAGGCTCAGCAGCGGGAACTGACCGACCGACACGTCAAACAGACCGAGAAGGAGCTCGGCCACCAGCTCAGGCTGCAGAGGGAGCAGTATGAGGCAGCTATCCAGAGGCACCTGGCCTTCATTGACCAGGTTAGTCCCTCATCCCAGCTCCTGAAGGCAGAGGCTGAGGTGGCTGCACCAGCCTGATGCCAGCCCCTCGCCCTGCCCAGCTCCTCGATGACAAGAAGGTGCTGAGTGAGAAGTGTGAGGCCGTGGTGGCAGAGCTGAAACAAGTGGACCACAAGTACGGCCAGAAGATCACCCAGATGCAGGAGCAGCACGAGCTGGTGAGGGCACAGGGAAGGTGGGGGGACATGTGTGTCCTGATTTTGCTCGAATGGGGCCTCTGCCTGGAGCAGTACTGTCTGTGTCACCTCAGTGGGACCTGGACACTCCAAGGAGCTTTTCCCTGTGCACAGAAGGTCCCTGTCACCATGGAGCTTTGTTCTGGCTCCACAAAAGGCTCCTGTCCTCTGCTGCCCAGAGCCAGGAGCGTGGCACTGACCAAGGGACAGTGTAAGCTCCCAGACTGTGCTTGGAGAGACCCTTCCCACACGTCTGGCACAGGGTGCCCAGAGCAGCTGTGGCTGCCCAATCCCTGAAATTGTCCAAGGCCAGGTTGGACAGGGCTTGGAGCTCCCTGGCATGGTGGAAGGTGTCCCTGCCCATGGCAGGGGGTGGAACCGGATAAGCTTTAAGGTCCCTTCCAACCCAAACCATTCTGTGATTCCATGATCCCACTGCAAGCAGAGCTCTCCCAGGCTGGGGGTGACTGGGGTGTGGTGCTGGCACAAACCCAATGCCATGGAGGAATTTTGCTTCTCCCACGGATGGAGACAGCTCAGCTCACCCCATGCCAGGCCTGGCAGGAAGGCAGCACCGCTGGGCTTATCACAGCTCTGCCATCCCAATCCCTGCTTGTCCTTGACCTTGGAGCTGAGCTCGTGCCTGGCCAGACCGTGGGGGTCCCTTGGTCTCCAGAGCAGGCTCCGACCCCGTGGCACACTCCCGGCGAGACCCTCAGCATGTCCCTGTCCCTGCCCCTCGAGCTGTGCCTCCCCTCACCACCATGGACTCCTGCCCAGCTCTGCCCTGCCCGTGGCTCCCACGGACATGGCTGCGTGGATTTGCCTCTCCCCCTCCGTTCCCCTTCTCTCTCCATCCCCTCCTTTCTTTCTTCCCAGGTCTGGCGCACTTTGGGCCCCTTTTGTGAGGTAAATGTGGTCTTTGCTCTCTTTTGTGCCTTGCCCTCTGCTCTCATGCCCTGACCTGCTCTGGCCCCGCTCCAGCCCCTGCCAGAGGGCTTTCCATGGCAGGGAGAGGGAAGGCTGGAGAGGAAAGCACCATCACACAGGGACAGATGGGCTGCCCTGCATGCAGGGACCCTTGGCAGCCCCCAGTTCCCCTTCCCTCTCCGTCGGTGCTCTCATGTCTTGGCAGTGAGCACTTTCCCAAGGGGATAGAGGAGAAGGCACTGGGAGAGTGTGTGGCCACTTCTCTGGGCTGGAAGAACACACCTGGTCAGGGCTGTGCCTGTATCCATGTGCAGCTCCACAGCTTCCTTCCCAACAGCCCGGCTCCCAGGCTCCCAGGGCTTTTCTCTCCCAGCTTCTCTGAGGTTTTCCCTTTGCTTCCAAACAGGAGATTAAGAAACTGAAGGAACTCATGAGCGCAACTGAGAAAGTCAGACGGGAGAAGTGGATTGAGGAGAAAACCAAAAAGATCAAAGAAATCACTGTGAAAGGTACGGGCACACTCCCTCAGCAGCAGCTGGAGCCGGGACAGCGCCAGGGTGGTCCAGGAGAGATTGGGAAGAGCTCCTTGGTGTGGGCAGTGTCTGCTCCCTGTTTTTGGTGGACCGGATGCCAGAGGGCAAGAAAACCCCTCTGTGCTCATCCCCGCTTCTTACCAGCCCCTTTGAGCTGGCCAAGGGCACCGGGCTGGGATCCGGGCCGAGCCGTGACCGTCCTTCCCGCTGTCCAGGGCTGGAGCCGGAGATCCAGAAGCTCATGGCCAAGCACCGCGAGGACATCCGGCAGCTGAAGCTGCTGCACGAGGCCGAGCTGCTGCAGTCGGACGAGCGGGCGGCCCAGCACTACGGGCGGCAGGCGCAGGAGCTGCGGGGGCTGCTGGAGCGGGAGAAGGAGGAGCAGAGCCAGCGGGAGCGGGAGCGGGCCCGGCAGAGGTGCGTCACTGCGGGCTCAGCGCTGCCTTGGGGGTCACAGCTCTGGGGTGCTGTCCAGCACCAATCTGCTGGTGGGATCCCAAAATCTGGAGCTCCGCGGGGAGCAGCCCTTTTCTCTCCACCGGCCTCAGGTGGGCGATGCTGCTGAGTCAGGAGCATCCTCTGGCATCATGAAGGGCAGGGTGGAGAAGAGGCCGAGTGCTCGAAGGCACATCCCTGGAGTGTCTGTGCCCCGCAGGTGTGAGCAGCAGCTGGAGCAGGAGGAGCAGGCACTGGAGCTGCAGCGGCGCCGGCTCTATGCCGAGGTGGCTGA
Source organism: Ifrita kowaldi (assembly GCA_013398055.1). Taxonomy (NCBI): domain Eukaryota; kingdom Metazoa; phylum Chordata; class Aves; order Passeriformes; family Cinclosomatidae; genus Ifrita; species Ifrita kowaldi. Next base: position 9,763 of record VZRS01017096.1, read on the forward strand.
GGAGAAGGAGCGGCTGAGCCAGCAAGCAGCCAGGTGAGCAGGCTGGGGGCCTGGGGCTGGGAACCGCCCTGGAGCCCCGGGGCTGGGCTCCTATGAGAGGAGGTGCTGGTGTGGATGCTGGGAGCTGTGTCTGTGCAGGCAGCGAGCGGAGGCCGAGGAGCTGCGGCGGCAGCTGGAGGCCAATAGCTCGGCCCTCACCCGGGCGCTGCGGGACGACTACGCCAAGGAGAAGGAGGAGCAGGAGAGGCGGCACCAGGTCTGGTTCCCCCTCACCTCCAGCCCTTTGCATGCTGGCACCACCACTGGGGCAGTGCCAGCAGCTGCTCCCAGCCAGCACGGGATGCTCCAAGGGCTGAGCTGTTGTTTTCCCTTCTCCTCACAGGCAGAACTGAAGGTGCTGAAGGACCAGCTGGAGCTGGAGAAGCAGGCCTGGGAGGCCAACTACGTGAAGAAGGAGGTAATGGCAAGAGCTGTCCTCCAGAGGTGCCACCCACGGGCTCTGAGAGGGATTTGAGGCCACGTTTGCGGTCTCCGTTCCCAGGAAGCCTGGCTGCTCTCTCGGGAGCGGGAGCTGCGGGAGGAGATGAGGAAGGAGAGGGACAAGGAGATCGAGCTGGTGATCCAGCGCCTGGAGGCCGACACATCCTTGGCCAAGGAGGAGTGCGAGAGGGCAGCGGAGAACAGGTGAGGGGGAAAGGGAGGAGGGAGGTCCCAGGTCCTCCATGGGCTGGTCCCTTTTCCCTTTCCCCTGAGCATTTCTCCAGTGAGCTCTGGAGCAGTGTTAGTGCAGGAAGGAGCAGCTCACAGGGACAGAGTTTACCTCTCACCTGAGGAAACAGCCCTGGATCTCCCGTGGGGCAGCTGTGCCCTTGCTGCTGTGCCCTGGTCCCTCCTGCAGCAGGAAGGGGGCTGGGATGATCCCTGCAGCAGCGGGATGAGCCAGGCTGCCTGTCCTTCCTGCCGATAGGATCAAGAGGATCCGAGACAAGTACGAGGTGGAGCTGCAGGAGCTGGAGCGGTCGGAGCGGAAGCTGCAGGAGCGCTGCAATGAGCTGAAGGGGCGGCTGGCCGAGCTGGAAGGGGAGAGCGTCCGGCTGCAGGGCCTGCTGAAGCACAAGGAGCAGGAGGTGGAGGAGATCCGGAAGGTGAGCAAGGAGCAGAGCCAGGGCCCTGCCCGACCTGTGCCTGGATGTGCAGGACCAGCTGTCCCAGGGGTACAGGGGCCTGACTGAGGTGATCCGGCAGGAATTTGCGGACAGGCTGGTGGGGACGGAGGAGGAGAATGCGCGGCTGAAGGCGGAGATGGCGGAGCTGAGGGCCCGGCAGCAGCTGGAGCTGGACAGGCTGGTGCGGGAGAAGGACCGGGAGCTGGAGGAGGTTCACAGGAGGTGAGGGAGCCCGGGCGTGGTGCAGGAGCTCAGTGCTGCATCCTCGGGAACGGCTTCCAGCCCCGTCCAGGCAAACCGGGCCGAGGAGTCTTGCCCGAGCCGGCTGCTGCTCAGCCACCCTGAATCCTGTGTCCCTTGTCACTGCTGGCCTGCTCTGTGCCATCCTGTCCCCGGGGCTGTTCCTGTGCCTGCCTGCAGGACCTGAGTGCCAGGAGAGGCCAGTGGAGCCCAGCTCTGTCTGCGTTCCTCCCTGGCGGGAGCCCTGGCCAGGATCAGTGTCACCTCCTGGGGGCTCTCCGTGGCTCACACACGATACCTGGTGATGGCAGCCACGTGATCTTCTCCAGAGGGTCAGGGCACAGCCACAGGGGCTGAGGGCAGCTGGGACATCCCTAAAACACGATGATAATTAACCCTTAGGAAGATAATGTGCCTTTCTTCCTGTAGACAAGTCAGTCCACGCCACCCAGCACGCAGCAATGCAATAAAGGTGCTGCCAGTGTGTGATGGCACCTGGAGCCCAGCTTTGGCTGGGGGAGAAGGGCTGAGCTCCCGGGGCTGAAATCCCCCCCGGGGGCAGGGCCCAGCGCGGTGTTTGGCACTGGGGTGCTCAGCCGCCCATGTCCGTGTCAGGGTGAAGGCGGCGGTGCTGAGGAAGGAGGAGAGCATGAGCAGCCTGCGGAAGCAGTACGAGGTGAGTGAGGGCTCCCCGGCCCTGCCCGGCTGCGGCTCTGCCGGGCACCGCGAGCTCTCCCCTGTGCTCCGTTGCAGGCGGCCGTGCAGAGAGCCAACCTCCTGGAATCCCTGCTGGAGCAGCAGCGGCAGCTGGCCACGGAGTGACCGTCCTGCTGGGCAGGGAGCGGGGCTGCCGTCGGGGTCAGGCTCTGGCTCTCCCCTCCCTCTTCCCTTGTTCTGCACAGCCTGGTGCCGTGGCCGTGCTGGGACACTTGGTGGCCTTTAGATGTTTGAGAGTTTTGTTCTGATAATAAATCCCTGCTGGTTTCTACAGCTGTTTCTGTACCTGTGCACGTCAGTGCCACGGCACGAGTGGCTCTTGCTCAAGGTCTGTGCCCACTCCCACCTTCCCCACCCCATTTCTGCGTCCCAAGACCCTCCCTTGCGCCGAGGGTGCCCAGCACCCCGATCTAGGCCTTGCTTCCCGTTCTAAACTGAAATATCCAGTAGGATGCAGGGAGGCAGAGCCAGGGCAGGATGTGATCCCACAGCCTCTGCTACCTGCAGATTCCTCAACACCCCCTGACAGGGCCGGGAAATGCCTGGGCTGGGCCGGTGGCATCTGTTTCCTCTCGGCCGGGAGCGTGCGGCCGCTCTGGTCCCTCCCCCGGGCCGGGGCTCGGCAGATGTTTTCTCAGCAGAGTCCCGGGTGTTTCCCATCCGTCCTGCTGGTCCCTGCGCTCGGCTGGAGCCTCGCCCTGCCCCGTGGCAGCACTGCCAGAGCCCCCACGGTGACATGGAGCCGCAGAGGGACCCTTTGTCACCCCAGGAAGCTGCACAGGGGCTCGGCCACTTCCCGACGCTGGCGTTTGTCCCAGCGTGGGCTCCTGGCTGCAGCTCCCGGGGGCGGTGTGATCCCAAGGCAGCCCGTGGATGGCCCATATCCCTGCCCGTGCTTTGGCACTTGATTTGGGTGTTGTGGGGCACGAGCAGTTCCTCCAGCTCCGGGGCAGGGACACAGAGGGTGGCTGGGTCCTGCACGGCGGAGCTGTGGCCGTGCACTCTCTGTTCCCAGGCTGGAGCGCTCATCCCAGTGTGCCGGGACAGGCCGGGCACGGCGCTTGTTCTGCTGCTGTTGCTTTTCCAAGGGGTGTCCTGAGCGCCGCTTCTGCCCCCGAGCCTGTGCCAGCGGCTCCGGCCCCGGCTCTGGGGGCTCCGGCGTGGCAGAAGGGGGCTCAGCCCCCCCGTTGCCCGTCCAGGGGGGCTTGTGCCTGTGCCCTGTGGATCCGGTGTGAACACCCACCCCCGGTGTCCGGGGTGTGCCCGGCCCTGCTCCCGCCGCTCCTCGGGGCTCCGTGTGCTCCGGCATCCTCCCGGCCCCTCCCCGGCATCGCCCGGGCTAATTTCTAGGCCAGTGCCCGGTTCAGGCATGAATAAATCAGAGCCGTTGCATAACGGGGATGCGGATTTTCACCGGATGGCTGCGCCCACCGCCCGCACCTCGAGGGTCCCGCATGGCACGAGCCGTGTCCCCATCCCTGTCTCCATCCCTGTCCCTGCCGAGCCGCGGCACGGCGGGCGCTCAGCCAGGCTGGCGGCGATCGTGCGGCCGCTGCAGGCTCTGCCAGAGATCCCCAATTAAGGAGCCCCTCTCCCCCCGGCTGCCCCGGGATTAGCGGGATGAGCGGGGCCCGCTGGCCGCGGCGGGGCCGGGAAGGAGGTCAGGAGCACAGGGGGCTTTTGGCAGCCGCCGCGCGGGAATCGCGGCTCAATCTGGTGTCTGCCCGGAAGGGGATTAGCTGCAGCCCCAGACAAATCAGCCGGGAAGCCGGCGCAAGTGGCAGGATCCGAGCGGGGTAATCTCCCTTTGGGAAGGATCTGTAATCTCCCCTGCTAATTGGGGCGGCGGCAGCGGCGCTGCCCGGACCGGGAGGGGATGTCAGGGGGCCGGTGCCACCCTGTGCCTCTGCCTGGGGTTGGACCAGCCCTGCCACCTGCCCCAACCTCAGGGCTGGACCTGAGGGGTTCCCTGGGGCTTTGGGCCTCGATTCTCTTTTGCGGTTTTCTCTTTTACAGCCACATTGGAAATCTGGTGGGAAGCAGGACAAGCGGCAGGGGGCACAGGGCGGGCGGTGGGTTTGGGTGACCATGACAGAGCTCAACCCTCCTCCTGGATGTGTCAGGTGGGGCTTCTGGGGCTGTCACCCAGGCAAGAAGGGTGCTGCGGCACGGGGCTGCAGTGTTTGGTGTGCCAGCTGAGTTGAGGATTTCGGATCTTCCCAAGGAGGGCAGGGTGGCACAGCAGGGCTGGGCAGGCACACACTCCATCCTCATCCCCCTATCCCATCCCTATCCCAGCGCCATCCCCAGGCCGTCTCTGTCCTTCTCTCCCATCTTGTCCTCACTTCCATCCCCCCCAGTCCTCATTCTCATCCCCGTTCCACCCCATCCTCATTTTCCTCCCCATCCCACCCTCTCCCAGACACAGGAGGGAAGGAACGCTGGGCACTGGGGCTGCCACCCCCAGCACGACACCCGGGTGATTTCATCCCCTCCCACTCACTGAAGCCCCCCTACCCCTTCCCAGTGCCAGGAAGGCCTCAGCTCAGCCTCGTCCCACCCACGTTGGACCAGCTGAGTGTGCTTGTGATGCTGGGGATGGCTGGGCCCAGTGGGTGCCCGGTGCAGGTGGGTGGGTGCCCGGCGTGGGCTCGGCACAGCCGCCCACCCCCGTCCCGCCTGGCCGTGACTCAGCCGGTGCCAGCTCAGCCGTGCGGGGAGCGGGGCTGGCCCTGCAAACCACGCCGGTGGCACGTGGCCACCCACTCCCACAGGACCACGGCCAGTCCAGAGGGCAGCAATGGCACCAAAGCTCCGAGAGACCCCGAATGCGTCTGGCACACGCAGACGCTGTACCAGGTCAGTGCCACCTTTGCTCGGCTACTCTGACACCCAGGAAGGCTCATGGAGGAGCTCAGGGTGTCCCACGTGTGGGGTCATGGCCTTTGCACATCCAGAAGGGACCGGGGACCCAGTGGGGAAGGGAGCAATGGGGTGCCCATGAGCTGCACCCCAGCTGGGGGTCTCCAAAATGAGCGATGGGGCATCAGCAGTCCCCTGCTACCCCTGGCAGAGGGACTGGGGGATCGTGTGGGACAGAGCTGCTCCAGAGCAGAGAAATGCGGAGGCAAGGGAGAAGGGAGAAGCTGGCTCCAGCGTGTTTATTCTCCCAGCAGCCGGTAATTTTTCCAGGCCTGTATCTATTTGTGGCGACGTGACATGTGCAGCGTGGTGCTGTTCTGTGCAGGCTTGAAGGCTTGTAAAAAATTAATCGTGTACGCAAAATTTGGCTTTAAATATTCAAACTGGCGGTGGGGATGTGCGAGCCCCGTGCTCAGAGCTGAGCCCAGCAAGGGGTGGGACAAGGGCCTGCATGGGGGTTCCCAGGAATGGGACAGGACAGGATGGGACAGGACTGTCCCGCCATGACCCTGGAGGAAAGTCCAGCCTGGGTCCCAGGTGGGCTGGGTGACTGGTGGCACCCACAGCTTTGCCAGGGTCTGGTTGGGAGCTGCCAGCGGTTGTGGGTGAAGCTGTGGGATGTTCCCTGCCAAGGAATTGGGACTGCCAGGTTTGGGAGCATCCTGTGTTTGGAGGCCACATTCCCATATGCCAGCGCTGTGGCATCGAGCAGACGAGGCCGAGCCATGGCCCCACATGGGGCAGCCCCCGAGCCCAAAGGGGACCCCACAGCACGGGCCTGGCTGGGGCTGCTGAGGGGCTCCACTCCCCCTCGGGATGGGACTGGGAGGCTGGGGCAGAGATGAGGTGCAGGGTGTGTGTGTGAGGGGGGCTGGCTGGGGGCAGAGCTGCTCATGCTGCCCCTGTTTCCCTTCCCTGTCCTCACCCCTGGTCCCGGGAAGCCGGCGGTGCCCGGGGTGGGTCAGCACCGGAGCAGGTCCTTGCTTGGGGGGTCCCAGCCCCGCTCCCTGGGGTCCCGTCCCCACTCCAGGGCCATTGAGTGGTCCCGGCCCTGCTCGGGGCGTCCCGGCGCCGCTCCAGGGTGGCGGCTGCCCCTCGGGGGTCCCGTCCCCGTCCTGGGGGTCCCCACGGACCCCATCCATCCCGGCGGGACCGCGCGGGGGCGGCGGCGGCGCATCCCGGGAGGGGGAAACGTGGGTCCCGGTGCGGTCCCGGGGCTG
>VZRS01017142.1:0-24441 GCA_013398055.1 Ifrita kowaldi
CTGGGCCGGGGGATACGGCCGGGCTGGGGGCCCCGCAGGGCTGCCGGGCTGAGAGGCGCGCGGGCGCGTTGCGGGGCTGTGGGAGCGGCGCAAAGCGCTGCCAGCGGGCCCGTCCGAACCTACGCCGGGCCGCTCCCGGCCCGGCCGCGGCCCCTCAGTGCTCAGATTTTGTTAAGAGGAGGGTGAGGTGGGTGCGGGGCGAAGCGGTCCTGCGGGGTGTAGAGGAGCTTGTCTGACGTGTTTGGATCTGTTTTGTGTTAAGGAGATTTGTGGTGAGGTTGCTCGATTCCTCACCGTCCGTGCAGCGGTGACGGGGGGGGATCGGGCTGCGGAGGGCACGTGGAGGCGATTTAGGGACAGGCAGGGACCGCAAATCCCCCAGCGCTGTGCTGGCTCTGCTCGGACCGGCCCCTCGCTCCCTGAGCCACCCATGCACTGTGCCTGGGCCTTACGGCTTTAAATATCAGCAAAATGCTCATGGTTCGGTCCCGTTCGTGTTAAGGTGTCTTGTTAGGCTCGTTCGTAATCAGAAAAAGGCACAACGCTTCCGCAGCTCTCCAGGATGCCGCTTTGCGCGGGCAGAGGGATGGCCCGGCGTGTAGCTGGAGCTGTGCAGCAAAATCTCAGCTGCGAAATTCCTCAGGGGATGCAATAGGGCGTTTGTTGCTGACCAGGCACAAAGCTCTGAGAAATGGGGTTAATGTTTATCTGCTGCTGAAGGTTCAGTGTTGACTTACTGAAATCTCATTTTCCTGGTAACATGCTCATAGATTATTGTGTATGAGGGAAATACCTTGGTTCTGGTCATAGAAATCGGGGTTATGGCAGATTAATTAGTGCAATAATTGGGGGAGGGGGGGTTATGTCAGTCAGAATCTTTCTGAAATTCTTCATTAGTTTGGAGTTCAATGTTAAGTTTTTAAAGAGGAAACATTGTAGTAGGATAGTCTGTCTGTGTGTCTCTGAAAGTCTTGGTTTGAAGACCTCTCGATGTTTTAAACTAAATTCTCATAAGAATGTTTCTGTTTTACAGACATTTTGGAATGGCCTCAGCCAAAATGTTCTCAGAGCAGCATCCAGCAGGAGATATGCGTAAGTGTTGCTTGGGGTGGTCATGTTTGGCTGTTTGGTGTTTACATTTGCTCTTCTCCTGATACCACAGCTGATTATTGGAGCCAGGGATTGAGCAACAGAGCCGAACCAGCAGAATAAATCTGAATAAAGCTCTGCATGTACCTTTTCTAAGGCTGTTTCTTTATCTCTTCTTTCTCTCCAGGGGAGCTCTGAGAATTGCTCTTCCCTGCTGCTCCCACCACCAGCAGTGCCCACAAAATGTGGATTGCTGAGATTTGTTTGATTAAAGCCAGCCAAACAAAAAGTAATCCCAACATTGACAGAACAAACTGTTTTACACTGTCATGAAATGAATGATGCCTGGATCCGTTCCACTGCAGATAAATGTGCATTTGAATCACTAATTTTCCTTGTTGCAGGATAATGGGAGAAGGGAGCAGTTGGTTGTGTGACTTACTCGGATGTTTGTAGCTGGTGCTGATTCAGGCCATGGACTGGGACATGTGTTTGTGTTGGGAAAGCTGGGTCTGTCTGGTTCCAAGATCACTGCTTTGTTATTGGAGCTGCAGTTAGAGCCCCTGGCAGCCTGGGCACAGAGAAGGTGACATCGCTGGTGATGAACACAGTCCTGCTGTGCCTGCAGAGTGCCTTCTCCATCCCAGAATGTGCCTTTGTTTCTAAGCAAAGCTGTGGTTCAGAGATTCTCTGAGCCTCAGAAGGCATAATACACTATTCCTAGAGAGGAGTGTGTGAGAGCCACTCCCATTTTTCAGGATTAAATTCACTTGTTACTGCTGAGGATCAGAAAGGTGGTTTGCTTTGGCTCTGGCCCAGAGCACCCTGCATGGGCCAAGTGATTTACCGTTGTGGATTCTTCTCCCCATGCAATGATAAGTAAACAATTACAATTTATTAGTGTTTTAACTCCAGGTGAATGCTTTCAAACAAGTTTGAACACCAAGGTTATGCAGAGAAGCTGTGGCTGCTCCATCCCTGGAAGTGCTCAAGGCTGGGTTAGATGGGGCTTGGAGCAGCCTGGGACAGTGGAGGGTGTTCCCCCTATGGAAGGGGGTGGGACTGGATGGGCTTTAAGGTCCCTTCCCACCTAAAACATTCTGGGATTCTGTGATCAAAAGTAACCGAAAATAAGTCCTGTCTGTAGGGACAGAGTTAGTTATGATTTTATTTTGTATCAAAATCATAAGGGTTGTTGAGAAAACATAAATATGTGTATATAGTAAAGATATCCTGGGGAAGAATAATATTTTATATGCTTATTTTAACAAGGAAGGATTTACCTGTAAGTGATCTGGTTCAGAACAGAGGCACAAGCTTAAATTGCAGGATAAGAATCAGAGAACACCTAAGGTCAGGATACATCATGGGTTTACTTCAACATTGAGTGAAAAATTACTTTGTCTTGTCTTCAGGACTGAACATTTTTTTGCTATGTAATTATTTTCCTTCAATGGTGGTTTTATCTTTCCCTGGTGCGCTCTCCAGCTCAGAAGCAATTAAAGGTGCCGTTATTGGGATTGACCTGGGAACAACCAACTCCTGCGTGGCCGTTATGGAAGGGAAGCAAGCGAAAGTGAGTAAAACAGGAGTGTTGCAAGCGGAGCGTCCCCAGCGGTGCCCCCGAGGGGAGGGTGTTGATGTCACACCTGCATTTGCCCCCCAGGTGCTGGAGAACTCGGAGGGTGCCCGGACCACGCCGTCGGTGGTGGCGTTCACGGCCGAGGGCGAGCGCCTGGTGGGGATGCCGGCCAAGCGCCAGGCGGTCACCAACCCCCACAACACCTTCTACGCCACCAAGCGCCTCATCGGGCGCCGCTTCGACGACTCGGAGGTGAAGAAGGACATGTGAGTGAGGGGACAGTGCCAGCACCAGGGCAGCAAACACCACGGGGGTAGCACAGCCTGGTCTGTTCAGAACACCAGCCTGCTCTGGGGAAAGCTGTTCTGCCCTCAGCTCTCGAGGCTGCAGTGCCTCTGTCTGAGGGCCAGGCTGTGTTCAGCTGCGTTCATTGCTGATCACATGAAGGCTTTCAGAGAAGAAGAAAAAAGGCTTGCTGCTGCTTGCAATGCAGACTTCTCTAATTCTTAAAGGTGTTTGCAAACAAAGCTGTGTGATCATACCTCAGGCTTGTGATTAAATGATCTATCTGATTAAAGCAGCAGAGAGCAATGCAGTGTGTAAGCTCTCTGCAGGGCTGGTGCATAGGCATGAGTCCTGTCTGTGCATCTGCATTTGATGACTTAATTCTCTTTTTTTGAGACCTTAAATAGGATGTAATACATATTTTTCTGACTTGTCTCAAACACAGAGTCGGTATATGTACAGTATTTGTATTGCGTAAGTGTTGGTAACAGCAGGTTCTGTAATTGTACTTCTGGGACTCTGGATCTGGGGCTACTGCTGCCAAGTTCAGTGTTCTTTGTTTAGAACTTACACGTGTTCATCTGCTGATACTGATGCTTGTAAGGGGTTTGTGCTGCTGCAGAAACTGAGTGGCATTGTTGTGGTTTTCAGTAAGAACGTCCCGTTTAAGATCGTCCGTGCCTCCAACGGGGACGCCTGGGTGGAGGCTCATGGGAAGCTCTATTCTCCCAGCCAGATCGGTGCCTTTGTCCTCATGAAGATGAAGGAAACTGCAGGTTGGTACAGCTGCTCTTTGCTGTCTCTGTGCTTTGTACATGGAAGTGCTGCAGCCATAAAGGTGCTTTCCTGGTACCAAACCCTCGTGTGGAGCAGGGCTGTGGGTGGGGGAAGGGAACAGGGCGGCTCCTAGGAAGCCTCAAGGAAGATCAGTGCCTGCCACAATCTTGGATCTTTGGCAAAATGTCAGTGCTTTCCTTAAAAGGTGCTCGTACCAGAATTGGTTGCTGATTGAGTTGATTCCGATTTTAACTGAACTCACACTCACTCAGAAGGGGGAGCTCTGTTTCCTAGGAAGCTGCAGTCCTTGTGCCTCCCTGGCTGCAGCTGAGCACAGGCTGGGGCAGCCAGGCTTGGAGTGGCTTTGTGGCTTTGCTCCTACTCAGCTGCTGGATATGTGGCACATAGGGAGAGAGGGAGTGTTCAAGGGACCCCATTGTTGGGCTGTAATAGCTAGTTAGCCAGTGATGACTTTAAATCTTCACTAGGGGAAAATACCCATTGGCCTGGAGAAATGTTCTTCTCTTTCTCAATTCCTGAGGTGGTTTCAGGGGAAACAGTGTAGTACAGAGAGGGAACAGTCAGTAGTGCCTTCTGCAGCCTCATCTGTTAAACACCGTGTGTCCAGTGAGTGTCAGGAGGGCAGGACTGAAGCTTCATCCAAAGGTTATTGTGTTTTCTGTCTTAGGTCCTGGGCACTTGGTAAAGCTCCACCCAGCAGTAAAATACAAGTTTGTGGTGTGTGAGCACCTAGAGATGATAGGTCTGACTTACTTTGAGGGTGATGCTCCTGTGCCTTAAGCAGGGATCTGCTTCCTGCAGGTGTGTTGGCTTTTGGCCTGGGTGCTGCATGACTTCAGCTGGGGTTTTGCAAGCAGCAGAGAGCAGTGCAGCGTGTAAGCTCTGTGCTGGTGCATGGGCATGAGTCCTGTCTGTGCATCCTCACTGCATCCTGCACATTTGTATTTTTTAGCCGGTCTCAGTGTGCATTTGATGACTTCCCTTTTTTTGATACCTTAAAATAGGGTGTAATACATCTTTTTCTGACTTGCTGTCTCAAACACTTACCAAGTTGCTATGTGTACGTTATTTGTACTGTGTGAGTGTTAGCAACTGCAGGTTCTATAAATGGGATGAAAATGAGCAACTTCTAAGTGCATCACATGCAAAAAAACGGAGAACAGCTTCAGTCTCACACTCTGCAAAGACAAGCTCTCAGATAAATTCACACTGGTGGCATCCAGTCACTGATGGAATTGCAGAGGTGCACTGCTGTGCTGTCAGAAGTGTACAGACTATTCCATGTTTTGTGGAAGAACTGGAATTCTGCACTGCTCCCTCTGCATCCTCCCCAGAAACAGCAAGCCTGACTTCTGTTAGTTCAGAAAAATAATTTCAAACTAGGTACTAATGGAGAGAGACTATTTACAAAAGCATGTATGGCAGGACAGGGGGGAATAGGTTCAAACTAAAAGAGTGGATTTAGGTTAGACAGTAGGAGGAAGTTCTTCCTGTGAGGGTGGGGAGGCCCTGGCACAGGGTGCCCAGAGCAGCTGTGGCTGCCCCTGGATCCCTGGCAGTGTCCCAGGCCAGGTTGGATGGGGCTTGGAGCCACCTGGGACAGTGGGAGGTGTCCCTGCCCGTGGCCAGGGAGTGGAATGGGATGAGCTTTACGGTCCCTTCCCACCATTCTGTGGTTCTGTCAGTGATAACTTGGTGTTCTTACAAGGATAACTTCCTGTTTGATCTCCTTTTTCTTCCAGAAAATTACCTGGGACATGCAGCAAAGAACGCCGTGATCACAGTCCCTGCTTACTTCAACGATTCTCAGAGACAGGTACTCATCAAGCTGGGAGGTTTTGGGGCTTATAAATTGCATTCAGTTTCTCTCAGCAGTCAGCATTCTCCTCTTTGCTCCTCAGGCTACCAAAGACGCTGGGCAGATCGCTGGCTTGAATGTCCTGAGGGTGATTAATGAACCAACAGCAGCTGCACTTGCCTATGGGCTGGACAAGTCTGAAGACAAAGTGTAAGTGCCTGTGCAAAACACCAACCCTCTGAGATAAACCTGCTGGGTTTTGCCTCTTCTGCTCTCTGGGCTTTAGAGCACTTCTTGGAGTTCTGCCAAGGCGGACTCAGAGCTGTGAGTGAGAGCTCTGTAATGTCACCTCTGTTCTGTGCCAACCAACCTTGTTAGAGACAGAGTTCACAACTTGCAGCTACGACTTAATTATCAACCCTGAGTGTCAATTTAATTACGTTTCTCACTGGTGGCAGTGGTGGGTGTGGCTAAGCACAGCTGGGTGACAGGCTGTCCCCAGAGGTGCTGATGGGCAGCACAGGAGCTGTGCTGAGGTGTGCCAGCTGTCCGTGGCTTGCAGTTTCCCTGCCTGTGTTCAGCCCTCTGTCACTGTCAGAGGTGGTTACAGAAGTGCAGGCTTTTTGTTAGACATTCTGTATGTCTGAGGTAGATGATGATGCTGGGAAAACCTCACATATTGAAAAAAACCCATAATAGTTTTGGTGTCCCTTCTCTTGTCAGTGGATGTGAGAGTGGTTTTGAAGAGGCAGGAACTGCCCTCTCTGAAATAATGGGCAAGGGTAGGCTTTGTGCAGCACGTCTTCAGGGGCTCCCACATGGACTCTGGGTGCTCAAGGGGTATGGGCACTTTGAGATTGTTCACTGCTGTCTTTAGAGAGGCTTCTAACTTCTGTGGGCAGCAGTGTGAGTTCTGCACATCATCTTTTGAGGAGATCTCTGAGCCACTCAGCTTTGTCTAGAAAGTAATGTTGTCCTGCCTCTCCCTCCAGCATCGCAGTCTATGACCTGGGTGGTGGCACCTTTGATATCTCTGTGTTGGAAATCCAGAAGGGAGTCTTTGAGGTGAAGTCCACCAATGGTGACACTTTCTTGGGTGGAGAAGATTTTGACCAGGCTTTGCTACAGTATATTGTGAAAGAGTTCAAGAGAGAGGTAAGGTGTCTTTTGAGAACGCAGCCATGTGTTACACTGCTTTTCAACCTCACTTCTGTAGAAGAATGGGAATTCTCTTAAACTATTAGGACTTGTTCTGTCACTTCTGGCACAGTTGGAATTTAAGAGGATTAGGCAGACACTCTTTAGCCTGGCTTCTATTTCTTACACTTGTTTTCTTGAAGTGGAATATCCCTCTCCTGGAAGACATAGAATAGCAGAACTTGTGCTTTTTTTCTCTCTCGTGTAGCAGGACTATCCTATACACAATCTGCTTGCTTCTAGAAGCAAGCACCTGTGGTCCAATTGAATGTGACAGGACAGATGCAAACAAGGGTTGCTGTGAGGAAACTGCAATGTAATTCCAACTCCTTTGCTAATTCAGTCCTGTCTTTTCATTCTGTGGTGCAGCAGCCTTTCCAAGCTTTACTCTGTAACTCACTGCATGATCACTTGCAGAGCAGAGGGGGCTGGCAGATGGGAAATGCTCCCTACCTCTGCCAGCAGGGAGAGAGCAGCACAGTGCACGTCACAGTCTGCTCTAGAAATAGCTTTAAGTCAAGAGCTCTGAGAAGGTGAACTGCAGTGAAGTGACTCCTGAGCAGGTGCTGAGAGCCTGTTAACCCTGTTTTTTCACTCAGACGGGTGTTGACCTGACTAAAGACAACATGGCTCTTCAGAGGGTGAGAGAAGCATCAGAGAAAGCCAAGTGTGAGCTTTCGTCATCTGTGCAGGTACGTGCCTGGATCCAAAGCACCCAGTACAACCCTGGGAGACACTGAGTTCTGCCCTGGGTTTGTTTACAAGATCTTGACATTGTTTTTTCTTCTGTGTCAATGGCATCAGTGGCACAGCAAATCACTCAGCAGGGTGGGCTTTCAGGGCACAGGGAGCTGCTGGAAGCTGAGTTGTTGGGTGCTGGGTTTTGCCCTTTTTCTGGCACCACATCTGATCTTGCAGGGAGTGTGACCTTGTTCCCAACCTGTTCTGTACTTCAGAAGTGTGATGGGCATCAGGGAATTCAGCTGCAGCCAGTGCTGCTGGGTTACTGGAACCACTTACAGCTCTGTGCAAGCAGTTCCAAAACCTTGGTGCTATGAAACAGCTAATTTGTGTAGTAATTCCTATAAAGGATCTTGACTAACTTGCCTATAGATGAGTTCTCTGGACGATGGGCAACAGACACCCTCCTTCCTTTTTTCCATCAGCTTTGTATATTAATGCAGTCAAGCATGTCTTTTATTCATTACTGAATAAGGAACTGGAGAAGCAGCAAGTTGGGAGTGTAATAGTCCTGGCTAAGTGAAATTAAGGTCAATTATATAGTAATTGAAATGGGGACTCTGCCAAGTTCTGGGCTCTGAATAAGCATCTTTAATTTTATCTGATGGTGGTCTTTTTGCTGGCCAGTGGGGAGCTCATAGCAAGGAGTTGAGGGCAGTCACAATGGTTGCATAGTTCTGCCAGAGACATAGCAAGCTCTGTTTTATGAGCTCAAGAGCTGGCAAATGCAGTTTGTTTCATACCAGGAAAGACTGAATTGCTTAACTCTTTAGCAGTGAAGGGAAAACAACTTGCTTTGGGCCCCATTTTCCCCTAATGCTTTTGACCATGCTGTTCATAAAGTGAGTGTACACCTCTAGTCACCAGCATGGCTTTAATTCGTGTGTAAACTTAATCTCTAGATCTTCATGTTTTAATTGCTTTGGATTGTAGTGTCTTTTGATGTCAGAATGACTCAGCACTTGAATCAGATGATTTCAGTTACAAGATCTGCTTTAAAAATCCAGCATGTGACAAACAGCCATAAGAAGTGGGGATTATGGTCCTTTGCTCTAGTTAGCTTTGTGTTAAATGGCAGCAGACTGGCTGTTGAACATGACCTGCTGGCATTTAGAAAACAGCCATTAGTTATTTCCTTCAAGGAGTTTACCTGGTGTGGAATGTCACTTGGCAGAATCTTTGGAACTCTGAGGATGGGCTTTCTTCTGCCTTGTGCTGAGGGAAGAGGATTAAGGTTTTCACTTACAATGTTTCTGCTCTTACCTCCTGGCTATGACAAATTGTTTTTCTCAACAATGAAAGACCTTGAAGTAACAAAGTATTAAAATTCGGGTTTAACAATTGTAACCATGTGATGCGGAACAAAATAATTGTCTTTTCTCTGAAATGTCAAACATAAAAGTGTTCCTGCTGCCACATAAACTGGGCTGGAGGGTGAACAGCCACGCAGATGCTTCAGTACAGGCCAAGCAGAAGCTGTAAGCTGATGTAAAGCCCATTCCTGGTTTTCACTGTGAGCCTGTTTCCATGCCACAGACTGACATCAACCTGCCCTACCTGACCATGGACGCCTCCGGACCAAAGCACTTGAACATGAAGCTGAGTCGGGCGCAGTTCGAGGGCATCGTGGCTGACCTGATCAAGAGGACGGTGGCCCCCTGCCAGAAAGCCATGCAGGATGCTGAAGTCAGCAAGAGTGACATTGGGGAAGTCATCCTCGTCGGTGGCATGACCAGAATGCCAAAGGTATGAGCTCAGTGCCTGTTCCAGGCAGGGCTGGCACAGCTGCCCTGTGGGGATCAGAACAGAAGAGCTGGGAGTGCTCAGAGCAGACTCAGTGCTGAGGATCCCATGGGAGCACTGCCCAGGGCCTCTCGTTCCGGTTCCTTAGCTCAGCTGGGAGCTGGGGCTGGAGCTGAGTTGCACTTTAGGGAGTCAAGTGGGAGATGCTGGGAGCTGAAGGTCCAGCTGCAGGCTGACATTCTGGTGTGCACCGGACACAAGCAGCGTTGTTGGGAAGTATGGGGCATTTCCTCTTGGTGTGGACTCAGTGTGTGGTAAAGGTACATTTCAACGACACCATTCCTCAGTGGTCTGTGCCTTTTGAGGGATTTCCAGCACTTGGAGCTGTGAAGAACCTGCACGAGCAGAAGCACTCTGATACCTGCTGGTTGTGTATTCAGAGGTGTTCTGTATTCAGAGCTACCTGTTGGAGGCTGCTGTTGGCAGGCTCGTTTACCTGACTCTTCCAGACACTCCTTATCTGAAGCCTGGCCCTTACATTCTGTGGAGATAAGCTGCAGCAGGTAGCTTTAAAGCCTGCTCTGCTGACATGCACAGCCTTGCCGATAAGGTGCTGTCTGCAGGTGATTTACTGCTCCTGTTGCAGCCATGCCTGCTGCTGCTGCTCCCCCATCCCAGAGCTGAACATGGATGTACACTGCTCTCTCCAAGGGTACAGCATGTCCTTTCCTACAGAGAGCACCAAAATCTCACTCCAGGGGGATCAGTCAGGTTTGGACCATTTGTTGCTTTGGGATTTGCAGGCCCTCTGTATGACAGGAGGTGTGTACATGGTCCTGCTTGGGGCTGATGTGGGGTTTGGTGGGAGGGGTTTTCCTCTCTGTATCAATGAGCCTGGTGGCTGGAGGTGATACTGGTGTGAGCAGAAGGTCACCCAGGCAGGGGAGCCAGAGCAGCAAGATAAACAGAAGCTCCTGCTCTGGCCAAAGCTCAAGTGGAGTAACTCTGCTATACATTCCCAAAGTCCTTGTTGTTCCAGCTGGGTAAAGGAAAAATGGTGTGATTACCTATGTATAAAGTGGTGACAAACACAAAGCCTTTTCCTGAAACATTATGTATCCTTTAGGGGTGGAAGACAGGACTTAAATATTGATTTTTATTTTTCTTTCTTCCCCTCATAACCCCCAGCATGTGTGGCTCTGAGCTGGCAGAATGCTTTCCTGAGTTACAGCTCTGCCTCTGAAATTAGTGCCAGTGTGTTGGACACAGCCCAAACCTTCTCTTGGGTACCTTGTTCTGCTCTCTTCCCCCTGCTAGGAGGGAACGTGGCTTCCCTGGAGCACTCCCATGGCCAGCACTGCAGGAGATGGCCCGTGGGTGGTTACAAGTATTGTTTTGTACTGTAAAATACACCTCCAGAGGGAAAGACTTGCATTTAATTACATGCTCACACACAGAGTCCTCTTCTGTAGTGAGCACCCTGGGCAGGTGTCTCCTGGCTGTGGTGCACAGTTGGGTGTTTGCTTCCAGCAATTTTCCAGGCACATCCCACTCACCTGTGCTGGGGTGCCAACACCTGTACTCAGGGAGGAGCAGCAGCCCACAGCCTTCCCTTGTAGGGCAGAGGAGGGCAGTTCTGAGCTGTGCTCTGGGGCAGACCCTCGGTGCATTCCTGTCTGGGTGCTTCAGCAGGAAATCTGTTGGGATCATGAGCACAGTCCTTGGGAATGGGCCGAGCAGTGCAGAGCTGACGGCAGAGCTCGGAGTGCTGACACAGCACAGCTGCTCTGCTGGAGCAGCCCACAAAATAAAGACTTGGAAAATACTGTTCTTCATACAATTCCCTTTTTTTTTCCCTTTACTGCACACAAACACCATGAACTGTGCTGCTGGATTTTTTGCCTTCCCTGTGCTCTGCCTCCACATCTGTACTGTCCTTGGCAGCTGTGTCCTGCTCTGTGTTGGCTTGCACGGTTCCCAGGGAGCAGTCCTTGGCTCCTAGATCAGCCTGGGATGATCCCCTCGGAATGTGGCTGGGCTGTGTGGAGGCACTGGTGGAGGCTGCCTTGGCAGACAGAGCCTCTGCAGAAGGGGCTGTCTGGGCTGCAGTGAGGGCATTCAGTGCTGTGCAGGAGGATGGGCAGTGGGGGACAGGCACAGACCTGAGGCTCAGGGTTTCCTTCCTGCCACAGGCTTCCATGGCAGCAGCAGCATAAGGACACAGAGCTGAGCCAAGGCTGCTCTGGCCACGGTGGTTCCCCCACGGATGAGCTGTGCTGTGTCTCCATTCAGGTGCAGCAGACTGTGCAGGAGCTGTTTGGCCGTGCTCCGAGCAAAGCAGTCAACCCTGACGAGGCCGTGGCTATTGGAGCAGCTATCCAGGGCGGGGTGTTGGCTGGTGATGTGACAGATGTGCTGCTGCTGGATGTAACTCCCCTCTCCCTGGGCATTGAGACCCTGGGAGGTGTCTTCACAAAGCTCATCAACAGGAATACCACCATCCCCACCAAGAAGAGCCAGGTAAGAGCTGACTCTGGATGGGTGGGACTTTGCTGGTGCTTTCAGACAGCTCAGGAAAGGCCACCCAAAGCATCCCAAGTAGACGGCAAGAGAAGCAGTGGAGAAATCAGGTTCGATGTCAGCCACTGAGTATCTCTGATTATTGGTGTGCCCAAGAGGGGAGGGCAGTTGAGTTAATGGGCACCAAGATATCCCAGGATGTTCGTGGCCTGGTCAGGGTTGTTGCAGTGTGTGTGCCATGATGTCAACTCTCAACACATCATTCTGAAGAAGAATTGTGTGGAGACCTTTCCGAGTTCTGAGCACCACGCCCACGGGAGAGCGCCTTGCTTGGCTCTGTGCCTCAGAAAGGGTTATCTTTTCTCTGCATTGTAATGTCCTGGTAACTTGGGTGTGATCCTTTCCTTCCCTTGGCCTTGTCTGGGCCTGCTGCTGTGTGCTCTCTCTGATAACTCCTGAGCTGCCCGGGGCGTGGGCTGGAGCCTGCTGCTTCAGGGGGAGATGTTCTCGGGGTGTGTGGCTGCCCTGGAACCTGCTGCTGCTCTGGGCAGGTTTTGTGTCCCTGGGTGCCTACAGGACAAGATAACGGTGAGCTTGGGCCTTGCTAGCCTTGATGCCTTGGAGTTTTGTCAGAGGAACATGAGAACAACAAGCATTTCATGATTTTCCCTTCTAAGTAGCTTCCTTTTATTCCTTGTTCAGTCAGCTTGTGACTGCAGATGTTTGTATGTTCCAGTTAGCTGTACAGTAACTTCCTGTTCCTTTTCCATAGGTGTTTTCTACGGCTGCTGATGGGCAAACACAAGTGGAGATCAAAGTGTGCCAGGGAGAGAGAGAGATGGCCAGTGACAACAAACTGCTTGGCCAGTTCACACTGGTGAGTTGCCTTCTCTGTTCATGACCTTAGAGTTGACCTTCTTGGAGACCTTCAGAGCCTTCTCCATTTCAGCTGCCCCCTGAAGGCAGTGTTGAGGCAGAGTCATCTTACAGAAGACATTTGACCCCGTTTTTAGTACAAAAGCAGCCTCCAGAGGCACAGCCTGGCCCTGGGGCAGCCTTTCTGTGGCAGGGGACCGACTGGCAGTGAAGATGGAGCTCAGAGTTCCTGAGCAGTCTCATGTGGCACTGGGGCTGCTGCAGCTTTAGGGCCTGATCTCCAGGAAGGGCTCTCTGAGTATAAAAAGCCTGTGCAGTACCAGTACCAGCAGATAACCTGAATGCTGGGCTTTCCTCTTGTGTAGCAAAGATGGGATCTGGAGCAGGCTCAGGATACCTGCAGTCCCCAGGGGAGCCTGAAGCCTGGTGAGCCCCTGGGAGTGGAGCCAGTGTGAGCCAAGGTACCCCAGGGTGTTTGCAGCCTGGTTGGGATTGCAGGGTGTGTGCCATGATGTTAAACTGTCAACACATCATTCTGAAGAATTGTGTGGAGACTTTGTGAACTGAGCACCAAGCCCTGCTCCCTGGGGAACAGGTGTGCTCCAGGATTGAGGGGAGCAGGGGGGGCTGCCCAACCAGCTCCCTGAGCAGCATGGGTTTGGTCAGTGCTGGCAAAGATTGGCACTGTTAAACTGTTCCAGTTTGTCTGAACTTCCTAGGAAGAGCCCTGCAGAAAGAAAGGGCTTTGCCTTTGCTTTGTGCTTTTGGAGGAAGCTGTGCTGCCTCTCACTGTCTTAAAATGGTTCCTCAGAGGTGGCCAGTGAAGTCTGTGTTCAGAACTGAGGAAACAGCATCCTGCCATAGCTATGGAAGAGGGGCTTGTGCAGCAATAGAACAGAACCTGTACCACCTTGGAACCAAACCTGGGGGTTCTCTCTCGTGGTTTCTGTGCACTCGTCCAGGGCAGAAACCTGTATCGCATTCAGTGTGTCAGGACACCAATGCACACATGGTGCCAGCAGGTACTTGGAGGACTCAGCTCCGAGGGTTGGTTAGCGGTGCACTCAGTGTCAGATCCCCAGGGTGATGTGCCCAGCCCTCGTCCCCTGAGCTCTGTCCCTGTGGGAGCTGATGGCCACCCCCTGTCGTTGCTCAGGTCGGGATCCCTCCGGCGCCGCGGGGAGTGCCCCAGATCGAGGTCACCTTCGACATCGACGCCAACGGCATCGTGCACGTGTCAGCCAAGGACAAGGGCACCGGGCGGGAGCAGCAGAGTGAGTGCTCTGGGCCTGCCGGGGACAGGGAGGGCAGCAGGGAGCGCTGGGGGTGACACTGAGGGACGCCGGGGGAATGCAGTGCTGCCTGCGTGGCACCCACAGTCTGGGAAGCATGGAGCCTGTGGCTCGATGCTTGGGTCACCCTTGCTCTTCAGTCTGTTACCAGTGCAGCACAGATGCAGCTGAAGTCCTCTGAGCCTAAGTGTCTGCCCTGGAAAGGAGGGCAGAATGAGGTGGGCAAAGGGAGAAGTGAGAGCTGAGCTGTGGGTTTGTGCTAAGGCAGTAAAGCTTCTGTAAGCTCACAGCCTCTGCCTTCTCCAGTAACCTCCTGACAGAGGCTGCTGCCAGTGGATGCTCTCCTTGCACGCTAGGCAGAGATGAACACCTGCCTCTGCCAAGTCAAGGCAGCCCTCAGTGGCAGGGTTTCACCACTTTCCAAGTGCTTTTGCCCTGTGTGACAGTCCTGCCTTGGTCTTGCCATCTGGAATAATCGCAGCAACATTTGAGCAGAGTGCAGTTGTTCTCTGGGTTTCCTGCATGGATCAGCTGTGTCCCAGTGCCCAGGTGTTGGGCACACAGGTTGGCTCACTGAGGGTCACTGGCGTTGGTGGGCTGTGCTCCTGCTGCTTCACATGGGTGTCGTGTGTCACTGAGGTGTTCGGGGTGGTCATGTGTGCCCTGTGCTACTCTGAAGGGACAGAAACAGAGGTTTGGGGATGCAGCACCTTGTATGAGTTGTCCTTGAGCTGTGCTGCTGGGAGAGCTGTTTCTTTGGGAGCACACAGGGGTTGCTGTCTGTGAGCCTGGCTGCGTGAAGGTGCCAGCTTTTAAGGGAGAAGTCAAATCAGGAAGATCTCTGACTCCATGTCCAGCTGAGCAGAGGACCTGTGCCAGGACCCTGTTTGTTTGTAATTACTCCATTATAAAGGTCTGGAGATGGGGATATTTTGAAGCAGCAGGTTTTCCCTGTAACCACCTTGTTCATTTCCATCCACTTAGGCTGGAAGCATCTCCAGCTGGCAGGAGGCTCAGGGGCTTCAAGCTGTCATTGTGTTCTGCTCTGTGGTGCAGTGAAGTGTTGGGCCCTGTGTGCTGGGGTAATTAATGACACAGTCAACGGTTTCTAAAGCTCTGTGGTGGGTTCAGGAGATTAATTTGAAGCATTTACAGATTGCCCTGATAGAAAATAGATCTCTCTTCTCCCTTATAACTGGAAGCCTCTATACTGCCCTTCAGCTGTTTCTTGGAGAGAACCCCTGAGCAGTGAAATGCTCCAGTTAGCAGAAGTATTAACTATGCACAAATGGAAGGTGTGTGCTGCTTTTCCTCACACTGCTTGGCTTTTTGGCAGCAGTTTGGTACCAAACCCACCCTGCTCGTTACTTTGATTTCCTTGGAGATCTTGGATGTGTGGCAGCCTTTTGCTGCTGAGCGAAAGGCTCCTGGTAACAGGCAACCAGAATTAGCTGCCTACCTGTATGTAAATGTGGTCCTAATTACAGAGCTGAATTGCTCATCCCACATCTGTATCCAAAGGACACCTCTCCGTGTGTGTTTGTTCAGGGTTTTGTACCATTGACAGCTATTCCACAGAAAACTTCCTTTCAGTGGTGATTGTAGCATGCACTTCATGGGCATTGTGATGTCCTGGATGCTGCTCCTATTGCAGTGAAATTACACTAATTCCTGCAGTAAAGCCCAAGTCTAGACTATGCTTTTTGACACTAATAGAGGGAAGAAGACCAAGAAGGGGACGTGTAAGAGCCTGCTCGTAGAATCGTGCTCCATTTCCTTATTAAGGGCAGTGTGAGGAGCTGGGTGGGGAATGCTGTCTTACCCTGCCACCAGCCTGGGCTGCTTTCCAACAGGGAAAGGAATCTTTGCTGAAACCATTCCTTCTCTTTGGATTTTTTTTGTTGGTTGGGTTTTTGCTGGAAGGTTTGTTTGTTTGAGGGATTTTAGTTCTGATTTTTTTTTAGTTCTGTGGTTTTAATCCGGGATGCTCCTTTGGTTTGAAGACTTTGGTGCACCCTCCCTTTCCAGGAGGATTAACCGAAGACTGGCCAGAGTGACTTGCAGACCAGCAGGCAGGAAGTGTCTGGCAGAGCCAGGGAGTTGTAGATCCAAGAGATGAGGCTTTTATCTTGCCAGCAGCATCAGTGGCTCTTTGAAGAGTGGCTGTCTTTGTCCTGCCCACGGGGCCTCCCCAGGTGCAGAGTCTCTGAGCGAGGCTGCTGCTGTTAGGTTGGGGAACAATCCTTCTCTCAAAGGTGAGAGCAGATCCTTTATTCATGTTCTTCTCTGCTGCAGTTGTTATCCAGTCCTCTGGTGGCCTCAGCAAAGATGAAATTGAGAACATGGTGAAGAATGCAGAGAAATACGCAGAGGAGGACAGGCGGAGAAAGGTAACGGGGGGTTACAGGGAGCAGAGGAGCTGCTGCTTTCACCATTCTGTGCTTCTAGCTGTGCCCACCCCGGGGGGGCTCTGCCTCTGCTCTGTGAGCTCTTACCCAAGTGTCTGCTCCTTTCCTTACGTTCAGTTGACACTCCAGGGGTGCAGGAAGGTGTTTGCAGAGGCATTTGGGGCTTGGGCTGGGGTTTGGGTTGGGTACCTTGCCCTGTGTGACTGCACTTTGCTGCTCCCTGAGGAATTCCTGGGACACGGAGGCAGCAGGGAGCAAACCCACCTGCCTGCTGCTCATGGCAAACAGCTTTGCAGCTCTGCTGAGGGTTTTTGTCATCACTGCTCTCCACTGTCCCCCTTGGCTGTGCATTTGCAGCTAGCCTGGGTGCTCACAGCCGTGCTCTGGTTAAATGGAGCAGTGTGTTTGTTAAGCTACTATTTCTGAGCTTATTTTAAAGCTTAATTTATAGAACCTGCCAGACAAAGCAGCACCTCAGCCTCTTCCTTTGTAAGTGGGAAGTTGCTTGCCACAGTGGGCCAGGTTTCAGTGTGGCACCTGGAATGCTGTGTCCGTGTGAGCAGTGCTGGCCCTCGATGCAGCTGAGGCCAGGAGGAGGTGATGGAAATCCTCAGTGGCCTTGTCAGGGAAAGACTGGCACCTGCCATGGGGGAGTGACTGAACCTGTGATACACACAGGATTAATGGTTGGAACTAATTGGTTTAATGAGGGTAGTACTAATGAATTATGCAACTAAATATAGAGCATTGATTTTTAAGCAGACATAGCACAGGCTGACTCTGGGATGTGGCAGCAGCATAAGTTTAGCGATTGCTGAAACTGGCACATGGAATTGATCCACTTTGTGTCCTTCAGTCTGTGGGAGCCTGTCTCAGGTGTCCAGGCCGTGCTGTACGTCTTGCCCCCGGTAGGGAAGGGATCAGAAGAGGACTGGAGGGGAGAAGGCATGGAATAAATTCCCAGGAAGCAGCGCTGCCTTCCCTCAGAACCTCTAAAGCCCCAAAGCAGTGGCTGATGGGCATTTGTAGGTTATCTGGAGAACCTTCAAAGGCCTTACTCTGAAAGTCCCACTGTTTCAATAACCTCATCGTTGCCGTGGAGCGTAGGGGGAGGTCTGGCACTTAAAGAGGCTGCACTGGAAACTCTCCTGCTGCCTTTGTGTCTTAAATTGCTGGCTAAGTTCCTCTCTGTTGTAATCCTGAAGTGGGACTCACCCCTGTCCAGTGAACCCTCAGAGGAAGGTGATGAGGTTATTTTAACTAACACTTCTCTTGACTTGTATAACTGCAATTTTCAAAATGGCCTCATCAGATGTTTCTGATCCTGGTTTTACTGCCATGAAAGTATCAGGAATGCATAAATGGGAGTTTTTGTAATAAGGGAACACAAGTTCCACCCAGCATTTGAGTTGTCTCTAGTGCCCCTTAAGGATGTTCTCCAAAAGCTCTGGTGCTTTCCCAAGGAGCTGAGTGTGCTGTGCTGTCCCCGAGGTCCCTGGCCTTGCCCATGTGCCAGCAGCAGTGCTGCATTGGTCACGTGCAGTTCAGGGGAGTGCATGTGAGTGTGACCGCTCTCGAGGGCTGGCTGGCACTGGCTCCTCTCAGGGCCCTGTGGGGCCACAGTGCACCTAGAAATGGTTTGCTTGCATTTCTTCTTGCCCTGCTGCCATGGAGAAGGACCCTGGGTGGGAAGGACCCTGGAGAAGGATCCTTGAGCGGAGTTTGGCAGTTTGGGGCATGAAATGTCACCGCTTGTGTCACCAGTGGCAGCAGCCCTCACGAGCTGTCTTCCCCAGGAACGTGTGGAGGCCGTGAACATGGCTGAGGGCATCATCCACGACACGGAGTCCAAGATGGAAGAGTTCAAGGATCAGCTGCCAGCTGATGAGGTAGGTGGTTCCTGATCCTGGAGTGCTAAAGCTAAATCCCTTACGAAATCATTGCTCACTTAACTCCCAGCTGGCTCTGGCCACTGGCACCAGCTCTGGCTGTGTTTCTGTGCTGGGTGAAGGCGGCACAGCCCTGCACCTCTGGGTGTGGCCTTCGATGAGAGAGGTGAGTGTGGCAGAGGGGGGGATGGACAGACATCCTTAGAGGAACAGGGTTTGGGTGATGGCAAATAACCCATTTCAGAGTGCAGGGTCGGTGTCACTGAGGATCTGAGCACCTGGGAAGCTGCTGATGGGAGGTTTCTGCAAGAGCTGTGTCCTTGGCGTGGCCTTGCAGTGCTGTGATCAGGGCTGTGCTGTGGCTGGCTCCTCAGAGGAGGGTTTGCTCAAGGCTGGAGATCGTGGACAGTGCCTGCCCGTGTTAGCACAGGGACAGGGGCAGAGCTGCTGTGCTCTCCTGGCAGTGCATGCACAGCACCCAAGAACTTGGGGGCAATAAAAGTCAGTGTCCACTTAACTCCAGTTTTTCCCTCTTTGAAATGAAATGGATGTTTAATATTGAGCAGTGCTTTTCACACCATTCTGAAGCAGTGCATTGTGAATTTCAAAAGCCAAGTTTAGAAGAGTGTGCCCAATTACCAATTTAACAAATTTGGGAAGCAGAATAAGAGGCCTCCTGGGGGCTCTGAGGTGTCTGAGGAAACACGATTATGGTTTGTTGGTAGCAGCCTCTGGTCAGTTAAAGGCTGTTTCTCTGCCAGCAGATGGGGACAGAACGAGGGGCAGTGGTTTTAAACTGACAGAGGACAGGGTTAGGTGGAATATTGGGAAGAAATTCTTCCCTGCAGGGGTCCAGGGAAGCTCTGCCTGCCCCATCCCTGGAAGTGTCCACGGCCAGGATGGATGGGGCTTGGAACAACTTGGCTGAGTGGCCATGGCAGGGGGTGGAATGAGATGATCTTTAAGGTCCCTTCCCACCCAAACTGTTCTGTGATTCCTTGATATTGGCTCTTTGTTTGGAATTACGATCACTGGAGTTTTCTCTCACAGGAGCACGGAGCCAAAATCCCTGTTCCCTGCAGGGACTGTTCCCTGTGGCTTCCCTGGGGAGGTGGGGCCCTGCTGCCTCTGCAGCAGCCTGCCAGGGCAGGAGGCAGTGCCAGCCTGTGTGAGGGACTGACAGATGGCTCCGGGCTGGGATCAGCCCGCTCTCCTGGTCTGCTCCGAGCTCCTGTGGGCAGCACAGGGATTAACCAGGGCAGGAGCAGCCCTGCTCTCTGGCTCCCTGACAGGCCTTAAATATCCATGAAAACCAGCTTGCTGTTCCCTTCCGTGCCCCTGGCATGGCTGTGCCAGGTGAGCTGTGCCAGGCACAGAGCACGGCCTTGGCCAGCTGTCAGGCCCTGCAGGGCTCTGTCCTTGGCGCCTCTGCCCAGACAGCACACAGGGCCCTGTCAATGCCAACTGGGACACTGTTAGTGAAGTGGACAGGTGCCCACTGGGAACTGGGCACAGGCCTACACCCTGTAGGCTCACTTGGAGGCTTAACTTCATGGCTTCTGGCAGGAAAAAGTAGTTTTGCTGTGGCCAGTAGGTGGTGAAATGACAGGATGGAGATTCTCAGTGAACCAAGTGCAGCATTTCACCTTGGGGTTTTGTGTCTTTTCTTGCAGTGCAACAAATTGAAGGAAGAAATCGCTAAAATGAGAGAACTTCTGGCTCGTAAAGATAGTGAAACAGGAGAGAACATCAGGCAGGCAGCAACCAGCCTGCAGCAGGCTTCCCTGAAACTCTTTGAAATGGCATACAAGAAGGTAGGTCCCTGGTCAGTGCACTTCCAGAGCCCTCAGATGGGGAGGGGGGAGTCAGGACACCAAACCTGGGTAAGAGCTGGGCTGGGAGGTGGTGCTGAGCCTCTGTGCAGCTGCCTCTGAGTGGCACTGGCTGAAAGGGCAGCTGTGGAAGGTCAGGGAGAGGTGGAGGCCTGAAATCCTGGGTGTGCCTCCAGGCTGGGTGTTCTGTTACTGTACAGCATTCCGTGGAAAAGGGGAAGCTCCTAATGAGCATCCAGAAGAGCACAGAGAGAGCTTTTCCCTCAGTGCATGGAGTGCCTGAAGGAGTAAAGCAACTCCTGAGCTTACTTAAGGGTGACTGTAAAACGTGATTCCTGTTCAGTCTGCCTAAAGCCACAGTAGAAGGCCATTGGGATTTTCCTCTCCACCTCCTTCCAGTGAAAGGCCCTCCCAGCCACTGGAAGCTGGCCAGGGTGTGTTTACCTGGGCAGGGAGGTCTCCCAGGATGGCAGTGGCACACTGCCCAGGTGACCTTGCTGGTGCTGAGCTGTCCCTCCTGGGGAAAGCTGCTTTCCTGATGTCAGACAAACCCTCGGTGCTGCAGCGTAAGCCTGTGACATCCCCTGGGAAAGGGAATAAGGGGAAGATTGTTCCTCCCTCTCAGAGCTCAGGCAGAGATGAAGATTTCCCTTCTCCAGTGGACACTGCTCATTGCACTGAAGGAGGGTTCTGCAGGCTGGAGCTGACTCGAGCAGCCAGCCACGGAAAAATGTCCAGGAGCAGCACTTTGCTGTTACCACAAGTAATAAACCCATTTGTTCACAGATGGCCTCGGAGCGAGAGGGTTCTGGAAGTCCAGGAGATCAGAAGGAAGAGAAGCAATAAGGAGTCTCTGTCTTGCCTTGACTGGAGAATGATGAAGAGGTTGATTTTCTTGATGCTTGGGAGAGAAGGGACCTTCCTGAGCAGCAAGGGGCAGAATTCAGACTTACTGTGTTTTTGCAGTATTCTATATATAAAATTCTTTAATGTATAAACTTAGTGATGTGTCTGCTAGATAAATTGTCACTTGATGAAAGTTAATTCATGCCAGATGAAGTTAGGAGTTTGGCCCCAGCGTGTTCCCCTCAGCACCTGGGGACTGGCTGATCATTTAATACTTGACACAATGGTGTAGTAAATCCGAGACCCAAGCTTGGAAACCATGTCACTAAATTGGAGGGTGGAGATGGAAGCTGTGCTGGAATGGGGAGGACAGTAAGGCCTGCATGGCCCCTCCTGGTGGATCTGAGTACCTGGGAGCAGGTGGAGGCCTGTGAGCAGCAGGGGCAAGGCTGGTGATGTTGCTAGAGACCGTTCAGCCCTGAGCTGGGCTGGTACCCTTGTTCTGAAGGAAAGGGGCTACAGCAGACTCAGCTGTAACATTATTTCTTACAAAAGAGGCAGTGTGGAACTTCAATACTTTGCTTGTCTGAGCCTTCTGCTCCATCCTGTGTCTGTTCTCTGCTTATGGTAAAACAATTTCCTTGATAATAAAACTGTTACTGGATCCATTCTGGATTTTTTTAAAATAAAAGCAGAAAAGTGTCCAACATGGAGTTCCTGGTATCCTGGCCTTTGCTGGAGAACACGAGCACTTCACTGCCTGTGAGAGCTGCAGAGGGAACGGTCAGGCAGCTGCAGCTTGCTGGAACTTGTGCTTCATTCACAGGCACAAAGGTTGAGGTTGGGCTCTTCTGAGAGTGGCACTGCTGCTCTCACGCGGTGCCTCGTCCTGTGACTGCAGTAGCAGTGGGGCTTCACCCTCTGGCACTTTTTGCTTGGGCTGAGCCTTACAAAGCAGGCTCTGGGCTTGAGCAGCACTTGCCCACTGTGGCTTCCAGCAGCCCAGCCTTCCAGGGAGGTGTGCGAATGTAGCTGTGTCTCCTTTTTCCCCATCTCTTCCCTCTCTCTCATCAACTGGAAAGAAAACTGGGTTTGCAGCTGCTTTGTCCTGCCAGCTCAAGTATTTAGGAGGGAGGAAAGGATGGTTTTTGTTCTGGCACTCAAGACAGTTTCCTGAATACGAGAAGCTGTTGGGGAGAGCTACACGTGCTGATTCTGTGAGCTCTGTTAAGCTACAGACTGGAAGGAACCAAGATTTAAGACCTTGAGAGAGTAGTGAGAAGATACCTGAAGGGAGAGGGAGCTGGAAACCTTCTGGCCTGGTGAGGAAGGGGCCTGGTGCAGCCACTGGGGGGGGAAGGGGCAGTGCCTTGGCTCTTTCACAGCAATTTGGAGTGTTGTGCTCCTTACTGCAGGTAACTGAGGAATTTAACCCAACATTCAGTGTTTTGCTTTCAGCAGGGGAGGTGCTGGGGCCTGGGGCTCCTGTGGCTGGTTCCAGGCTGGATGGGGGACACAGTGCTGCCTGTGGGACTGGCACCTGGCTGAGTGTGTGAGCACAGATGTCCCATGGCTGTACAAGGGACACAGAGTGACACTGGGCTCCAGGCCCTGTTGTGTTAGGTGGCAGATCTGTTTGTCACAGGCAGGCTGAGGTGTCCCTGGACCATGTGGCCGGGTGCTTCCCTAGAAGTTCTGAGGAACATTTGGCTAAGGATGTGTGTGTCCATGGCACCTGCTGCTCCCAGGAGCTGTCTGTGCCATCCAGCTGGATGTGGGGTAGGTGTGCAGCCTCTGTGCTTTGCTCTGGGCCTGGGCCTGCCAATGGCAGCAGCAGTGGCTGTGCCTCTCCTGAGAATGATCTTTGCAAAGCTCGATCGCAGGTGACTTCTGTCCTGAATTCCCTGCTGCTCCTGCCAAAGCCAGGCCCTGCATAAAAGTACAGAAAGAGGGAAGGAATTCGCTGGCAGAGCGAGTTGGGCATTTCAGGTGCTTGAGGGAAATGTCCTTAAGTGAAACTGGTTATGAGCCATCCTCTGTGGCAGCTGTTCCTGCAGCAGGGCCAACCCAGGCCAGGGGGAGGCTCCCACGCCATTTCCTCTCTGCTGGGCTCGTGGAGCCTCCAGGGTCCCAAATCATTGATCAGGCTTCGCCTTCACTTCTTCAATGAATTATTGTCCCCGTCACAGTTTAAATACATTTTTCGTAGATGTTCTTTATTTATTAATGTGCTGTTCTTAGCTCCTCCTTTATAAGCTGAGTTATTGAGCTGGGGAAGGAACAGTGAAAGCAGGTGCTGCGTGGCATGCTCAGAACGGTTTCTTGCTGTGAAAACCCCCCAGGAAGGCAGAGGTGGGAGGAGTGACTCCTGTCCTGAGGCAGTGGCTGCTGCCCTCCCAGCACTGGGGAAAGGCTGTTCGGGGTCCATTTTCCATGCAGGCCAATACCATAGGAAGGCTGTAGCTCCAGCAGTGCTGCAGCTCTGGAATAAATTACTGGTCTGTGTCTGGCAGTAATTAAGAACAGTTTTGCAGAGCTCTGGGAAAAAGGCACTGAGTGATGTCTGTGCTGTGTTCCTGCCTGGGTCCCTCGGTGTCCCCTGTGCTGGGAGCGGCTCAGGGCCGGGCACAGCCTGGGCTCTGTCACCTGAAAACGGGTCAGTGCCACAAACGGGGCTGAGCGGATCGCGGCTCACAGCTGCTGCCTGACTGATTCGAGGGGAGGCTGAGAGTGAGCCGGGCACGGGAATCTCTCCGTGCCTGCAGCGGCTCCTTTCCCTTTCCCGCAAGCCCTTTCCCAGCTCGGCACAGCCGCAGGTGCGGGGTGGGAACGGGAGCTGCTCTGCTGCCTGTGCCGCCAGGGGCTCGGCTGCCTCGGGAAGCAGCACACGGAGATGGAGTCTTTCCCAAGAAGGGCTGCCCCGTGCTGTGGGACGGCTCCTTTCCGAAACTCCGCTCCGAAGAGACACGAGGAGAACGTTGTCTGGAGTTCAGCTGCTCTGCTCCCTCCTGCTCCCGCAGCGCTGAGCCGCTCCCGTGTCAGCCAGCCGGGAATGCTGTGGGAGAACCGGCAGCAGCAGCGGCGGGAGCAGGACCTGCCACGGCAGCGTGGGAGCTGCGGGGGGAGGCAGAACAGCAGCGGGGCCCCTCGGAGCAGAGCCCCGGGATGGGACCGGGAGGGCGGCACTGCCAGCGAGGCGCGGGGTGCGTTGTTCTCTGGCCCCTCTGCACGCACTGCCCCGGCACATCAGGCACAGACACCTCCATCACAGCAGCTAAGCTCCTGACCCCTGTGTAATCCACTGTCCTGCTGCTCCCAGGAGGATCAGAAAGGGCTGTGGGACCAGGTGCACTTGGCAAAAATACCTGTGAGGGGTGCAACTGAAACCTGCTCAGCCCCAGAGCAGAATAGGACTTTAAATCCAATCAGGTAGTTCAGTATTCCACAGCATTCCCACCCAGAATCCAAAGCACTGAGACAGCTCCTGGGAAAAAAGGGGCCCTGGCCCAGTCAAATCCAGAGCAGCAGGAACACAGACAGCTCTT
>VZRS01017147.1:0-28069 GCA_013398055.1 Ifrita kowaldi
CGGGGGGCAGTATCGGGGGCAGTGTGCCGTACCGAGGGGCAGTACCGGCGGCAGTACCGGGGGCAGTGTGCCGCACCGGGGGGCAGTATCGGGGGGCAGTACCGGCGCAGCCCCCGGCGCGGCGCTGCGGGGCGGCGGGCGGTCCCTGCCGCGTTCGCCCCTCCCCGCAGGGCGGGCGCCGCCGATATAAGCGGGGGCGGCTGGGGGGGCCCCCGCAGTGCGTTTTGCTCCGTCTGTGAGTGCGTGCGTGCCTCCGCCCGCAGCCATGAGCACCGGCATGTACCAGTCCCCCATGGAGGTGGCTGTCTACCAGCTCCACAACTTCTCCATCTCCTTCTTCTCCTCCCTGCTCGGGGGGGATGTGGTCTCCGTGAAGCTCGACAACAGGTAGGGGCAGCCCCGGTGCGCCGTGGTGCCTCCGCCATTCGCCGCAGAGATCCGGGGGAAGGGGCGTCCCGGTGCCCGGGAGGGGCCGCTGCGACCCCCGATTGATGAGGTGGGGGAGCATTGCTGCTCTGGGAGTGAAGGGCGCACGCGACCGGTGCCTGGATTCAGGAATTCCCTTGGGGAGGGGGACGCACCGATGCACTGGTGCGGGGGAGGTGTCGCGGTGCTCGGATCCCTGTGGAAGGGAGGTGTTCGGTGCTGACCCCTGGCCTCTCCGCTCTTTTCCAGCGCCTCCGGAGCCAGCGTGGTGGCCATCGACAACAAGATCGAGCAGGCAATGGTGAGCTGCAGCGCTGCGCCCCTCCCGCTCCTTCCCCCGTCACCACGCGGGTGCTGTGCCCAGGGGTGGGCTTCCCGCTCCCGGGTGGGTGCTCTGCCCAGGGCGGGGGGTCTCTCTGCCCACGGGGGTCCCCACTCCCCATTCAGCTGCCAGGCAGAGCTGCTCTTTGTCTGCGACCGCCGCGAAGCTCATTGGCTCCAGCCGCTCCGCAGTGCGCAGGGAGCGAGGGTGGACATGGAGGGGGACTTTGAGGGTCTGGGGTTGCCCGAGCAGGGTTCCCTGGGTGCTCGGGAACTCCAGCCCCCCAAACCCCGGGGCAGGGGAGGGGGCTGGAGAGTGCTTCTGGGTGCTGAGATACCAGAGAGATGGCGGCTGAGGGAGCTATACTGGGTGAGCACCAAGCCCTGGCCAGGGTTCCAAGGTTGGGATGGGGAGGGATAGTCCCTGGGAAAAGCTTCTGCAGCATTTGGCATTTTCCCCAGCACTTGGGAAAGGGAGGGAGCAACCCCCAGGGCATTACTCTCCATTGATCAGTCTCTTCCATGGCCTTTTGCAGGATCTTGTGAAAAATCATCTGATGTATGCTGTGCGGGAGGAGGTGGAGGTCCTGAAAGAGCAAATCAAGGAACTGTTGGAGAAAAACTCCCAGCTGGAGCGTGAGAACAGCCTCCTGAAGACCCTGGCCAGCCCTGAGCAGCTGGAGAAGTTCCAGTCCCGGCTCCCAGCAGAGGTTCTGTGCCCTGAGGAGCAGAGCCCCGGGGTGGCTGCCCCGGCCCAGCACTCCGGGGGCTCTGCGGTGTAAGGTGGCTCTGTCCTCGGGGTGGGCAGAGCCACAGAACTCTTTCTACTTAATCTCCTGCAAAATCGTTTCCGCCTTCATCTCACACGAAGGACTGCCAGACCCTGGCACTGAGCCGTGCCCCTCGGGCAGCCCTGGCCAGCCCGCAGAGCCAGCGGCCGTCTCCTTCATGAGGATGCTCTTCTGCAAGGAAGACAGGGGCAGCTGACCCCCCTCCCCATCCAACCGCCCAGCAGGTGCCAGGAGGAGATCTGTGGTACCTGCCCCGGGCTCTGCTGAAGAGCAGAGCTGGGCAGTCTTTGGCACCATGATGGTCACCTGCGGCTGGAAGGAGCGCACGCCAAGCCCCAGGCCATGGTTGCATTCTGCAGGGGGGTGTCTCTTTCTGGCAAAGCCTGACATTGGAGGGAGACCGATGTTTAGTGAGCGAAGCAGATATGTCCCGCAAGCCGCCCAGGAGCCTGCTGGAACCTGACCCGGACTGAGCAGCACCAGGGGTGGCAGCTGCAGCGTAGTCCATGGCTGAACGCACAGCAGTGTGGGGATTACAAGGAAAAAAGGCTTGTTTTGTTAGTTTGGGCATCTTCTGTAGCTGTATCTGTGTATAAACATGCGCATGAGAGGTGCCTCTGAGGCTGTGGGGTGCCCGCTCTGGGCCAGCCGTGCCCATCTGAACAGCTGGGGCATTCGGAGGCAGACTGGAATGGTGAGCGGCTGTCAGTGGGCAGCCAACTATTGCGAGTGGCACCAAGGAGGGGACAGATTCACTCCTCTCTGGCATCCCACGTGACAGAACTGTGCGACAGCGCTGGGAGGATCTGGACTGACCACTGGGCAGAGCCACAAGCCAGGCTGTGCTCTAACCCACTGGGGTGGAGGAGCCAGCCCGTGCTCCTGGGTTCCCCTCTGTCCCTGGCCTGTTCTCTGGGATGTGACGGGACATTGCTTTTGATGTCAGAAGCGGTGACACTGTTGTGTAAATCTAGATAGAAATGGCAATAAACTCTACTTTTTATATATACCTGTGCCCCAAAGTGTGTCTGTGGCTGGGAAGAGGGGAGAGAGTGATGGCACTGGAGAAGAGGCTGGGACTTGCTGGGATGGGACTGGTGAGGGTACTGGGCTGGTGCTGTTCCCCAGCTGGCAGGGGGGTTCAGTCCCCCCTAGATGGCCCTGGCTGAGCCAAGATGGGTTTTTGGAGATGTGAGCAGGCAGCTCCTTCCCAGGGGCTGAGTTGTGGTAGGGAAAAGTGCTGTGAACCTGTAGGTCTCTGTCCCCTGTGTCACACCTGTTCAGGGCAGACTTGGGGGCACAAGCAGGGAGGAGGTTTTTCTCAGGTTATGTGGAGCTGTATGTACCCCCAGCTCTGCTCTTCCTCTGGTGATTTTGTTCTCACAGCCATCATTGATAGTTTTGGATTGGTTTTTTTTTTCATTTTGGGCCATCTCAAAACATGATGTGAGAGTAAGAGGATGGGTCATCTGGACTGAACAGTGCTGGACAGGGGCGGAGGATGCCCCAACCCTGTTCTAGGGCACAGCCAGCTTTTGATTCAACCCCATGGGGTATGTGAGGGAGGGCAAAAAAACCCCAAACCCTCCATCTCTGGGATTGCTGATGGCTACTACAGGTTAAAGCCTGGAGGTGTTTGTGCAGAGCCCCAGGCTGGCAGGATGTCTGAAGCAAGGTGCAGTATCCTCCCCCGGGGTTTTCTACCATGGCACAACTCCTGGGCCATCTGGAGCCATCCTTGGGCCGGCAGTGCCTGGGGCCAGAGGAACAGGTTGGTGGCCATACCCTGTGCTGCAGCAGCACAGCTCCACACGGTTTCAGGTCTCTGCCGTGGTGAGGTCGGCTCTGCCCCAGCCCTGTGTGAGTCACGGTGGAGCTGGGGGTGGTTGGCACCCTGGAAACGCTGGGTAAACAGCAAAACACAGGCCACGGGGGCTTGAAATCATTGGGTGGCTTTCATCTCCCTGTTATGTCTGTCCCAGCATGGTGACCCCACAGCAGCCTTGTGCAGGCAGCCCTGCAGGTGCTCTGGTGCAAGGACACACGCATGTACCTCGTGAGTACGTGTGTGTGATGACTTCCCCAGTGTGTGTGTAAACAGGTTCAGGCGCCCCTACCACGTACATACACACCCCTCACACACACAGGCACTGCAGCAGCCCGTGGGACACACACACAGCAGCCCCCCTGTGCTGCCAGCTTCTCAGGCTTGCAGCTGCTCCAGGAAGGCCTGTTCCGCAGGGCATCTGGATCCAGCTGTGCTTGCACTGGCCAGGTCACTCCAGGGGGTGTTGGGGGTGCTGGGAAATGGTCTGGCCATCCTTCTGGCCCCTCTTTGCTGGGGAAGCTTCGGCCTGCAGCAATGAGCTCTGTGCCCCATTTGTTCTTATTGCACCCCTCAATCCAGCTGCATTCAAGGGGTGCAGTGATGGTGTTGGGAGTCCTGTTTGCCGCCTCTCCCCGTCCTCTGTCCCCTCCCCACAGCCTTGGGGTTCTGCACAGCACAGAGGCACACGGGGACAGGCAGTGGCAAAACCCGCTCATTGCAACCACCCACCCCAAACCACTTGCTTCAGAGCTCAGCCTTCCTCCCACGGGTAGGCAGAGCCTTTCCCGTCCTGCAGCATGGTGTGACATGGTGCCAGCCAATGGCACAGGGCAGCCCTTGCAGAGCCCTTGCCAGCTGCCTGCTGCTGCACAGCGCCCCAGGGGTTAACACACACCCCAGCATCCCGCAGCCCCTGGCACCCCGCACCCAGCCTCCCCTCAGCCTCCCAGTGCCCCCCAACCCAGCCCTGGATCCACCCCGACTGGCTGAGCTCAGGGGCAGGATAGAGGAAAGGGCTCAGGGGGTGCATGTTGTGGCAGAGGGTGGGAAAGCCCTGTAGGTGATGCTTAGTGCAGCGAGCACAGGTGAGCAGCAGCCTGGGAGGGGGTTTGGAGCAGCACAGGGAGGGCAGCAGCATTTGAGGGTCTGCCCAAGGGTCAGGATATAGGGGAGACATCCCCAGCCCTGCTTGTTCTCGCTCCTTCACTGGGTTCTCCTGGGGAGATTCCACTCCAGCCAGGCAGAAGGAGCTTATGCAACATCCCTCCCTGCGCTTCAAAGACTGCGCCTCCCTGCTCCTCGAACCGAACACCATGTCCCAGCCCAGCCCAGCCCCGCGGGAGCCTTGCAGACAGATGCACGCGTGGGATTTTCCACGCAGCCCTTGGTGCCCAGCACCCCCACGGATCCAGGTCAGCCCACTGCAGCTGCCCAGGGCCACTTGCAGGCCTGGGGACCCTCTCAGAAGGGGAAGCCGTGCTGCATAGTGGAGGTTCCCACTGGAGAGTGGCACAAGCCGTGGTGCCAGTCCTGAGCAAGCTGCAGCTCGGTGCCATGGGGGTTGGTGCATGGTGAGAGCAAGAACCAGCTGGAGCCTACACAGGCAGCCAGGGTGCTTGGGCTCTGTGTGCAGCAGCCTCCCAGGACACCTGCACAAGCATTCCATGAGCACTGGGACCCTCCCCATCTGGGGCAGCTGAAGAGGAAGAGATGCAAGCATGAGGATGCACCAGCAACAAGGCAAGCATGCAGAGCCCATCCCCCAAGAACCTCCGCAGCAGGGTGGGTGGGGTGTGCAGAGGGGATGCATCCCATTTGGGGCTGCACCTGGGCCCAGAGACGGCTCAGAGCTGAGGGTCCTTGTCTAGACTGTCTCCTTCCACAAATCACCAACCCTTCTGCCATGCCTCAGTCTCCCCTCTGTTCATGTCCCCTGGGAAAGGGGTTTTTCCAAGGTAGGGCCAGGCTGAGACCCCGGCATGCCTCCAAGCAGTCCCAGCTGGGTAGGAGGTTTCAGTCCTCCTGGGCAGGCCCAGGCCCAGGCCCAGGCAGAGGGAAGGGAACTGTTCCCAGCACACGTGCATGCCAGGAGCTGCTGGCAGGGCTGCCCAGCACAGGCACACTGCAGCTGTGCCCTTTGCCAGCACCGTCAGCCCACAGGCACGGGCACCTGCGGGGTACTGGCAGCACGTACCAAAACGGCACAGGCAGTCCTTGCGGAGCGGCTGTTGTCCTGGTGCCACCCTTATATAACTGGGGAGCCAGCCCAGGCCTGTGCCCTCTGCTCAGGGCTGAGACAGGACCCAGCAGTGCCAGCCGCCAGCCCCCTCAGGCCTTTTGGCCCCATGACAGGTCACGGGGCTGTCCCCTCCTCCCAGGAGCACTGCCAACCCCTGTCCCCCCACAGCCCCAATGGGATGGGGACCTGCCAGAGCAAGCCCAGCTGGCCACAGAGGGCAGGGGCTGCGTGTGCCCAGGGCTCGGTGTCGGGGTGGGGGCTGGGGCAGGGCTGCTCGGATGGGTACGCAGTGTTCCCTGGTGGTTTGTGTCCCCGGCACCCTGCCCTGACATCCAGCCACAGGCATTTGTTGGTATCAGGAAGTGAAACAAACAGCAGGCAGTCACCTGGCAGCGAGACCGCAGCCGCCCCAGTGTGCTGGGCGCACAGGGTGCACCGCACTCCTGCCGAGACCTCACTGCCACCAGCTGCCTTTGGCGCAGAACCTCTCCCTGCCCTGAGTACTGCCGGGGATGCCTAAGAGCAGCAGCTGGCTCATTCTCTCAGTCCTCAGGTATCCTTCCTGCATCCTTCTGTGCTGCAGGATGAGTTTTCCCATTGGAAAAAATGAAAATAATGCCATGGTTTGTGGCCTATGGGCTGCAGCTGTGTCCCCAGACTGGTCAAGTTCTGTGGGGGGAAAAACCTGTCAGCAGAGCCTGTTGCAATAGGACAAGGGGGACAGAGTTAGACTGGATATAGGAAAGGAGTTTTTTACTATGAGGATGATGAGGCCCTGGCACAGGTTTCCCAGAGAAGCTGTGGCTGCCCCTGGATCCCTGGAAGTGCTCAAGGCCAGGTTGGACCAACCTTGAAGCAACCTGGGATAGTGGAAGGTGTCCCTGCCTGTGGCAAGAGGGTGGAATAGATGGCCTTTAGAGGTCTCTTCCAACTCAAACCATTCTGGGATTCTATGATTCTATGACTCTTTAGTCTGGCTGGGTCCAGCTGTCCCTGCAGGTCCCTGCCTGTGGCACAGGGGTGTCATGCTTCTGCGAGCCAGACATGCTGGCTGCCCCTTCATCCCCACCCAGCTGGAGAAAGGGGAGCCCAGTGAGGAGCCATCTGCCCACATTCTGTCATGGGTCAGCACACAGGGAGCCACAGCTTTGTACCCGTGGTGAGGTGGCTTTGTGTGTAATCCTCAGCATAGACACTCCCCAGGGCTGGGACAGCTGTGGGACCTGCTGTGGCAAAAGGACTTCAGCTTCCCAGGTAGAAACAAGGTCAAACAGCCCCAAGGAGACAAGCTCAGAGGAGGAAAGAGGGAAGGGGATGGAGTATGTAGGATTGTGTTAGGGAAAAGCAGGAGATAATGTCAAATGACAGCACCAAAGACAAAAGTTGCTGAGGCAGGTGGAAAACAGCTGGGTCATGCAGGAGGGAGACAAGAGTGCAAAAGACACAAACAACCTGAGATGCCTCCTGCCTGTCCATGCCAGAGCCAGTGCAACAGCTCTTACGAGGTTAATGGGATCATTAGTGGCGATAAGGAGGCAGCTAAGCAGTAAAATGTTCCTGAGAAAGTGAACTTCCTCATTCCAGCCAAGAAAGGGAGATTGGTTCAGAGCAAACAGCACCAGGATAAACAACTCAATTAGAAACAGCAAGTTCTCGAACCCAGACAAACAACCCAGACCCGGAAGGTTTCATGTGGGAAGAGCCACGCTTGGAGCAAACACTTCCCCATGGGACTGCCACTTAATGAATGAGCACTTGGCGTTATAGAAGGTGCCAGGGATTAACTGGGATTTAGGGGCCTGGGGGACCTGGCCAATTTGCTTTAATTGATCATTAGACACAGCACAATCCCCAGGAAAATCAGTGTGGGAAATCCGGGCGCCAGGCTCCAGACTTTGCCGGGACTTAGAAGAGGACACAAGTCAGGAAGGGGTTGTCTCCATTGGAGAAGGCTCTGTGAATGAGTGGCTTGTCTTGTGGCTTGGACCTGATCCCCTGGGGGCTGCCCATGGCCTGTCTCAGTCCCCAGCTCCTTGCCTGGTGCCCTGCCTGCAGAGGCAGCTGCCCACACTGCCTGGCCCCCAGAACAGAGGGCAGAACAGAGGGACAAGGGTTGACCTGCACCCCTGGCAAGGCTGAGCTCTCCATCCTATTTCTCCACGTCCCACTGCCACTTGAGCCCAGGGCAGCCCACAGGTCGTGCTGAGGCAGGGACAGGCAGCTGGTGGCTTTGGTGTGAGTGACATTGGGGCAGCCCTGTGCCAGGCTTACACCATTTCCAGACACTGACATGGACATTTTCCCCTGAGCTCAGCACTCGGGTCTCCCTGGTATTTGAGGTCTCTCCTGCCAGCCTTCCCAGCCCAGTCAATGATTACCTAGGATGGAGGTTACCCAAGAGCCACCAGGACAGTAACAGACCAGGAATGACATCCCCAAGCAAACACTGGCTGTGCTGGCCAGGGCAGGGTGCCAGGTCCCGACGATGTCTGCACAGCCTTTTGCTGACACAGCCAAGGTGTGCGGGGCCACCCCACTGCCAGCTGGTGGTCTGCTGCAGTGGGACAGACCAGAACCCCAGAAGGCCCCAACCCCCTCCCTGCCCCTGCAAAATCAAGATCTCATCGCCACTGTGGGCCAGCTGTGATGGCACCTCTGCTCCCACTGGAGACGCTGGCCCCCGCCACCGGAGGGGTCACGGGCCGCTGCACCGGAGATCAGGGCCCTGGCAAGAGATCACTCCGGCTGGTTATGCCACACAGTAGTCAAGTGTATTTGTTGTGTCTGAGCCCTCCTCTGCCGCACACTGCCCTGCCTGGGCCTGGCCTGCTGCAGCCGGCAACTGTAACCCCGGTGGGGCTGGGGGTTGTCTTTGTGGCAGGAGATCTCCCAGCTCTGGGATCACAAGCTGGAGTGATGTTTTGGTCTTTGCTTTTTGCTGTGGAGCCTCCCTGGCATTTCAGAGAAGGGGACCTCAGGTGAAGGGCTCACAGCAGCAGGCACCAGGGGTACCCAGGGCTTGGAAGAGATAGCAAGAGGTGGGCTGCAAGAAGCCACTGCTCTCCTGGAGGATGGGTGGGCTCTGTTTGTGCTTCCACAGTGCAAAGCAGCACAAGACTTCCAGTCCTTCCCCTCCACCCCTGGAGAAACTTCCCCCTCAACCTTCCTGCACTCTCCTCTCAGTCAATCCAGTAATTCTTTTGTGCCCACAGCAGAAGACACACTGGCAAAGTTAAAGATGGTCCTCGGCCACTTCTGAGCCAAACAGATAAACTTCTTGTCCCAAAGGTCCTAGAGGCATGAAATAGGACTCCTGACCTGCTGGCAGCATTCTGGTGCTCTGGAACATGGCTCCATTTTTAATGAGCAAACTCCAGTAGAAGTGTCATCACAGCAGAGCTGCTGCTGCTCCTGAAGAGCCCTGTGCACCTGGGAGAAGCCCCCAAGGGTGCTTGAGCCAGAGTGATGCAGGCAGGTTTGTCTGTGGGTGCTGGAGGCCCTTAGCTGCCCTGGCCTCCTCTCCAACCCCCCACAGCATGGGCTGACCATGGGTGACAAAGGTGATATGGTGGCAGGGGCATTGCAGCTGGCTTGGTGCCCTGGGGAAATGGTCCCACGGTGGGAGGACAGGCAGAGGGTGGCCACTGCCAGGCGTGGGGCTGGTGGCCACAGCCTTGCCAGCAGCCTGTTATTCATTCTCCAGGAGGGAACCTTCGGACTGTGGAAGGTTCGAGGCTCAGGGAAGGCGGGGGCAAAGGGAGAGTCCAGGCTGGGCTCTGTCTGTCTGGCCTCCCTCAGCGAGGTGACTGCCAGGCTGGGAACACCCATGGGTGAACGCACAGGAGCTTGTGCAGGGCGAGTGGGTGTGAGCCCAGGGCATGCAGGGCCTTGTCTCTGTCCCAGTAAGGTCCAAGTGCCATCCCATCTTGGTGTGAAGGGGCTGCATCAGCCTAGGGACAGCTGCAGAGAGAGAAGAGAACAGGAGAGCTTGCCCTGGGTCTCTCCAGGCTGTCTCCACCCCAGCACCGACCCCACAGCAGTGCACCAGCCCCTGCACCCTGGACTGTGCTCACGCGGCCGTGGCAGCAGCCCCTGCCCTGTGCTTGGCAGCAGGAAGGGACCGTGGGCACTGCGGCTGCATGTCGACCGCCTTGGCTTCCAGCTGGGACCAGCTTCCTCCCATGGAGGCTCCCAATTAAACCAATTTCTTGGATGGCTTCAGTGATGCAGGAGCCGGAGGCTTTGTAGTTGTGCGGCCTCTTGGGCCACCCTCAGGGTCTCCCTGTCCCCCCGATGCCCTCCCCATCCCCGGGGCAGCACCTGCTCTCTTGTGTAACACGTGGCCTGATCTCCTGGGGCAGTGCCTCCACTGGCCCTGCTGCTCTCTATAAGCCTTATTGGGAATATATCCCAGCAGGAGCCGAGTGCTGGGGACTGTCCTGGCCTCACCAGGCGCAAACAAGGCAGCGCCATGCTGGGATGTGAGCCAGAGGCACCTCTGAAGCTGCCGCCTGGCCCAGGCCCCACTGGTGCCAGCCCGCTGTGCCCAGAAGCTGTGGCGCCAAGCAGAGCAGCACATCAAAGCCCTTCTTGCCTCAGCTTCCCACCACCCCGGCCAGGCACAAAGAGGGAGTGGCAGGGAAGATGGGCAGGCAGGGGCAGGGCCCCCATGGGGCTGGGGCCAGGGAGACAGGCGCCTTCCCTCTCTGAGCACCCCCTTCCACTCGCCAGAGCTCAGTTCCAGCATGTAACAGGTACTCAGAGTGGCTGGTGGGGAGTAGGGACAGGAACACTGTAGGGGCCAAAGCAAGGCTCACAAGCACAGCCTGCACTGATGGCTAGGAATGAGGGGAGCCTTGAGTGGGCTGAGCCAGTCACCCCAGGGCACAGGAGCTGCACTCCCACAAGCCCAAAATGGATGGGCAGACAGCACGGTGGCAGGGACCTGTGCCGTCTAACAGGAGGATGCAGAAAACTTCTGGGGTGTGACTCCAGGGAGACAGAACCAATGGTGTCCTGGACTAGGTGGGACAGTGCTCAGACAAACACCAAGGTCCCTGTGTTGGCCAGTGGTGCAGGGGCAGCTCTAGGGGCATGTGAGACATGGGCTTGGGCCACCTGGCAGAGAGAGCCTAAGTGGCAATGGCAGTGGTGGTGGTGCTGCTGGCCCTGCCGTCACCAGCACTGTGGGACACTGCACTCACACAGGGACACGCACTCAGCCCTGCACCCATGGCACTGACACACACACACACGTGCTTTAAGGCACATGCCTGGCTCCTTTCTCAGTGGGACCAGAGCCTCATGTTTCCCCAGGCAGCCTTTGGGGTGGCTGAAGGCTCAAGAGGTGCAGGTAAGACCATGCTGCAGGGAGCAGAGCATGAGCAGTTTGGCTGTTGCAACAGCACTTTGGGAGTTTGGGTCCAGTGGCAGACATAGGGCATAAATCCTTGGTGCTGACACCATCCAGAGTCTGGTCCCTCCAAAGCCCAGGGGTTCAGGGACCAAGGGGAGCAGGGCCAGGACCCAGGCAAAGAGCCTGAATGGCAAAGCACTGAGCAGCAGAGGCCGCAGGCTCCTCAGATGGGTAATTATTGTTATTGTTGTTATTATTGTGATTACAATAACAGCAACAGCTACTGCTGGCTGCCGTTGCATCACTGCTGGCATCGTAGTCAATTGTCATTGCAGCGGGAAAGTGACGCCGCAGGGCAGGAAGTGTCTTAGCCAATGCAGTCTGTCCCTCTGAGGGCATCCACAGCAGTCTGCCCCTCCCTCCAGGGGCCCACAGCCTGGGACTGTGCTCTATTGCCTGCAGGTGTTCGGACTGAAGAGGACAGATGGGTCTGGAGGTGAGCTGACAGCTCCAAAGGTCCCTGCTGATCCCAGGGCTGTGCCTCTTCCCCACGTCAGTCCCTGCCAGCGACCAGCTCCCTCTGTCCCAAGGGCCTGGCGTGTTGTCATTTGGGGTACAGCCAGAGTGGGTGTCACTGCTCAAAACTCTGCCACTGCCAGGGAGGATGCCCTGCTCATGGGACAGGCCCACGTGGCTTTCCAGCTCTCCTCCCACCCCAGAAAAGGCTGCTATTAATGGAGGGATTGTTAGGGAATTAAGGGTTGGAGCAGCAAGCAGGTCTGGGCTGTGGGCTGCAGAGAGCCAGGGATTACCCTGGGACAGCAGTCCGGTGCCAGCACCTCTCCAGCTGGAGCTGGCGCTGCCAGAGAGCTAAGCCCAAAGTGCTGGGGCCCAGCCCAGCTGGCAGTGCCTGGGCTTTGCTCCTTCAGGAAGTTGGAGCAGGGATGCTGCCCACCTCTCTCCCTCCATATCACCTGATCATTCTCAACCTCCAGGTCCTGGAGGGGTTCTGCTGCACAACTGGAGCCCCCAGCTCTACTAGGTAGTGAAACGGGGGTGCTGAAACTCCTGGGGTGGTGGAGCAGTGCCTGGGAGCCAATATTACACAAAAGCTTTGTCCAGCTGTCCTGGACAAAGGGAAACACTCCCCAGCTTCCTGTAACTGCTCATTCTTCTATAATTTCGCACTTAGAGAAGCACCCATGGACACCCAGCACTGACAACCTGCACCCAGCAAGGGCACCCATCCCTCCTGCTCTGCTCCCAGCTGCCTGCTTCCTTCAGGATGCTGTGGGGGAGCAGGGCTGCTCCTGTTTCTCGCAGGGTTGGGCACCCCAAGAGCACCCTGCAGCATTTCTGCCAGCCCCAGCTGTGTCTTGCCATGTCCAACGCAGCTGTGACGGAGCTCACACCTCTCCTGCTGAATGCCACCATATCACTGCACGGAGTGGAGGAAGGTCCTTCTCAGCCCAGGAGCAAATCCCTGCTTCAAGCCAGGCCTGGATTATGCTAAGGGTTTTGTGGCAGCAGCAGGTCTGCCTGCAATCCACGCAGTCGTGCGTGGCTGCAGCTCCATGCCTAGGGCAAGGAGCACGTGTGTGGGGACATGTGAGCACACACGGAGACCCTGTGTGGAGCATCCCAGCACTACCTGAACCACTGAGGCTGTGACCTCTCAGAATTCCTGTACTGGGGAAACAGAGAAGGAACGTGTCATTTTAACAGCTTTGACCTGGCTCCGCTCCCCTCTGTCTGCCCCCCACAAAAGCTCTGCTGGCAGGTGACCCACAGGCACCGTGGCAGAGCTGGCCGAGGCAGGGGCAAGGGTCACTCTGCACACACGCTGGGTGTGATTAGGCAGCCAGAGGCTGCTGTGAACAGCACTGCTGCAGCATGGGAATGCCACAATACTAATTAATCCAGGCACTGGCGTGGGGCCAGGATAGACCTTCCAGGGCTGCAGGAACTCAGGCAAGAAGACAAAATGCCCCTCCAGGAAGTGGGTGTCAAACCAGGGCCTGGATCTGGCAGCCAGTGTGCCCACCTTTGGGCTGCATCTGTGCCCCATGGCTTGGGGTCACCAACTTCTGCCCACCTGCCACCACCCTGGAGACATTCCAGCTCACCCCCCATGGCCAAGACCAGCTGGGGGTGGGAAGGTGACAGGGCTTCATGGCCCAGAGAGAGCTTGGAGGTCTCTGGCCATCTGACCCCCAGCCACAGGCCAGTCTCCACAGTGTGCTCAGCCCTGTGGCATCCAGGAGCCGGGTGCCAGCAGCCAGGCACAGTGCTCTGTATAAGCACATCTGCTCTCTGCCTGCTGCTCCCATCACAGTGACAAGTGGGCACCAGGCCAAAAATGCCTTTCCCTTCCTCCATCCACAGGGCAGCAGGACAGGCAGAGGTGGAAAGCTCATGGGGAAGGTTGAGGTAAGAAACCAAACCCTGAGGCTGGCCTGGTACCCCTGCTTCCAGCCTATCTCACTGCATCCCAATCCCGGGATGGTCCCATCACTGGCAGGTTACACTGCCAGGGCTCAGCCTTCAGCTTCTCCCTCCTCCTCCTCCCATGAGCTTGCAAATTGCAAATTCCCTGCTCAGCCTGGCTTTGCTCACCTTTCTTTCACAACTTCTGCCACCAGTTGTGAGCAGCACAGGGCAATCTCCTCCAGGGCATTTTCTGGAGCTGGGTCCGCAGCCCTCAAAATCCACCTCACCTGAATCCCCCTCATCCCATCCAGATGTCTT
The DNA here is from genome assembly GCA_013398055.1 of Ifrita kowaldi. Lineage (NCBI taxonomy): Eukaryota > Metazoa > Chordata > Aves > Passeriformes > Cinclosomatidae > Ifrita > Ifrita kowaldi. The sequence goes on from VZRS01017147.1 coordinate 13,710, forward strand.
GGTGAGAGACCATGCAGAAGTGGGGAAGACATGTCCCCACATGTACTGACCAAGGCACTGGGGCCTGGGCAGGCTGAGGAAGAAGTTGAAGGGGCTTTCCAGCCCAAACCACTTCCAGGAAGGATCAACTCCCAGACTCGTCAAATACAAAACATTTTCTTCCTGTTTCAAGCTTAATTTTTGCATCAGGCAGGACTGATTATTTTTAATGAACTGTAAAGCTGGAAAGAGGCACTGTGCTTCTGTGAACTGTTTCTTTTGGGAATCTCCCAATTTTCAGGTCTAACAGATCCCACAGATGATGCCTCATTGGCATGGAAGGAGTCTGGTGGGGAGGGCCCCTGGGCTGAAAGCCGAGATGTGCTGTGCCCTGTATTTTTAGAAGGTGGAGACAGCCAGCTGGATCCCACTCCGGACCCACTCCTACCTTGCTCTGACCCTGTGAACTCTGGGTCTCCAGGTCCAGGTGCCTTGGGACACCCAAAAAGCTTCTGTCCCCAGCAGTGTTGTACTGCTGCTGAATGCAGTCATGGAGAATAGGACTTATTTTTTTATTTAAGCTGGTCTCTTTAGGTGTTTGCCTTAGAGGTAACATTCCCATGTCTGTCATATCCTTCCCTGGACAGGGAGCAGATTTGGAAGGTGCCACTGGCACTGCAGGGACTGACGCACACCACATGCCCGAGGCCATGTGCGGCAGCAGCGCTGGCAGGATCGGGCTGTCCCGGTTTGTGCCCAGCTGGGCACGTCACGGCCACGGGATGACAGAGAGCCCCAAGCCTCTGGCTGTCCCACTCATGACTCTGCCTGGATGCGTCCCGGGAAGGGCTGCTGCATCCTCACTGCAGGGTCCTGCAGAACCCCACTGTGCCCAGGCACCGCACCACTGCTGCAGCCCCTTCCACGCCTTGCCTGCTGGGCTCTGGCCCACGGAGGAGCTGCTGCTTGGCCATGACCATGTTTGGGTGTTTTTGAGCTGGTGGATGACTCAGATCTCTGTTCCCGGGACTTGTTTACTGAGCTGGGTGGGAGCAGTAGGAGCATGAGGCCGGCGGCGTGGCGGCCGTGCGCTGCCCAGTGTGCCCCCATGTGCAGCTGCCTCTGCCGCTCGCTGCGGTCCTCGTGCCGGGCCTGCTCAGGGACAACTTCTGCTTATGGAGTGGGAGGTTGCTGGCCCGCGCCGAGCACAGGGAACCCTGGGGAAGGATGTGCCCAGGCTCACACGGAGAGGCAGAAACAGACCCAGGTGTGCCGCTCCAAAGCAGGTCATTCCAGGCTGTTTTACCCCCTCCTTGCAGGATCAGCCCAGCAGTTCCTTTTGTCCTTACTTAATGCTGAAGCTATGCAGCCCCTTGCCAGTGCCATGGCTGTGCCCCCGCCCCGCTGCCGGCTCTCCCAGCTGGCGGATGGCACCGTGCCCACACATGCCTGCCTGGTGGAGACAGGGGGTTTCTCGGAAAACAACCCACTTCTTGGCCTGCCTGAAATAACAGCTCAGAAAACACAGTACAAAAATCCCCAGGGCTGAGCAACGAGTTGCTGCTCTCCAGCAGCTGATCCCGCAGCCCTTGCACCAGGGAAGTATTCCTGGGCGGCTGGGGAGCCTCCCCAGCATCCCGCCCAGCTCCCCACCATGTTGCACAGCCATGGGCATCCTCCCAGCCCTCCTGGCCACGACAGCTCCCGGGTTCTCCTTTGGCTGCTCTCTGCGGCCATCCCAGGGCTCCCCTCCACCCTGCCCCGCCCCGGCCACCCCCATCCCCAATCCAGCCGTTGCTCTGGAAGCGGGAACAAAAACCTGTCGCTTCCGCCTGCCCACGGTGTCTCACAGCACAGCCCAAAATAGCTCAAAAAGCCCTAAAATATCGCTGCCCACTCAGCCCAGCCAGTACCCTAAGGAAGACGTAGGAGTGTGTGCAAGGCTAGGGGTGAGCAAGCAGAGGGACCAGCCCAAAAACGTACATCCCACGGGATCATCATTTCCCCAGGCGTGCAGAAAAACAGCTGTTGCTGTGGCGACAGCTCAGCGCTTGCTGCTTCCTCCCACAAAATCGGGTGACACGACGTCATCAGCCGGCCGGCCGACGGTGTGCGTGGCCAAGGCCGTGACTCAGAGCTGGCCACCGGCCCCGGCCCCGCCCGGCGCCCGACCTCCCCCTCCCTTTCTCACCAAGCCTGGGCATCTCTGGCTTTCCTAGAGCACCCATCAGGCAGCAGGATGTGGAGCCTGGGTCACGACTAGCACGTTCAGGCTCGGAGATGAGGTGTCCCCAGCTCTCCAGCCCGGTTCTGGATTAGCCAGTACCTCCCCCCGGCGTGTCCCCACTGTGCGAGTGACAGTAACTCAGGCAGAGCCATCTCTGCACAGGCTCCCTCTGCCTCCCTCCCTTTCCATCCTGGGCACACCAGGGCATCCAGCAAGGACCAGGATGCTGCTGCCCTGAAGCATCCTATTCACAAGTTAAATGTTTCCCAGTGCCCTCAGGTTAATCCTGATTCACTGCCAAACCATCCAGGGGAGATGCCAAGCTGGAGGCATCCAGGGTTCACGAGCCAGGGGAGTGGGATCGTGAGAGTGGGTCTGGGGGAAGCTAGGTACAAACCGTGCCTCCCAAGGATCAGCCATCCTGAAATGCTCACAGCATCTCCGGAGAATGTTAATCTCCCTCTACTAAACTCAGATTACATGAAACTCCCTGTTTCCAGTTCTCTATCCTAGGCTCTGCTCTGCTGGAGGACTCCCCAGCTCCCCTAGCTCCAGCACCAGGCCAGTCTCCAGGCTGGGCTGTCCCCACAGCTCCTTTGCAGAGCTGGATGCACAGGAGCACTTCTGGAAGAGTCTCCCCCGTGGCCAGGCACCCCAGTGTGTCTCTGCTCAACCGAGCACGCAGACCCAGAACCTGCTGAAGGTGTTTTAAAACTGATCTGTTCTTGAACAGGAGAATCCTGACGGACGTAAGACCAGAGCTGTTCTGTGATGCTTTTCAGGAGCAGTTTTCTTGAGAAGGCAGAGAGAAGGCCCAAAATCACAGCTGCCCTATTGCTGCCCATTGCCACCCACTGAGAGCACCCAAACAAAGGAACAGCTGCTTCCAGACCCCGTGGCTCTCCCCTGGGCTGCAACATCTCAGCTGGGAGGGCCTGGACTGTCCTAGGGAAGCTCCACTGTGCCCATACCAGGACACAGCAGCATCAGGCTCCCAGAAACTTTCATCTTGCTCCCCCGAGACACAGAGTACCTTCTCCTGGGTGGTTCTCAGGCAAGCCCTGAACCCCCACCTCATCATGAAGCAGCATAGATACCCTGAGCCTCTTTATCACCAGCCAAGGAGCCAGGGACCAATTCTAGCTCCCCTGAATCTCCAGCACACCTCCTACTCCACCCAGGATCCCCTTGCCCCCCTTGTGCTCCACACTGCCTGTTTGTATGCTGCTGCCATGGTTACTGGCCACTGAGTCACCACCAAACCTCTCTCATAGGCAGGGAAGCCCAGACTCATATTTTCCATGGGATTCCTACAACTCATTCAACCTTCTGAGGTGGGGAGAGATGTTGACGGGGGTGGACAGAGATGTTGATGTCACAGGGATATCCCAGGGACCAGGGCTGTCCACACAGGGAGCTGCCAAGGGCACATCCAAGCTCTGCAGGAATGTTGAGGTTCCTTGGGGCTGTATGATAGAGGATTCCTTCATCCTTTTGGAGAATGGATCCAGGAAAAATCTTTCCCCAGCAGCTGCTCTTGCAGCCGAGCAGCCTTGGTGCCTGCATGTGGGTTCACTCCTGACGTGTGCCTTGTGAACCCACCCTCACATGGGTGCTGCGGCTGTTCACCCCTCCCCTTCGTATCCCCAGTTTTGCAATGCTGCAAAATTATCCCCAGCTCCCCATAGCCCCCCCAGCACAGGTCAGTGAGGAAACAGCATCTGGAAGGGATCAGCACAGTAACCACTGCGGGGAAAGGGGAGGGCTATAAATAGCAGCAAGTTTCCAAATCAAAGCTTTAGAAACAACAACAACAACCAAAGAACATAGGCTGAGGCACTGGCTTTTCTGCCCGGAGTGTTTATATATATATAGTCATTTTTTTATTCCTAGCTTGTTTTCAATCTTCCCTCACTGCTGGGATGTTCTGGGTCTGTCCTCTTTCCCACTGGGCAGCTTCCCAGAGACACATTTCTTGGAAGGTTGTAACCTCTTTTAGTAGATTTTAAATTAATCTCAGACAGGAATGTCCCAGGATTCATTTTCTACTCATTTAGCAAGACAGGCTTGTCCCTGCTTTGGGGGTGCCACAGGACTGGCCGTGGTGGCCCCAGGGTGTGGTGGGCACCGCAGGGAGCACGCCAAAGTTCCATCCAAGTGGAGGGGTGATGTTTTCTGGGGGAGCTCATTGGCGATGGGAAAGTCTCAGCATCTGCAAGGAGAGGCTGGATGCACACCTGAGTTTAACCCTCATGGCTAAGAAGTAGTACTGGTAGAAAACTGAACCTGGGAAACATTGCCTGGGGTCTCCTTTGGAGCATCCAAAGGAATGGATGAGGGTTTCCTTTGGACCATCCTCAAACAGTGTGCTTTACTCAGGCATGGATACTCCTTGGAATAACCTAAGCACAAGCTCAGCTGTGGGTCCCCAACCCTAGCCCTGTTCTGGGAACAGGCACTGTGCCTCCTGAGTTCTTCCCACTGTCCCTGCTGGGGCCCATGGACTGGCATGATCCCAGTCAGCCTCGAGCCTCTCACAGACACCACAGCTCTAGAAGTGCATCCTTCCTGGATGATTTGTGGCCTCAATGGCATGTCCAGTGGGACATCTGTTCTGCAGAACAGTGGTCCCCAGTTCCTGGTAGGGCAACTCAGATGCTGCAAGACAAGGGAACAAGGAGAAATTGCACCTTTTCCCCAGCAAGTTACTCTCCAGCTTGAAATCCCCAACCACAGCGCAAACTCCTTGAACCCTGGTGTGTCCCTGCTTCCTCCCCCTGCCCAGGGCTCCTCAGTGACTGCAAACAGCAGCAGCCTTGGCCCTGGGAAGTGTGGATGTGTGGCCTCCTGTGCAGATCAAGCCAGTGCTGCCGTGTTTATCCCAGTTTTATTGCCCACTAGAGTTGTTTTGCTGGAAGGGCTGTGGTCTGGCAGGCTCTGCCCTGGCAGCAGTGCTGTGGTGCAGCCAAGCCAGGATGGCATGACACACACATTTGAGAAATAACATCACAAATCTGCTTCGTTCAGTCGATGAATCATTCCCACTCCCTGTGGGCTCCCTTCCCATGAGCCAAACCTTACTTCCCCTGCTCTGGGAAACAACACAGGCAGAAAGTACCCAGGCAGTATCCCCTGAGCAACACCAGCAGCACTGCCTGATCCCTCCCTGCAGCCCTCTGCCCTGCCCAGCACACCCGGCCTTCCTGCAGAATGCTGGGAGCTGCTTGGCACCTTGGTGCCACATCCCCAGACTCCATGGCATCCACACTCAGAGTAGTCAGAAACCTCCAGCTCCCCTCTCCTGGCCTCCCCAGGCCAAGTGGGGAAGAAGACAGCAGGTAGTAGAAGCAGCCACAACTGACAAATGCAGGGACAATTTAGCAGCCACTCCTTGGGATGCCAGCAGCTGTTGGCTAAAACCAGGTGAGAGCAGACACAGTTTTCTGGGGACCCACTGGAACCTGAGGCCACAGTGATGGACTCAGCACAAGGCTGACACCGGCAGCCAAATGGTGAACAGCAGGGCGGCCACGAGCAGCACCTGCAGACAACAGCTTTGTGCTCCCATCTCCAGGCAGAGCACAGCAGGTTGTGCTGGCCCAGCCCACAGCGAGCTGCCGAGGGGCTCTGGGCTTCCCTGTCACAGCAAGGATTGTGCCATCGGCCTGCAGTAACATCAGTGTATTCTTTCTTCAAATGATGGACACTCTCCAAACTCATCCCACAAGAAAGCAATCAAGTGGGCTGCATGCTAAATTTGGGGCAGGGAGAGGATGGCACAGCCTCACATGCTTTCCCTTGTACAGTAGGAATCAGTCCTACCCTACAGCAGGGGCAGGATCCTGGGGGACCTGGCAGAACCCTTCATCAGGACTGGGATTACCATGGGAAGGGGAAGGCTGGGTCACACTCCACCATATCCATCTGGGTGGATGAACATATCCACCCAGTTTAATGTCACAGCTGACCCTAGTGTCAAAAGCACTAGGAGCAATGCAGGATGTTCCCGTTTTGGTCCCTGCCCTACCATCGTCAAGGGGCTGGTGCTCCCACAGACTGGTCCGTCCACGCAGCAGCACTGCTGCCTGGTCAGATCCATGCTGACATGGGTAGCCCTCTCCATCCCCTCCCGGGGTGGGTATGCAGCCCAAGGTCCACAACCTCTTTTTGTGGAAGAAAGGACAGAGTGAGGAGTCTGGATGTCTCACACCCACTGGTGCATTGGCAGGTGCATCTGTGTCCCACAGGTGCGATGGAGCTGCAGCACCTCCCTGTTTCCATCACGTCCCCCTTGTGACAGTGTCCTGCCGGAGTCAGAGCGGGTCTGCCCCACGTAAGAGGCACGTGAAGGGACACTCGTCATGTCCCTGAAATAGCAATGACCTGCAAACATGGGCTAGGGGTACATGTTGAGGGCTGTGGCTGCAGGAGCCCCAGCATTACGTGACAATCTCAGTTTTCCTTTTAAAGACAACGACACCAAAACAAGTTTCCTGTGAGTTTCCTGTGTTCCCAATTATGAAGGAGAAAATCTGGGAACCTTTCTAAGTCCATGCTAATAACATCAGCAAAGGAAATGTCGTTAGAGAGAATGTGAAAAGATGTGACAAAACCCCAAAATCCCATTACACCCTGGGGACTTAAACTCCCAGGACCACACCCTGCCCGGCTCCCGTGCCTGTGGCAAGCCCCAACTCTCTTACACGACCAGATCACAGCATCTCTCTCAGCTGGTGCCAGTCTGGACAGCATCCCAGTGCTGTGCCCTGGGGAAAAGACTTGTGGAGATGGAGGAAAACCCAGGATGAGCCATCAAGCGCTCTGCTGACACTGCACAAAGTGGAAGCACTCCACTCTGTGGAAGTGCTTGGCCAAGTTCAAGGTCGAGGGCTGTAAATTCCTTGTTATTTTTAACTCCAGGATAGCAGCTGGCTGAAAACAAGAGAAAGAATAGCTGGGATTTGGAGAGGGAGGGGAGGTGCAGGGTAGGTGAATGCTTTTGCCTGTTGAAATAAGGGTGAAACCTTAAGAAAGAGGCAGAAGGGGTGGGAGAAAACAGGTGCTGCAGGGTGGCAGGATGCCCCCAAAGAGGTGCTGTCAGGATGAGCAGGGTCTCTGTCTGTGCCCCATCAGTCACGGAGTTGCAGCTGGACACGTCCTGATGGCTGAGGTGACCTGCAAGGACATGTGCTGCTGCAGCCTGGGACCATGGGAGGCTCAGGGGGCATGGAGTGAGCTGGGCTGAGGCATGTGCTGGCACACACATATGCAGTCAGTGGTTTTCTCTCCCACTAGAAAACAGCAGCATGTGGCTGATATTGGGGAAGAGACTTTTCTCCTGCTTGGTGCAGTGTCCAAAAGAGGGCTGGCATCCCAGCTCCCTCATCCTGCCCTGCCCATCTGACAGTGGGCAGGGGTGTTGCACTCAGGGCCGGGGCTTCACCCTGGCCACAGCAAAGCCATGGTGCCCATGACACAGTGTCCCTTGGCCCAGGTCCTGGCATATGGCTCCATCAGATGGACATTTCCAAACCGGCCCACACATCGTGTCACATCACCTCAGCAACGGAATGCATACGCTGAGGGGACAACACTGAGACCACGTGCCTGCAGCTCTGCACATCCCCCATCCCACACGGCACCAGTGCGGCTGCCAGGAAAAGCAGTGATGTTCCCAGGGTGTGAAACGATTAAATGCTGGGGTTTGAGGAAAAAAAAAAACAGTCAAGGAATAACAGAAGAGAGAACAGCCTTGCAGGGATCGCTGCGAGCTGCGCAGAGCTGAGCCATGCCCAGAAGCGTGCTTGCACAAACACCCACACCCACGCTCATGCTGGCATTCAGATCCTGTGGGATCGAGCTACGTGCACAAGGCATGTGTGCACACACGTGCATATGCACACTCTCACAGGGGTGTGTGGTCCCTGCGATCCAGCTACAGGCAGCATGTCTGTGTGTGCTCAGCGTGTCCAGACACGGCTTTGCGCCCGCCGCAGTCCCACTCGGCTCCAGCGCCACAGGTCTCTGCCCCAGGTGGACACCATGTTCTGTGGCCAGTGATGGTGCTCACGGGAAACCTTCAGATCCTTGTCCTTTAGCCCAGCCAGAACAAACTAGGCAATTAAAGGAGATTTCCTTGCTCACAGCCTCTGCTACTAGCACAAACCTGTGTGTTGGCCTTCTCCCAGGCCTGCTCTCCTGTTGTGCCTCGTGCTCCAGCCCTCCCTTGCCGTCATCTCTGACTGCATCTGCTCCGACTTCCTGGCTTCTCCATACACCCTACAGACACACTGGGGACAATCCTGGCCCCGTGATGCTGCTGGGGTGGGTGGTTCTGCACCTCCTGGCTCAGGGCAAATCCTCCCTTGGGAAAACCAAGGCCTGACTTCAAAGACGCCCAGGGCTGGCACTCTCTGGGCTCCCCAGGGACATCCTGCAGATGGTCTCTGGGCAGCGGGGGCCCACCCATCACCCATGGCCCCTGCCCCAACTCAGCTCTGGGCTGATGAAGCTTTCCTGGGTTGAGAGGCACAGTCCTTCCACCACTGCTCCATGCCCAGGAAGTCCAAGAGCCTGAGGGCTCACACTGCCCTTCCTAGCCTGCCATAGTCCTTAGGGGACACCCAAGATGCCAGAACATCACCCCTCCTGAGGTCTGCACCCCTGAGCAGCACAGCCATCGTGCCCCAACCTACACCACTGCATGGACACAGGCAGAGGCCCAGCCCCATGGTGCTGTGGGGACACAGGGGACACATCACTGCATGGATGCAAACAGAGGCACTACCAGCAGAGGTGACAGCCAGCGAGTGTCTCTCCCTGCCTGGCAGTGCCAGGCTAGACAGCTCTGCCAGGAAGATAGATGCACATGAGAAGATACTTCATGGTCTGGTCAAACCCAGTGCAAACAAAGCAGTGTGATCCAAGGAGTGAGGGGCAGACTCTGCATGGGGACAGAGCCACTGTGCTGGCACACAAAGGCCCCTTCACTGCCCTGGAAAGATGAGCAGTGTGTGCAATGGCATTGAATCTGGGACAGGGACAATTATGGTGTGAGCTCTTCTCAGACAGAAAGGCCTTTGTGAATCAGGAGCATCCCCAGCTCTGCAGTCACCATTGGTGACCAAGCACAGTCCAAGCCACAGGGCTGGGCTTCCCTGGAGCCAGGTCATGCCAGAGTGGCCCTAGACACAGTCTGTGTGATGGCCGAGTGTGTGGGAAGTGCTGGGAGCACTGGCTGACCTCTGTCGAGGCTGGATAGCACCCAGGCAGCCAGGGAGACAGGAGCCGGCTGCTTTCCGCAGCTCTGCCGGATCACCAAATCCCTGCTCCATCCCAAAAGCCCTCTGTCCTGTCTCCCGTTGATGTGACTTATGCCATATGGCCCCTCAAGCTACACATCGGAAGGGCCTCAGCACCCCACGGCCATCCCAGTGCCTCTGAGTGCTGCAGGCAAGCGGGAGAGGCAGCAGGCGCTGAGTCACAGCAGCAGCACCCAGCTCCCAGCCTGCGGCAGACTCAGACCTGCTGGGCTCCCTGGCACAGAGCGACCCGGGGACCCTCTGCTGCTGGGCGATGCCATGTGGGGTTCCTCCGGGGTGCCACCCACCTGGCAGCGCCGTTCCAGTGTCAGTCATATCAGAACTGGCCAAGCAGGGCACAAGGTCACCCACAACGTGAGACAGCAGCTCGCTCTTGCTGTGCATCCAGACGCAGGATACAGAGGGCTGGTGGAGCAATCCCCCTCTCTGGAGACAGGATTTAGGGAAGACCACAGTGCTCCCCTAAACACAAGCAAACACAAGCAGATGCTGCTAGACCATGACCCAGTGAATGACCAGTTCTCCCCATGGTCATGCTGGGCAGGCGAGGAACGGGCAAGCTTGAGCAGCAGCCTCACCAGGCACCAGTGAAGCCATGGCATGTGACATGCCACCTCCCAGAGCCAGCCTGTCCTTACCATCACCACATCTCAGCTGGCTCCTTCCATCAAGAGGGTGAGCATCAGGGTGTGGCCATGGCTGGTGGGGACCATCTTTGCCACTGACACTGCCAGACTGGCCTGGGATGTACAGTCAGGGGCTGCTGCACCCCCTACTCCCTGATCTGCCATGTGTGTCTCTCAGTTCCCCCAGCCAGGTGACGCTGCTCCTCTGTGAGGACTCGCTCCAGGGCCCAGCATGTGCCAGGAGGAGGCTGAGACAGAAAAGGGACCAGACACAAAAAGCCTCAAGCCTTTTCCAAAGAGGCTTGTTGTTTCTCTTCTGGGATGTGGTGAGCTGCCAGGGCCATTGCATGGCCAGGCCATCTGAGCTCTGTGGTTGGGCAGAGCCAGGGCTTGCAGTGGGGACAGGTGGCACCACAGGAACCCCAAGCAGAGGCTGTCCCAGGAGAAGGGTGCACGGGAAGGGGGTGGGAGGAGTGCCAGGGGTGTGGTGCCCAGTTGATCAGTCCAGGATTCATCACAGGGCCCAGCCATGGCTTCTCAGTCCTGCCTGGGGCCCTGCTGCACCAACATGGGTGTTCCTCCATCTCTCATTCCCTGAGGAAGAACCACAGTCTCAGGCACCTGGAAGGGCCAAGCCTGGAAGCTGCACTATGCTCCAAGGACAATGTGAGGAGCACATGCTCTGCTGCCAACAGCTGGTGCCTCAGCCCTTGTTTTCAACTTTATGTAAGGAGGTAACTCAAGCCTGCTCCAGGACATGGTGAAATTGGATCCATACGGAAACAATTAGAAAGGGGAGGGATAAGGAACAAACTTTGCTTTGTTGGCACAACTCTCTGTTGTTGTGGCACAACTTCCCTGTTGGCCAGGGAAGAAAACAGAGCCCGTGAGCCAGCCCAGATGTATTTGTGCTGGGGAAAAACAACCCATAAGTAAAAGAGAGGCATGGAGATGGGGCTCATTCCACACCCCCCTCTGGGACCAGCTTTGGCTGAGAGTGATAGGGGCAGGTCCTTGAGGACAGAGAGGCTCTTAAGGAGTAGAATTATAGAATACCTTGAGTTGGAAGGGACCCACAATGATCTTCAAACTCTTCTAACTCTCCTACCAAGGAGGAGATGGAATCTCACCAGGGAAGCTCTTCTCACTGAGTTGGAGACAACCTGCCTTTAAGCCAAGCCCAATGCAGTCAAATGAGGACTGTGAAACACCTGCTGGGATCCCCTCTGCCAAGACCACCTACAGGCCCCCATCCTCAGTGCCATGCTGCTCACACAAACTGGAGGTCACCTCTGCCCTGGGGACCCATCCTCTCCACAGGGCAGGGAAAGGACAAATGTTTGCTGACGCTCTGGGTTACGAGCCCAGCCTGCACCCCGATGCGCCCCAGCTGCTCATACAGGCCCCGCGGGCCCCGGGGTCCTCTGGGATGGGTGATACCTGCAGGGCTTGTTGACAAGAAACACTCGCCACCACAGCTGCTTAGGAAAGGCATGCCGTAGGCACGGGGTGTACCAGGATGAAAGCAGACTGTGAGTCACCTCAGAAAGTGGAGTCTGGACGAGCATCTTCAGGGGTGATTCCAGGATTGCATCACTGCAGTGGGAGAGGTTCACCCTCTGCCTGTGCTCATGGAGAAGTCCTTGGTCAGCCTGCGTGGGTAGGTGTCCACCTATGCTGGTGCTGCAGGGTGATGCCTTTGTCTGCAGCACAGTCCCCTCAGAGCCACATCGGCTCCCACCCCAGCTTCAGCATCCTTCTCGAATATTACCCTCCAGCCACAGATCCTGCACAGCCCTGAGCCAAACCCCCTCTCTGCTCCCGCTGTCCCCAGGGCAGTTGAGGAGAGCAACCTGTTCTCAGGGTTCCCATGGAATGTAGCTGTACACTCCAGCTCCCCTGCCGGTCTCCCCAGAAGGACAAAATGGCAGCAGCTGCTTCCTCATCCCTTTTTGGGACAGGAGGTCCATGACACAAACAGGAGCATAGCCGGGCACGGGGTGCTGGCCATGCCTCACCCCAGTGAAACCTGGGAGCCTGATGCAAGCACATGGGGAACTTGCTCTGCTGGCAACTTCCACTGTGTCTTTCATCAGCCAAACGGTCTGTTCCAGGTTTGTGTCTTTCATCAACAAAGTCCTTCAGAGCGGGAATCCTGGGAGGTAAGTATCTGGAATGTGTTAGGAACAGCTAATCCCAGGTTTGTCCTTCCCCACAGGAGAGGAGGAGCAGGGCAGGTGAGATGGGGCTGCAGGTGCTGGCTGGCTTCCCAAGCTGTTTAGCAGGAGCATGGGCTGCCCTGCCAGCAGCAGCACGGCCACTGCACTGAGCAGGGGCTCCTCCTCACCCTGACCCTGCTGCAGACCTTCTGCAGGGACCATGTCTGTGCCTGCAGCCATCGCAACTGGAGCCTGCACATGATGCTTTGTCCCCTTCTCCCTTGCAAGGGAACATGGTCTCTGCCAAACTGCTGGTGTCCTGTCATTGGACATGTCCCTGCTGTCACAATCTGTCATGAAGCACTCTGGATCCCCAGTCTGTCCCTGGCTGAAGGCTGTTCTGAGCTGGTGCTTGGCAGGGTGAGAGATGGGATAGAGCAGCAGGAGATGAGACCTGCCAGCCCTCCCAAGTTCCTGGGACTCATCCAGGAGCTCCTGTGCAGTGTGCTGTGCTGGGGCTGAGACCCCCAGGAGATGTGAATGGCTCAAGCCAGCACTGGAGCCAGGAATCCACAGCCACAGGACAGAGAATGTGACTCAAGGGTGGCAGAGCCACCCCAAACCACCCCAGTCTGTGGCATGGAGCTCACCCTCCGTGGGAGATGTGCCCATGCTCGACCAGCTTGCCTCTTTGTGACAAGTCACCATGGACACTGGAGCCACTGCCTGACACTTCCAGCGCTGAGCTCTTCAAGAGCTGATGGCCTGCTCCAAAGTGCCCTAAAATACCCCAAAACCTCTCCCTCAGTTTGGCATACTTTGGGCTTCCCAGGGTGACCAGCAAGACCACTTGCCCCAAACCAAGCAGCCCAGCTGAGCCACCAGAATCTATTCGGGGACCCATTCAGCTTGCTCAGGTGGCTGTTTCCATTCCCTACCCAGCTCCCTGCCAAGTGTGTGTTGGTTGTGAAATTATGGATTCCTTCTTTATTTCCAAATATAAACATTGTTTTCTCTTGCATGTGTTTTGGTTTTTTTGTGTTGGACATGGAAAGTTCCCAGCATTTGTCAGTTGTGGAGCTCAGGCAGGGAAAAAAAAAGCAAACACTGTGCTCAGCTGAGGGTGAGGAGGCTGGAGAGGCTGTAAATTTTAAGCACAAACTAACCCCAAACACTTTCTACATTGTTCAGCCAGGCCTGGACGGAGCCTTTCACAATGACCAGGTGTTTTCACACAGTGACTTAGTTCCTCACTCCTGGCTCACCATTTCCCATGAGTTCCAGAAATCATGGCCCAAACTGGAGCTACCTCAGCCTGACCTGGATGATGTAAGCCACGCAAGGGAGCAGGTGAAGTGTGCCCCAGAGGGACACAGCCACTTTCACCCCAGGCCACGCACCTCCATCCGCTCCAGGGAACAACCTCCAAACTCACTCTGGTCCTTCCCTTTCTGTCCTGTCTGACCACTGCACCAGCACTTCTCCAACACAATGACCTGCCAAAACCCCCTCTCACCCTTTCTAGTCCCCCCAGCAGTTCCCAGCATTGCCCTGACCCTTTTCTGCTGCTTCTCCTCTCCTCTCCTCCCACCCGTGGTGAACATGCACTGCCGTGCTCAGGGGAACCCTCTGCCTGCACCCAGAGATGCAGGGCACTCATATGGGCATTGGTGCCTTCTGAGGGCATCTTTGAGTGCCTCTGGCCCAAATTTCCTAAAGATCAAGGTCCAGTAAAACTCTCAGGTGTCCATTTTGCCCATTGAAACACTGAGCATCCTGGATCTCCTTAACACAATGGAGAACAGTTACCCTATGACAAAAATCTCCTGGAGGAGCTGTGATGGGCAGCAGTGGAGCTGGGTGTCAGCCCCAGGAGCTCTGCACTGCTGTCTCCAGCTGTGCCCATGGCAGCCAGCAGTTGGGTGCGCTGCTCACCACCCCAGATAATTATAGCTCCACTGTTTATATACCCTCAGCCCGTGGCCACAGGAAGGAAGGCTGGAGGACACTCTGCGTAACAGAGCTCTCCACCCCTTCCCCGCTCCCC